>JANUWF010001842.1:1897500-2451081 GCA_026120185.1 Voacanga thouarsii | reverse complement strand
AACAAGGATGTTTCTAGTCCTTTAGTTAGGGGGTCTGCAATGTTATCTTTGGATCCAACAAAGTCAACAGACACTACCCTTTCAGACATTAACTCCCTTATAGACTTAAGTCTAACTTGGATGTGTCTCTTAGTCTTTTGATTATACTTGGTACTCTTTATCTTTGCAATTGTGGTTTGACTGTCACAATGCACAGATATAGCAGTAACGGACTTGCTAATCATTGGCAAATAGTCCATACAGCCATTCAGCTTCTGTTCCAATAGTGTCCAAGGCACATAACTCAGTCTTAAAAGTTGACCGAGTTATCAAAGTCTATTTACAAGACTTCCAGGCGACTGCACCGCCACCTAATGTAAACACATATCCAGTGCAACCATTGCTACCAGAGTTCTTGGCTATCCAGCTTGCATCACTATACTCTTCAAGTACAACAGGGAATTTCCCATAATGCAGCCCAAGGGAAACTGTTCCCTTCAAGTACCTTAGTACTCTATCCAAGGCCTCCCAATGAGTTTGGACAACTTGTATATCGTGCCAGCTTAGATACAGAAAATGAAATATCTGGTCTTGAGCCATTTGCAAGATTTTGTAAGTTACCAATAATTTGATAATATCTTAATTGAGATACAGGAACTCCACTTTCATTCTTGTACAAAGCTACAGAAGGGTCACTTAGAGTTTTAGCAATTCTACAATTTTGATAACCATATTTCTCAAGAACACTCTTAACATAGTGAGTTTGAGAAATGGTTATCCCCTCAGTTGAGCGAATCAACTTTAGGTCAAGAATCACATTTGCTACTCTCATATCCTTCATTTCAAACTTACTTTTCAAGAATGATTTAGTCTCATTAATTATCTCAACATTGGACCCAAATAGCAAAATGTCATCCACATACAGGCATAGAACAATACATGCATTACCTTTAACCTTACAGTAAACACACTTGTCATTCTCATTTATGTTGAAGCCAAATGATAAAACAGTTTTATCAAATTTTTCATGCCATTGTTTGGGTGCTTGTTTTAGACCATATAGGGATTTCACAAGTTTACAAACTTTCCGTTCATTTCCTTTGACTACAAATCCCTCAGGCTGATCCATATATATCTCTTCTTCAAGATCACCATGAAAAAAAGCTGTCTTCACATCTATTTGGTGGATGATGAGACCATATATAGAAGCCAATGCAATTAGCACTCGGGTTGTAGTCAAACGAGCAACAGGAGAGTATGAATCAAAATAGTATATTCCCTCTTTCTGTCTAAACCCTTTGGCAACTAATCTGACTTTATACTTATCTATTATCCCATCTAGTTTAAGTTTCTTCTTAAATATCCATTTACATCCAATTGTACTGCACACAGGAAGGAGATCTACCAATTCCCATGTCCCATTGGAGACAATGAAATCCATCTCACTTTTGACAACTCCTTTCCCATGCCCTGCTTCTGAGGAAGCCATAGCTGTTTGAAAAATTAAAGGTTCGTCCTCAACATTATAAGTGACAAATTCACTTCCAAAATCCTTGACTACCTTAGCTCTCTTACTCCTTCTAGGTTCTTCCAATTCCTCAATTTGAGTATTGGAACTATTTGGACCTGCCCCCACATCTTTCATCCTTTCCACATGAACAGGAATGGAATCAGATGTTAAGGCTGAATCTAAAGTAGAAACATCTTGAGGCAAACCAGTTTTCATGGGAAACACATCCTCAAAGAATGTAGCATCACGGTATTGAATGATAGCATTACAATCTATACCAGGTATTTCGAACTTAATTACCAAAAACCTCATGGCATAGCTTGTTTCCACATAACCAATATAGATGGCATCAACAGTCTTTGGTCCTAACTTCTTCCTTTTATGTTCAGGGATTAGAACTTTTGCAAGACAACCCTACACACGGAAGTATTTTAAGTTAGGTTTCCTACCTTTCCAGATTTCAAATGGAGTTACCTCTTTATGTTTATGAGGGACTTTGTTCAGATTATGGAAAGTCGTATTCAAAGCCTCACCCCACATATACTTAGGCAATCCAGAATTCAAAAGTAAACTGTTGATCATATCTTTAAATGTTCTATTTTTCCGTTCAGCAATCCCATTAGACTGGGAAGAATAAGGAGGTGTCTCCTCATGAATTATGTCATTACTTTGGTAATATTTAACAAATGGCTTAGACCCATATTCTCCACCTCTATTAGATCTTAACTTTTTAAGTTTCTTGCCAGTTTGAGTTTCAGCTTCATTTTTAAATATGAGAAACTTTTCAAGTGCTTCATCTTTATGTTTAAGTAAATAAACATAGCAATATTTACTGCAATCGTCAATAAAAGTAATGAAGTATTTTTTATGATCCCTAGTCAACAAGCCATTAAATTCACAAATGTCTGTGTAAACTAAATCAAGTATTTCTAAATCCCTTTCAATTGAATGATAGGGTTTCCTAGTTGTTTTAGCTTCTACACACACTTGACATTTGTTCTTCTTATCAATTGAATGTTTAGGGATCAAGTCTAAAGTTATCATTCTTTTAATAGAATTTAAATTTAAATGTCCAAATCTACTATGCCAAATATTAGTGGATTCAATCATGTGCACCATGGAATAAACAGAATTCTCAACAGAAGAAACTTTATTCAAATCAGAAGTACATGGTTTAACTTTTAATTTAAATAAACCATCTAACAAATAACCTTTTCCAACAAAAGAATTGTAGTGCATAATCACTACTTTATTACATTTGAAAATCAATTCATAACCCTTTCTAACTAAACATGAGCCACTAAGAATATTTCTACGCACTGTTGGAACATGCTGCACCCTATGAAGAGAAAAAATATGCCCTGAAAGAAACTTCAAGTCCACGCGTCTAATTCCCAATACATTGGCTGCAGCTGAGTTCCCTATCTTTACAGTTTTTCCTTTAATAGGCTGGTAAGACACAAAAAGCAATTTATCAGCACAAACGTGCACATTTGCTCCAGTATCAACCAGCCATTCAAGTGGCTCATAAATAGTAAAGACTTTTGGGTTAACAGAAACATACCTTCCATCATCATTGGAAGTAGTGATGCCAGTCCCAACCTCAATGGTACAAACCTCAGCAAGGTTTGTACTCAAATCAGCTTCCGCTTGACTAGTATCCTTTACCACCACATTAACTTATGCTTCAGAATTTGATCCTTGTTTGACTTTGGGCTTTTTAGATGGACAGTCCTTAGCCCAGTATCCAACCTGACCACAATTCCAGCATGGTTTGTTCGCTTTTGGTTTCTTCTTGGCCTTGCCTTTTGTCTTGTTTATATTTTTAGAGTTTGAGTTAACCCTCACATTCCTCTGATTATTGCTCTTCTTCCCAGTAGTCACCATATGGACATTAGACTCCACAGGTACAATATGACTATTCTTTCTATGTTGCTCCTCAATGGATATTGATTTCATCATATCGTTTAGAGAAATCTTCCCCGTCTTGTATTTGAGGGACATACCAAAGTCCTCCCAAGACTTAGGAAATTTCTCTATCACTTGGAACTTCTCAAAAAGTTTCATATCCGATTCATGAAGAGAATGAATAATCAATTGCAATTCTTGAGTCTGTTCAGTCACAAACTTGCCCTCAACCATCTGAAACTTCAGGAATTTGGAGACATAATACCTTTCCAGACCTTGATCCTCGATATTATATTTTCTATCCAATTCATCTCATAGCATCTTTGTTGTGTATGACTCAGAACAGTAGATGTCAAAGAGAGCATTTGTCAATGCTGACAGTATTGCCCCTCTGCCTACATTGTTCTGTTCATCCCACGCAGCAATCTCAGCTACTCTAGGATGCCTTTCAGTTGGTATAGGCCTATCAACATGCACTGCTGACAATAAGCCCCTCATGGTAAACCAAATTTTCATGCGTTGTTGCCAACGCTTGAAATTCTGCCCTGGACCAAACTTGTCCGACAGACCATTCAAGTCAATCAAAGGCTTATACGCAGCAGATGCAGTACCTGACGAACTAGCCATTGCACACAAACAGATAATTGCAGAATAACTTCTTGAAGACTATTAGAGAATAGGGTAACTATGAGCACAGACAGGCAACTCAACTGAATTGAACAAGCACCACCTATACCCGACCAGGGCTCTAACACATGCAATTATCAAATATCAACAATGCTGGCAAGGCCACACAGTCCAAACTTAACATAACTGAACCGAATTCAAACTCAATAGACAAGTCAGTAGGATACCTGAGAGACTTGCTCGCTGTTCTACTAGAACGTACAAGGCGCCGGCACTCCTCTGGACAAGCTGCGCCGCAACGTACTGTACTGCTGACCAAATCACTAGTCCAATACTGGCTTGCCTTCAAGAAGTTATTCGCCCCACTCTAGTGCGATGGGTACTGCGACTCTCCTTACAGGATAAGACGGTCTCAAATCGCTGTCGACGCACACCAACGGTGATCACCTCGAAAATTCCCTTAATTCACTGGTCCCGATAAGCCAAGAATTATGGATCATGAAGAGAGAATGGAAGAGGCGAATTTTCTCTCAGGAAGTAAAAAGTACGAAATAAGGGTTTTACCCTAATGGTGGCTCTGTTCCCTCTTTTAATTTCGCCTTAGGAAAAATTAAAACCCAATTCATATTAGGAAATTCTAATTCCTTACCAAATTTTATGTTTCCTTTTCCTTTTCAAGTTAGAGTTAATTGGACCAAATAAAAATAGAAGAATGTGAAAACATGGGCCAAGCCCGAGCCGGGCCGAGCAGGCGGCGCGCACGTGTGGCATCCTCCATACCTTGGGCTTTTCTATTAAGTTTTTAGAAAAGCCTTTTAGTATATAAAGGCTTCCACACTCCTCAATTTTTTCCATGTGGGACTCATGTTTAACATGAGTTCCCAAATGGTTAAACACCCAATTTTAACAACATTTAATTATGGATTCCCACCATGAAAATGGCTTCTACCATAATCAAAACAATTTCTAACATGTCAAGAACAATTCCCATTAATTGTTTTAGGCTAACTAATCATGAGTTAAAAATTATTAACTCTCAAAGTTGCCATTTTCAACAATTATTCCCTTTCAGAGCTTTTTTTTTTTTTTTAATGATCATTTTAGCCATTAAGTCAACTCGAAAATATTCTACTATCAAATATTGATTGCATATTTTTAGTGGGTCCAACTCCATTAATTAAGAAATGTATCTTTTAGATCTTTTATACGAAAGATAAAAACTACCATAAACGAAGGTGGAAGGTAACCTCCACAGCCCAACGAAAACTTTTCCGGCAACAAAGGCTCGACACACAAGGATATAAGATTGCTTTTCTTTTCAAAAATTCTAATATACACTCGATCTACGTAAATTATATATATTGAAAGATTGTATTTTATATAATAAAAATTATACGATATAATTTTTTAAAATATATAATATACGAATCTACGGTGCATACAAGAATTTTTCTTTTTTTCATTTCCCCTATCTCATGCATATGACGCAAAAGTTTCTCCGATGTTAATTTTGTAATTTTCTTATAATTTATTTCTTTTCCTTCATCTTTTTCCATTCCAAGTACCATTGAGATCTCTTTCAAAATTTTAGAGCACAAGTTAATGATTTTACATATTTTCATTGGATAAAAGATAAATCAAAGGTAGAGTGAATATGTAAGATTTGTCTTTGTATTATGACAAATTCTAAACCCCGTTCATTTTTTTTTGTCCATTGTTGTCCAATTTTTTTAAATTTCTATTAATAATATTAATATTTAAATTATAAATAATAAAGTATTTGTATAAATGGCCCCCTTTTTTTAAAAAAAATCTCTATTAATAATAATATATTAACAATATATATATATATTATATCATTAATTTTTTTCCAAACTCATTAATTATTGTAATTTTTATATTTACTAAATTTTAAATTTTTAATATTTTTTGTCTACCAAAATACTTAAAATACTTGTTGAGCCCATCAACTTAAACACTTGAAGCCCACCAACTTAAATGAAGTCAGGCCCACAAAGAGTTAATGTTAATTTTTGTCTGTGTCAATATGATGCACGATGGTCGTGGACCACCCATTTCTCCTTTTTCATACCAGACAAACAATTGAATAAACCATTTCTTTCTTCTTGAGTGCTTTACTTTCGATCGATTGTGCTCTGTGTTGTCTACCCATGTCCAATGCAGTCTATTTGCGGCTCTGCTTGGAACCTTGGGTGGTGTCTACTTGTTTCAAATTTCAAGTATCAAGTTCAAACATTTGAAGCATATGTTATACAATAGAAAGTGGTCTCTATTCCTAATATCGTTATTGGTGAATGGTGAGTGTAGTTATTCTTCTCTCTCTTTTTTTATTATTTTGTTAAATTTGTTTATTTTTCTTCAAGTTCTTAGCTTTTGTTTTAAAATTATAGTGAAAGCCCCCTTTGATAACCATTCTGCCTCCCAAAACAGACCAAGCAAATGCTCGTGTTCAAGCTTGTGGCTGAGAGCCCTCACAGCCCAGGCACAACAACACAATTATCAAGGACGCACTCTACCACTAAGCTAATAGCCCGTCAGGCGAGCCTCCCACTAGGGCCCGCTATGCCAAAAGCGAGAGAAACTCCATTCCTCTCTTTCCTTCTTTTTCCTCTATGAGGGAGAAAGAAAATTAACGAACTAGCCGATATTGGCAAAATTACAATTATTGTTAACCAAGGAAAAAAAAATCGTGGTAAAGGCAAGATACACTTAGACCAAAAAACCCTGTGCTCAAAAATCAAAATATCTTGAGCACGTGTCTTGTCAGTAAAAAAAAATAAATGGATGCAAGTAGAGTTTGTTGTAACGTATCAATAAGCTAGACCCATACTGCGAATTGTTTCAACCCCTAAATAAACTCAAACACTCAAGAAATCCGTCGGACAGGCTAATTCACATCTTATACAACCAACGCAGTCTTCTGTTCAATTGGGAGAGATGGCTGAGTAGACTAAAGCCGTGGATTGCTAATCTATTGTACGAGTTATTCATATTGAGGGTTTGAATCCCTCTCTTTCCACTTCCGTTGATGACTTGATTTTTTTTTTTTTTTCAAATTTGGCAAATCCTTTATTCTTATCTAAACATAAAATCTTAAGAAAATCGAAAAGAAACCCCCCCCCCCACCCCCTATTCTTCACGCCCAAGATTACATCTAGGGTCATTAGATAGGAATTCAAAGATGAAAAGAGAAACAAAAAATATCACTATTGTGTAAACAAAGAGTTTGAGAGTAAGCATTACATAATCTCCAAGATAATTTTTTGGAAAAAAAAAAAAGAATAGATCCTCCACTTTTCTACCATATACTACCCCCTATAAACTGAAAATCCATAACCCCAATTGCTATGGGAATGCCATTTAGTTGGCCTATGCTTGTTTGAACAGCCTCGATTAATCCTGTGTTTCTTTGATAATAATCAATACGATCTTTATAAGGTTCCTCCTCCGAATGAAATTCAATGGGATCTGGAGAGACCATGACAGGATTAACCAAGGTTGTCCAAACCGGCTTATTAATAGGATGTCCTAATAGGTTACAAAATTTCTGTGAGCCTTAACCCAACTCATTATTAGGCCTTTCTTTTTATGGATGTGTTGGTAAGTTTAGCCCATGTGTTTAGAGGTTATTTTAATGTAGGGGGATAGTTTTGGGGTTATTTTACTATTAGGTTGGTAAGAGGGTCATTAGTTTAATAAGGAATATCAGTACGTTCTGGGGCTAACGTCGTTGTTTTTTGGCAGACAAGAACCCTCTGCAAGAGACAACTTTGGAGAGAGGGGAAATCAACAAAAGAAAAGAACCCGGTGAAGAAATTGTGCCAGATGTCTCGAATCTAGGTAAGTCTTCCAATATTGGTGCTTGGTTCGAGTTAATTTATACTTAGGGCTTGATTACTGTTGAATGGGGCTTAAGGGTATGATTTAGGGATTAGTTAGGATGTGTGGTAATTGATTATATTTTTTAGTTCTTGTAGGCGGTTGGATACTCGAATTGTGGATTGATTGGTCTCTGAATTTATCTTGTAAGGGATTTATGATTTTTCTGCGTTTTCTAACTTTCTGGTTTTCGAACATCAAATTATGAGACTTTTTCCAATGACTGTTATTTTCGTATTAGTAAATTGGATTGAGCGTGATGTATGTTTAATACTTTAAGTATTGTGGTTGTGTAGATGAAATTATGCAAAGTGAATTCTGTTTTGAGTCAGTATTGTGTTATGGAATTAATTGATGCTTGAGTTGGTTTTGGGGGAATTCCTAATTTCTATTATAAGACCCTTGGCTAGGGGGATATAATACATAGATTTCAGTTATAAGGCCCTTGCTAAGGGGATACAGTACCTAGTTTCAGTTCAGGTATTTCTCTTAACAGGATACAATAGTTAGGAGCTGATATCAATAAACCGAAACCTTGCACTCAAGCATGTCTCTGATTCTGTAATGTGTTATGATTCTGTTATATTTTGGGTATGTGTGAATTCAATTATGTTTGATAAAACTTGGTGGTTGGTTGTGTTCTCTCTTTCTATTTTTTGTTTGGGGTGTTGTGAGCCTTGTAAAACTAGAAAATTGGCAGAATTGCACTCTGTTTTGCTCTGAAATTCGGAACAACGTCGCCTTTCCTGAGCATACCCGGCACCGACTCTACCACTCCTACCTAGCGCCGGCCAAGCACTGGAATCGTCGGTTTCTCTGCCGGGGCCGAGCTTCCCTAACCTGGTGCCAGGTCCCCTCTGTTTGGGTTCGGCACCGATTTTCCTTTTGTTTAGACATTTGTTGTTCCCCTGATATTTTTGCCATTATTTGCATTGAATAAACAACACCGGTTCGATATTCATATGTCAATTATGCCCCTTCGATTCAGTATTGGGTAACGTTAAGAATTCATTGTTCCTCCTTTCCCCCTCTTGTTTCCTTGTGTGAGTTTCTGAGATCCTCATATTGTGTGACCAACCCACCAAGAAGATGTTCCAAAACCCCATGAGTTGAGTACTACAATAATTTGAAAGCTAATTTGAACAATTGTTTTATAAATGTATATGTATTTATAGCATGCTTAATCCCAAGAAGGCTATATTTTCCTTACTGAGCTAGTGAGCTCATCGCTTATTGATTACCATTTTTGTAGGACATCAGTTAAAAGAAGAGGAGTTAAATAAGTGGTTTAAAGAAGACTTGGTGAAATAGTTATTTGAAGGTTTCTGAACCTCCCATTTTATTTTCAGCTTTTCGACAATTGAATGATGATAAATTTTGTTAATGTTAAAGTTAGAACTTTTCCCAGGTTATATTGTGATTAAATTTGAGGAAATTTTATTTCGAGGTTCAATTATAATTTGAATTAATTAAGCAATTTTGGAAGTTATCTATTGTGTTCTGTTATGGGTTCGATACTGTATTTTTAGAGTGTTGCCAAGTCATCCCCGGACTCGAGACGTGACAATTTCGCTTTAGCCAATGATCTAATCAGATGAATAATTGGAACAAGGGTATCGAATTTCTTAGTAGCACTATTGATTAGAAATGCATTTTCTAGCATTTTACTCCATAAAATTGAAGGGTTTAGTCGCACACTTGAAAGATAACCCATAAAGTCAAGGATCTTCTTCCCTTTTTTAGAAAAAAAATGAGGATCCAGACAAAATCGATGAAACGGAAGAAATCCGAGTGAATGGAAAGCCATTATCCTATTGAAATAATTCTTGCTAAGAAGAATACCCATGTTGTGACAATTCCACCCAAAAGGTAGTGGGTTACTCCTACAACACATCCTTGTACAATGCTCAAGGCTCTTGGCTGGATATTCCCAGAAAATATTTTAAGTTCAATTTTTTTTTCTATCCACCCGGACCAAACCAACCCATTTTTTTTATGAATTCCGTTTTTGTAAATTATTTTCGCTCTTCCCTTTTCTTTATCATTAGTCCAATGTATCCAACCTAGATGGACAAATTGGTCAGTCCAAATCATTGCATAGAAATATTATTATTTGATTGATCTAAGAGGAAATTAACAAATTATAAATTTAGTAAGTATGATCAAGCAATTATCGAAAATTGTTTAAATTTAGTTCAGGGGACAAGATAGGGCCTTAGCTTGTCACACGAGTCTGAATTTCATATTTCCGTATGTGAAAAGAAGTATAAATATCTTCATATACTAAACGCTCACTAATGAGTACTGTAATTTTTTTGATTCGCCGGTTCGATCTATGATTTATCATTCATGAACATTGATAAGATCCATCCATTTAATAGCACCTTAGGATGGCATTGCCTTAAAATAAAAAAGAAAAATAAATAAAATAAAAGTGAAGGGCGAGGTTCACCTCTTGATACCCCATTAACCTCCTTTCAAACACAACTGGTACATTCCAAAATCACTCTTACTTGGATATCTTTACCTCTGGCTATGAACCCAAACGGTTAAAAACAAAATTCATTTTTTTTCCTTTTCTTTTTCATTAGATTTCTATTAGAGGATCGTAGTTTAGATTTGTGCTAAGGTTTCAGACAAAAAGGAAATAGGATTTGTAGCAGTCACTAGGGGAGAAATGAGATTTAGTGATAAGAAATATTAGTGACAACAAAATTATTGTCACTAAATAGTAGAATTAGTGACAACATTTTAAGTTATCAGTAAAGGTCAAACTTTTAGTGACAACAAAAAAGGTTGTCACTAAATGATAACTTTTAGTGACAAGAGAAATGTTGTCACTGTTTTTTGTCACTAAAAGCTTTTCCGCCAATCTCATTTGAAAGCGGAAAATCTCTTTAGTGACAACTCCAAAATTGTTGTCACTAAAAAGAAACTTTGTCACTAAATAGTGCACATATAGTGACAACAATTTTCTTGTCACTAAATAGTGTACTTATAGTGACAACATTTTTCTTGTCCCTATTTTTATGTGAATTTAGAGACGAAAAATATTGCCACTATTGTGTATGTATGCGTGTTTTTTTATTAGAAATACTATTATGTGCATTTTAATTCATATAATTTTACTTATATAGAGAGCAGATGGGTAATATAAATAAATGTGGACATGTATATATATAGGGGAGAGAGTGAGAGAGAGGAAGAGAGAAAAAAAGGGGAGAGAGAGATAGATTGTGTAAGAGAGGGAGAGAGAGAGAGAGAGAGAAAGAGAGATATATGGAGAGAAAGAGTACTAAAACAAAGGGAAGGGAAATAAAAGGAGGAAAAGAAAAAGAGAAAGAGGGAGAATGAGAAAAAGGGAGAATGAGAGATCGAGAGGGTGAGAAAGGGAAAAGAAAATGGGTGAAAGAGTGAGAGAGAAGGGTAGAAGATATATATATATATATATATATATACATATATATATATATAAAGAGAATGAGGAGAGAGAGAGAGAGAGATAGAGTGTGTAAGAGATGGAGAGAGAGAAAAAGAAAAAGAAAGAAAAAGATAGAGATATATAGAGAGAAAGAGAACTAAAACAAAAGGGAAGAGAGATAAAAGAAGGAAAAGAAAAGGAGGAAGAGGAAGAATGCGAAAAATGGAGAAAGAGAGATTGAGAGGGTGAGAAAGGGAGGAGAAAATAGGTGAGAGAATGGAAGAGAGGGGGAGAAGGGTAGAAGAGAAAGAGAAAGAGATATATATAAAAAGAAAATGAAGAGAAAGTGAGAGAGAGAGAGAGACAGAGAGAGAGTGTGTAAGAGATGGAGAGAGAGAAAAAGAAAAAGATAGATATATGGAGAGAAAGACAGATAAAAATAGGAGAAGAAAAAGACGAAGAATGAGAAAATTGGAGAGAGAGGGATAGAGAGGGTGAGAAAGGGAGGAGAAAATGGGTGAGAGAATGGGAGAAAGAGGGAGAAGGGTAGAAGAGAAAGATATATATATATATATATATATATAGAGAGAGAGAGAGAGAGAGAGAGAGAGAGGGGGAGAGAGGGAGATAGAGTAAGAGATGGAGAGAGAGAGAGAGAGGGAAAAAGAAAAAAAGATATATAAGGAGAAAAAGAGTACTAAAACAAAGGGGAAGAGAGATTAGAGGAGGAAAAGAAACAGAGGAAGAAGAAGAATGAGAAAAAGGGAGAAAGAGAGATCGAGAGGGTGAGAAAAGGAGGAAAAAATGGGTGAGAGAAATGGAGAGGAGGGAGAAGGGTAGAAGAGAGAAAAAGAGAGAGAGAGTTGTATATTAATAAATAAATATATATTTATATATATGGTATATAGATATATGTATATATGTATATCTATATATATATTGTTGTGTGTGTGTTTACATATATATATATATATATATATGAATGTATGTGGTATTTATATATAGGTAATATATATACCTATATATTTATGTATAGGTATGTACATATATAGATACATATATATACAGTTATATACATGCGTATATATAAATATATATTTATGTACATAATATATGATATGTATATATATATATATATATATATATATATTTGGTATGTACATATGTATGTGTATATATGTATATATGTAGTGTGTATATCTATATATACATATGTGTGTGTGTACCTATATATTTATATATATATATGTAGATACATTTGTATACGAACATATATATATGTATATATAGATATATAGTTATGTAATATGTATATACTTAATATATGGTATGTATGTGTGTGTGTGTGTATGTGGTGTATATATATATGCGTATATCATATATTGTGACACACGTGTATGATATATAGGTATGTATATATAGATACGTATATATACGAATGTATATATGTGTGTATATATAGACATTTATTTATGTAGTATATAGATCCATAGTATGTGGTATGTATGCGCCCGTGTGTGTGTATATATATTTATATATATGTTTGTATTGGATATATATATGTGTATAAGTTTTTTTTTAATAAACTTATATGTTTAAAATCATTAACAAAAACAATACTTTAATTAACAATATATAAATTTTTAAATTTATATAAATATAAAAATATTTTATTATATTGAATTACATTGTTTCATAAAAAATTTAATATAATTATTGTAATTTTATATTATATTATTGTTTTAAAATTTTAAAAGTTTGAATAGTTTAACTAAAAATAATAATTATAGCACATAAAGTGGTTTGGCCTAGCTGAGACACAAGGTCTCTTTGCGAGAGGTCGCGGGATAGAATTTTCGTTGCCTCACTTAACTCTCAATTTCAAGTTAATTTGAAGTTGTGATCCGGTGCGGTGTGTTCACATGGATCATGCTATGGAGAAGTTGCGATCTGATGCGGCAGTTCACGTGGACCATGCTAAATTAAAAATTTTTAAAAATTCAGTAAGGGAGCTCCAATTCGGTACGACAGGTTCACATGGACCATGCTAAATTATAAATTTTAAAAATTTTTTACTAGAAAATAAATTAGTGACAAGAAATTTAGTTGTCACTAATATATGTGGATGTTGTCACTAATGAATGATCATTAGTGATAAAATATAGGTAATAGTGACAATATTTATAATGAATTAGTGACATTCAAGTGACAACAAATTTTTCGTCACTAAAAGTTTTTAATGACAATATTTTTGCATTTAATGACAACATTACGTTGTCACTAAAGGACACTTTTTCTATAGTGAGTTGAATAAAAATAAGACGGATTTCACACAAATCCGTGATTTGATATTTTATCTATAAGTTTACTATTCGGAAGTAATTCATAATTATCTGGTTAGGATCAATCTCAACCAGCCCATTATATATACAATTCAGCATGCCAACTATTAAACAACTTATTAGGAATACAAGACAACCCCTTAGAAATGTCACGAAATCCCCCGATTATTAATGGAATTCTCTGTTGGCTTTCTGTGAAATACTCGTTTGGCCAAGGACTTCCAAACACGTCATAAGTTAAACTGGTGCTGACGAATAACCAATCCACAATGAATAGGGAAGGTATAGTAATGCTATGAATGACCCAGTATCGAATGTTGGTAATAATATCAGCAAAAGAACGTTCTCCCAGACTTCCAGACATGCTGAGCTCCACATACTACTACTACTACTAATGATAATGATACGACTTATATGAATAATAATGGCACTTTTGATTTTGGTAATTTTTTATCTTAGTAATTTTTTTATATTTAAATATAATATATGCCAGTGAGCCTGGGTGGTGGCTTCCAATAGGCCTGGGTGGTGGTCTTTTTGTGTATTTTTCTATTAATAATCATTGTGTGTATTTTTTAAATTCATATTTTGTTTTCATTAGTATTGAATTTTAGATGAAAATTTTAATTGTTTTGGTATGCATAAAGTTTAAACAAAAATTGTAAGTTTTTCTTTTTTTTTTTCTAATTATAGATGAAGAAATTATGTATAATTGATGCATTCTTCAAAAGAAATAATTCTGAAATTTTGAAATATGATGACGAATCACATCCTTCTGTTAACCCTGATCTTTTGAGTTCTGAAAATCATCCAAACAAGTTTGCAAGAGTTAAAACTAAAATAGAATTTGATATCAACTCGTTAGAGCGTGATCCAAGAAAACGACTGCAAATATAGGAGTATCCTGTAAATATTCGTGATAAAGTTCGAAGAGCTTATATTATAGCAAGTCCAAATCAGTATATACAATCAAATTATGAGAAATCAGGAGAAAAACATCCTCGTAGTTTTCAGGCATCATGGTTTAAGCTATTCCCATCATGGTTGGAATTTTCACCACATTTGAATACTACATTTTGTCTTCCATGCTTTTTATTCAATAAAAAGTGTGGACTTTCTGGGTTGAATGCATTCACTATTGATGGATTTAAAAATTGGAAGAATGCAAAAAGTAAATTCTTGGAACATGTGGGAAATGGTCCAACTTCTGTTCACATAAATGCTGAGAAATCTTGTGAGGATCTCATTAATCAAATTGGGCATATTGATAAAAACATTATTAAATTCACTTCTTGGCAAATATCAGACAATCGACTTCGATTAAGAACTTCAATTGAAGTAGTTAGATGGCTTGCATTTCAGGGGTGTGCTTTTAGAGGTCATGATGAGACTAAAACATCAGTGAATCGAAGGAATTTTCTTGAATTGTTAAATTTCATGAGGACTTACAATGAAAAAGTAGCAGAAGCTTTGGAGACAGTTCCATAAAATGCCTCATACTCATCACATAGAGTGCAAAAGGAAGTTTTGTAAGTTTTGGCTATTAAAGTAAAGAATGCTATTAGAGAAGAAATTGCTAATTCAAAATTTTCTATAATTGTTGACAAAGCTTGAGATGAATCTAAAAAAGAGCAAATGGCTATTGTTTTGAGATTTGTTGATAAAAATAGTTGTGTGATTGAACGTTTTTTGGACTTGTGCATGTTAAAGACACTGCTGAATTAACATTAAAAGAAGGGATCTTCTCTGTTCTCTCTCGACACAATTTTAATGTTCAGAATATTCGAGGTTATGATGGTGCAAGTAATATACGAGGAGAATGGAATGGTTTACAAGCTTTGATTTCAAATGAACGTCCCTATGGTTATTATGTTCATTGTATGGCACATCGTTTGCAGCTAGTATTAATAACTGCAACTAAAGAAGTTATCCTTATTCGTCATTTTTTTACCAAATTGACTCCATAATTAACATTGTTGGTGCTTCTTGTAAGTGTAATGATCAATTAAAACCTGTTCAAGCGGCAAATATAGCTTATTTACTTGCTAATAATGAGTTGGAAAGTAGGAAATTACTTAATCAAATTGATAATTTACAAAGGGTAGGAGATACTCGTTGGAGCTCTCATTTGAATTCTGTTTCCAGCTTATAAATATGTTTAGTGCAACTTGTGAAGTTTTATGGAATATCATTGAGGATGGAGGTACACCAACTCAACGGGCAGATGCAAATGCAGCTTATGATGCATTAATTTAATTTGAATTTGTTTTCATCATGCATCTCATGAAAACAACTTTTGAGATCTCTAATTTACTTTGTCAAACTTTACAACTTCAATCTGAAGATATATTAAATGCTATGCATCTTGTTTCATCCACGAAGTTACTAGTTCAAAATTTGAGAGATGAAGGATAAAATGAATTAATTTTAAAGGTAAAAGTATTTTGTGAAAGAGTCAATATACCTATGCCAGACTTAAATGATCATTATGTTGCAAGAAGAGGAAGAGCTTGCCACCATGAAGAAGATATTACAGTTGAGCATCAGTATAAAGTTGATATTTTCGATGTTGTTAAAGATTCTCAATTGCAAGATCTAAATCGGAAGTTCAATGAACATATAGTGGAGTTGCTTATTTATCGTTCAGCTTTGGATCCAAGAGAGATACGTGTATCATTCAGGATTGATGATATTTGTAAGTTGGTGCAAAAGCTTTATCCTCAAGACTTTATTGATAATGAGGTTATGAAATTAAGGATGCAATTGGAGCATTTTCGTCATTTGACACAACTTTTAGAGTTTGAAAAGTTGTCAACTATATCTGATTTGAGTCCATGGTTAGTGAAGACAAGAAAGTTCATGATTTATCTGTTTATGTTTAGAGTGGTGACTCGTATTCTTACTCTTCCAATTTCTATAGCTACTACACAACGATCATTTCTTGCGATAAAGATAGTCAAGATTAGGCTTCGTAGTAAAATGGAAGATGATTTTCTTTCTAATTGTTTAGCAGTATATATTGAAAAAGAAATTGTTAAAAAATTTAGTGTAGATTCACTTATAGATGATTTTCGTGATTTGAAGGAATGACGATGTGCATTTTGATTAATCAAATCAATATTTGTTTACTTAAATTTTTCAGTCCTCCCCAAATATTTTTTCTACGTCTGTCCCTGAGAAGGAGAAAGATTGAAAAGGAAATGAAAACTTAGTAGTAATGTAAGACCCACTATTATAAAAAATTCAAGTGGTAGAGATTTATAAGTTAAGAAGGATAAAGCGATATTTAAATAAATATCGCTCTAGAAAGAGGAAAGGTACTCTAGCAATATATCAAGCCTAATTAAAAACCATTTGCAGCAATAAAACTTCTCCAAATGTAACTAATTGGCAAATTAATATTGTACGTAATGGTACAACAATATGATTCACATACCTAAACACATGCAAGGTACAATCACAATGATAGTGAATCCGTAGAATAGATCATAACTAGGCGGGGCAGGGGTGGCTGTCGTCCCCCAAGATTTTTTCTTTTTTCTTATATTATATTACCATTTTTTTTTCTCCCTATATTTTTTAGTTTCCTCCAAAAATATTCTAACAATAAAGATTTCTTTGAAAAAAAAAAAAAGCTTTCTTTATAAGGAAAAAATATCAAATTCAAAATTTATTACTATATATTTATCTATACTTTTAATAATTACTATTCTCATACACAAATTTCTTTTATCTATACTTTTAGCAATTTTTTTTTTCTCTCCTATTTTATTAGTTTACATTTGTTAATTTAAAATTTATCTCCCTCAATTCTTTGTTGGAGAGGACACCAACTACCGTTAGACACTCATAAGTATGTTAATGTGTTTTTTTTTAATTTTATTTTATATACTATTTTTTCTCTGTTTTAGGTTAATTTTTTTAATTTTTTCTTATTTACATGAATGATTTTGTAATATAATTTGTTTATATTTTTTATTTATATTATCGATTGATTCTTATTTTAAGTTGAGATAGAAAAATATTTTAATTTTAAGAAGTAATGATATAATATTATATACTTTTTAGACTTCATATTAAATTTTGAGTTGATTTCATATTAAATATAAAAAAATAGAATTAGAATTATACTTTTTTAATTAATATTTGTTTGAGTACAAATACTTTTTAAATAAAGATCCTTTTATTTAGTTATCCATTTCTAATTTAAAGTCTAAGAATTCAATTTTTTTTGGGTCATAAATTAGATAATGTAAAATGTATTATGAACTTTTACTTATAAAAAAATAATTTTTTATCTTTCTTGTAATTTTAGAAATTGTACCTATTTTTTATCTTAACAAATTATCAAGAGTATATTAAGGAATAAAATGGGAGATGATTTTCGTACAAGTTCTTTACTCACATATATTGATAAAGATATTATTAGAAGTTTTGATAGTGATTTAATTATAGATAATTTTGATTATTAAAAAAAAAAAGCAAAAGAACATAGTTTAGAATATCTACTTTTATTAAAGTGTAAATATTTTTTTATATTTACTTTATTTTATTTTTAAAAGTTTTATTTTTAAATATGAAGTTAAAAATCAAATATTAATTATATATAAAAAATAAATTTATTTTACATTTATTAAGTTAATATTAAAATTAGAAATTTTCGCCCTCGCAAAATTTCTGCTATGGAATAGATTACTAAGTTAGGTGGGAAATTGGCATATCCTATCAGAATAATCTGATTCCCTTGATAGTCGTATTTTTGCTTTTAAATGCAGCTACCAAGAAGAGTAGCCATACATTGTTCAATTTTGTGTTGACTTTTCACTGAAAGATGAGGATAAAGAACTCTGTACTTTTCACCATTTTGATTTTGCAGTACGCGTCAGTCTTCTGGGCTCAAGATTTTGATTTTTTCTACCTTGTTCAACAGGTGAGCTCTGCAAATATTTTGATTTTTTCAATATATATACACACACTTTTTTCCATTTTGAATCTTGGTGAGCTCAAGGAATGTGTGTGTGTGTGTGTGTGTGTGTGTGTGTGTGTGTGTGTGTTGCTTTTGGCTTGAGATGCAGTGGCCAGCATCATACTGCGATACAAAGCGTAGCTGCTGTTATCCCAAGACTGGTAAACCCGCAGAAGATTTCAGCATCCATGGACTTTGGCCGAATCGCGACGATGGCTCATGGCCACAATACTGTGACAAGGAGAGTTCTTTCGATGAATATGAGGTACTTCTTCATTTCGAAACCAATCAATCACCATAAACGGTTAAATCTTACACTCAGAAAACGAAATCTTGAATCAATTCATTGCACTTCGTATAGATTTCCGATCTTATCCCAAGATTGCAGAAAGATTGGCCATCACTTGCGTGCCCGGGCAGTGATGGTGTGCGTTTCTGGACTCACGAATGGGAAAGGCACGGGACGTGCTCTCTTCTGAACGAGCACGATTACTTCCAAGCAGCTCTTGACCTCAAGGAAAAGGCAAATATTCTCCAGGTCCTCAAGGATGCAGGAATTGAACCAAACGGAGATTTTTACAGATTGGAAACTATAAAAGATGCGATCAGAGAAGGCCTTGGCTACGATGCATTTGTAGGGTGCAACGTTGACCGAACCCGGCATCAGCAACTTTACCAGGTTTACTTGTGTGTGGACAAATCTGCATCGGAGTTAATCGACTGTCCAACTTTTCCACATGGAAGATGCGGTTCAGAAATTGAATTCCCTTCATTTTCATCGCCTCGGACTGAGATTTAATCTCTCTCTCTTTGAAATCTGAAGCAATTTGGGAGGGATCATTCACTAGTATACCATGAAACTGATGAAAATGTATTTCGTGGATTGTTGCCAAGGTTGTAATAACTTAGTGTTTTACAATTGAAAGATCTTTTGATGTTGTTTATCAAAGTCTATCATGAGTACAATTTTTTCTTTTTTATTTTCATGAATGATGAATATCCCATTAGTTAGCATTTGTAGTAATTGGAAAAGCTTGGGAGCATTTTATATTTTTGGCAAAAATCAATGAAGAAATGGAAATAACTGTTGAAATTGCCATGTCACCATTTAATACAGCTGCTGCATCATGTGTATATATATATATATTTATTCTTTCGTATATCTTTTAGAGTTGAATGAAATTGATGGAAAGTATTGTTCTCTCCAGAATTATCTTCACTACTAAATTCGGTTTTCTTCTCTTTATATATTTCTTCATGGTATCAGAGAAACTTCCAGTGTGAACTGGGTGCTGATTTGTTCTTTTCTGCTTCTTTAAATTGTTTCCCGTTAAGTTGCTTCCTCCATTGTTAAGCATGGCAAACCTGCACCACCAATTGCAGAGTACATAGCTCCTAATCCATATTATATCTGTCACACTCCGAAGCCAAGGATGATATGGTAATACCCTAAAAAGGAAATGTCGAACCCTTACATACCATAAATAATAAAAACATAACATTCTAGTAATACTTAAAGAATATTCTTACATCGTTTTTAAATCCAAAACAAAACATACATAAAATTGAATAAAAATAAAAAATAACTAATCACTCTAGATCATCTTCAAACCATTCTTCTAACTCATCTTCATCTAACTGAAAACCTGCAAAATGTTAAATAAGGGATGAGCTTACTAGCTCAGTAAAGAAATCTGGCATACCCGGGATTGAGCATGCTACAAATATATATACATTTACAAAACATTTGATAAAAAAAGTTTAGAAATTTAGGATACAACAAAACTCTTGGGGCCTTAAAATATCTTCCTGGTGGGTTGTCGCACCATGTGAAAATCTCAGAGTATCACTCAAAAAAAAGGAGGAAAAGAAGAACAATGAATCTCTTAACCTTACTCATTACTGAATCAAAAGAGACATATCTGGCACATAAATACCGAACTGGTGTGGTTTATTCAATAAAAATAATGGTGATTGAAACAAGCGAGAAGACCATGGCTTCAACAGAGGAAAACTGACGCCGGAGTCAAAACAGAATGTACTTAGCACCGGGTTAGAGAAGCCTAGCCGGCGCTGAGTGCGCTAGCCAGTGTGAGCCTGGCACCGGGCGTGAGCAAGGGTGCTAGCGTCGAGTGTGTTTTGGAATGCGCAAGCGCAATTTTCAGAATACCCAGAATCAAACCTGTAACTTTTCAAACAAAAAACATAGTTCCTACCATCCACTTTAACAATGAAAAACACTGTTTTGTACACCAAAAACTATATATACATACTTAAATAAAGCTTAATTTACGAAGATGATTCATGCTTGGGGACTTGATTTGGCTTAATTGATCAATCTTCCAATTATTATATCCCATTAGAAGAAGGGCCTTAGCTTATCCTAGGTATTGTATCCCCCTAGTAAGGCCTTATAGCTTATAAAGTTGGGGAATTCCCTACCAAAATGAAACTCACAAGCATTCAACATCACATGAATCAGAAAATCAGCACATATGCATAAAATTTAGCTTAAACTCATAACTTTCAATGAACATAACCATTAGTACAGAAATAACAATTAACATATCATGCTCAATACCATTTTCATTTAATCAAAATACCACTTTCATAAAGAAATAAAGAGACATAATTGATTTTGAAAAAAACAGTAACCAGTACCAAATACAGGAAAACCCAATTTCCTTACCTACTAAATTCAGCCTCTTGGAACCTCCTAAAGCTTCCACTCAAGCCTCCAAACACTTATTCGCCTTCAGTTAAAACCCAAACACACAATTAATCCTCTAATCAATTTTTTCCAATTTAGAACCCTAAAATTCTAATTTCGATTCAAGAACAATTTATCCCAATCCTAGGTTACAAACACCATAAAACACAAGAGGCAATCTAACTTACCAAGAGTTGATGTCAAAGGCCCAAGTCCCTTCTCAGATTCTCCCTTCTCATCACTCTTCTCCTCTTATAGAATAGCTTCAGAAGCAACGTAACCGTTCAGAACATGTCTGAGCCTATAATGAAGAAATTAATAAAAGCCCCCTAACTAAATAATTGCACTTAACCCCTCAACTTATAATACTTAACTGTTTTAGCTTTATGGATCCTAACCCACTAATTAAAATAAAAATCACAACCCAATAAGCCTATGAAAGAAGAGAAGTCGGTGGGCTCACAATATCCATCCCTGTGACTGTCCTTCTCTTGTGCAGGTGTCTCCACCTTTGGATGCTAACAATTATCAGATATGGAGCATATCTATGTGTATAGCTCTCTCCTGCAAATACAAAAAACAATTCATAGATCCATCGATTGAAATACGAGCTCCTGGTGATAGAATGTATGAACTGTGGAAACAGTGTAATAATCTTGTGGTGGCATGGTTAATGAAGTTATGCATTCCAAAGATTGCTAAATCTGTTATGTACAATCAAACTGCTATAGATATATGGAAAGAGTTAAATGAGAGATTTAATCAAGGAGTTATACAGTTATTATCATTATCTCATAGGGAAATCCACAATTCGAGGCAAGGTAGTTCTGTGACTCAATATTTTACTAGCTTGAAATCCTTGTGGGATGAAATGATTGATTTAAAATTCCTTGCCGCACTTGCACTGAAACCACCAATATTAGAAGATATATGAAAGTTGATTGTGTGATACGTTTTATAAAAGTCCTCAATGATAATTTTAGTACACTTAAGTCATAAGTCCCACTGATGACTCCTCTGTCTAGTATTAATCAAGTTTTCTCCATGGCCCTTAAAACCGAAAGAGAAACAAGTAATTCAAATTTTGAAAATTTTATTCAATCCATGGATAACCCCGTTATGGCTATTGGAAACAATCTGAATTCTACCTTAGGTCCTGGTAAAATAAATCTAAGCAAATTTACTATTGAAGGGACCATATCTCCATTTGGAATTTTACCTTCAGGAGGAACTACACAATCTGTTCAACATGCTAATACTGTAAGAGGACAATTTAGGAGGTTTAACAGAAAGCAACCGCACTGCACTCACTGTGGGTTGATTGGACATACTATAGAAAGATGCTACAAGAAGCATGGATATCCAGTAGAATACAAAGGAAAAAGAAATGTAATCAATTAGCAAGGGAGCACAATTAATTTTGCTAAAATGGGAAGTGCACAATTGAATTCTCAAGGTAGTGGAGGATCAGCAGATGGGTTGTATGGCCTAACTATAGTTCAGTATCAACAGTTAGTTGATTTATTACAGAAGAGAGGTTCTGAATTAGGAGCTAACCATGTTGATCCTGTGGCAAACCAAGCTACTGTTCTCACTACAAAATTTAATGAAACAAGTTTAGGTACCCTGTGTAATTCACTTTTATTACATTGGATTCTTGCACTTCCCTACAGTTTTTTAACAAATATATTCCTGTGACCAATATGTATATTAGTTTGCCTAATGGTCAATCAGTGTAGGTTTGCCTAATTCATTTACTCCTCCCTAATGTCCTTTTTGTTCCCAACTGTCATTTCAATCTTATGTCTATTTCTAAATTGGTTGAACAGCTGAATTGTAGATTGATATTCCAATCTGACTTCTATCTTATCCAGGATGCTGCCAAGCAGAAGAAGATTGGATTAGTTAGCTTACACCATAGACTCTACTATCTGGCAAAATTAGGAACACCTCCATCTTCTTAGCTTTCTTGTTCTTTAGCTTTTCCTAGATCTTTGCTATGACATTATAGACTTGGTCATGTATTAAACAAAGTTCTAAAAGAAATTCAGCATGCTACTTCTATTGTAATGCACATAAAACAAAATACTTATAATGTTTGCCTAGTTGCCAAACAACACAGATCATCATTAGCTGGAATCAAAATATCTGATAGATCGGGGTCACAATTTGTATCGATTAAACAAATTGTTGGAATTCCTAAAGTGATACACTCTTGTAGCGCCATATATTCTTCATGCCGATCGATGATAATTACAAGATCAGGTAACCCTATCATATATTTAATCCCGCCCAGATACGCAGTTTTCCTACTAGCCATTCAAATTTTGCTGCTTCATTTGATTTAATTCATGTTGATATTTGGGGCTCCTATAAACACAATATCATTTATGCTCAGAAGTATTTTTTTTTTTTTTACCATAATTGATGATCATACTAGATTTACATGGATTTTCTTCATGAAGTCCAAGACTGAACCATAGTAGCTTATTCATGAATTTTACATTTAATAAAACATAGATTAACAAGAAAATCAAGGTCATTAGGATGATAATAGTGTTGAATTCCTCATGTAATATCCCTCACTTTTTTACTTTGATTGATGACTACTTTTTATTGAGTATATGCATGAAGGTTCAGAATAAGAAACAATTAGTTTACTTAGAAGAACATTTTGGTGAGATAAAAATTTTGAGGGGCGCCGAAAAAAATTTTAATCGTGAATTAAGAAAAATTGAGAAGGAATTTGAAAATTTTGAGAGACACCAAAATGCTTAGTTTAATGAGTAAATCGTATTAGCAAATAAAAAAAAATTCGACCGGGATGAATATTAACGTTAACTGTGGTTATTTTTGAAAACCCTAATTAACCATGGTCAAGACGAAAAGAGATAATGGGTTTTAATTATATATAATGTTAGTGGGCTATTTAATTAATGGATTTCAATTCATTTAACGCACAAATAGAAGTTATATGGATTTAAGTGAACGGTGGTATAAGAAGCCACTTGAAGGCTTATGATAAGTTACATGGGTAAAACACTTGGACTTATGTAATTGGTTATATGGATGAAGTATTTGAAACAACTTCTAATATTAAGAGTAAAAGATAGTTTTATTTACTCAAAATTTGATCTTAAGTCAAGATTCTAGCAAATAGCAATGCATGAAGATAGTTTTCCATTGGCCATTATGAATAGCTAGAGAGGCTACTTGGAGAATTGTGATTGGTTGTATAAAGACTACATGTCGATATGTGATTGGTTACATAAGAATTAAGTGGCATTTTATGATTGGTTGTTGGAGGTTAGGTGACCTTCTGTAATTAATTGCATGAGAGAACTCTTCGAATTGCATGATTGATTGCCTAAGAGGTCACTTAGAGCTATCTGATTGGTTGTATGAAAGATCGCTTGGAGCCATATGATTGGTTGCTACATGATGAGGTGGATTTCTATGAGGTTCTCAAGGTTTCCACAACCTTCTATGATGTTTCACAATATTCTATAAGTTTCTATAGCTTTCCATAAAGATCTATAAGGTTCTAAAACTTTCTAAATGTGATGACTCACCTACAATGTGTTCCAATCACATTTAATTACTTTCTACCTAAGCATTTTATATAATCTATGACCTAATTCATGACATAATCGATGACATAAGTAAAACTTATTTCATAAGCCTCCATAACACCTATAAATAGGAGGAGCCAAGTAAGGTCACAAGGTTAGTGAAATTAGAAGGAGAAATAGGAGAGGGAGAGAGTTGCTGAAACTTAGAAAAAAGAAAAGAGAGAAAACAAGGCTGTCGAAAAAGAAAGAAGAAAATGAGAGAGAAACCAAGAGAAAAAAAGAAGAGAAAAAGAAAAAAGGAAATCCGAGAGGAAAGAAAGAGAAGGAAACTATGAGCAAAAGAGAAAAGGAAGAAAGAAAAGGAAAGAAGAAGAAGGGATTTCTTGTTAGTCTAATTTTATTCCAACAAGTAGGTAAGATTATATCTCTTGGAATTACAGTTATTCCATATACGAAGAAAGTTAAATGATGCGAGTAAATGCTTGAATACTTAAGTTTATGGAATAAGGAGCTATGAAGAAGTTGTGCTGATGATTAAAATGATGGGGAAAATCTAGTGCATGAAGGAATATTTGTTATGATGGTGATTAGGGGAAAATATTTGTTATGTTTCACAGTGTCTATGATGATCTTGAAATGTCAAAATGCTTAAGAATGCAAGGAATCGAAGTTATTCATGAAAAGTGTTATTTTGTCATTTTTATATCCATGTACCATTTTATTATTTTTTTTGGAAGATAAGTTGAATGGAAGCTTGAATCACACTATTCTATACCTTAAATTAGAGTTAAGAAGGTTTATATGATGTATACTATGTTGAATAATGAAAGACATGGCTTGTGTAATAACATAATCAGGAAATTCTGTTATAGCTCAATCACTAGATCTGTCGGTTTATATAATAAACTGAACGAAATTATTAGGTATTCTGGAAGTTCATGCACTAGATCTTGTTGCCAATTGTCTTAGGAGTATTTTGGGATAAAATTTTATAGGATTTAGAGCTGTGAATGGAAAGTTAAGATAAAAATACCAAATACTGCTAAAGCTGTTATGAGATCTGAATTATAGAATTGTGTATCTAGAACTGGACAAAATAGAAGAGGTAATTGGTATTCTTTAAATTGGAAATTATAAAGGAATGTTTTGCAGATATCTTGGAACTAGTTGACATCATTTGGATTTGTGAATTAAAAGTTATGACAAAAATACGAAGGTATGACATGAAGTGAAAAATGCAGAATTTGTTGAAAAAGTAATATTATGTTTTGTTCCATTGAAATTAATAGATAGATGAAAGTTAATAAGGCCAAGTGAATGCCTTATAATTATGTTAGACGAAGGGATGAGGAAATATATTTGTAGGAAAGTTAATACCCCTTTGATTATTCCAAGTGGTGCATTTCTACGAGAAATAAGAGTGCTAGAAATTAGTAATGCATTGGTGTAGAGAATTGAGATGCTAAGGTGAAATGTCCCCTTAATTTAGGTGTGTCTACTAGAAAGAAGTTGTGATTTCTTGAGGATAACAAATAGCACTATATAAGGTGAGTCCCACTAGTTTAAAAGTACCATTTTGGTTGGTGTTTTTTATAATATTTCATATACACATTTTCTTCAATAATTTTGAGAATTATGAACAATTGTGGTCTCTGAAGAGAATATTCATGATATGGATACTTTCTTATTAAATGATACAAGGTCTCATGACATTTTGTCTCATTGCTTTTAAAGAATCATGTGTATTATATGAAAGATATGTTGTTTTTTATGTCAATGAACTTTGGAAATTATTACAAGGAATATGGCAAACATTTGAAAAATGATATTTAAACCCTGAAAATGATTTTCTTATGCTCGAAAATGGGCTTGTCTTTTGGGAAAGAAAATATTGTGAAAAAAGGAGTTGGTTATTGAACTTTGTTGAGACATTGTGATGATCTTTTGGCTTTATACCATGTGGCTTTATGCCGTGTGATCTTTAAGTACTTAAGAGGGACTTTACACTTATACTAACTTGCATAGGTTTGAGAATGCTATCCAGTTGGCAACCACCTCCGAATTGTGATCTCCTTTTTCACGAGATACCAACATTTGATACTTAGTCGTCCTTAACTAACAATACATTTTCCCATTGTGGAAATGGAGGGCGGGCGTGAGACCCCTAGGTCAGTGTGACCAAATAAAGACAGTAGGATTATAAATCCTATTCAGGTCAGTATGACCAAATAAAAACAATAGGATTATAAATCCTAGTCAGGTTAGTGTGACCAAATAAAGGCGATAGGATTCTAAATTCTATCTGGGTTAGTGTGACCAAATAAAGACGGTAGGATTTAAACTCCTACTTGGGTCAGTGTGGCCAATATTTGTATACATAGGACGAGATCTCGTTTTAATTTAAAGGGGCAGAAGTTTTTAATTAATCTTGTTTTTCAAATGTGCACGAACTCTTTGATAACTGTTAACGAGTTTTTTTTTTTTTCCAACTACATTGCTTAAAGAGTTTTTTTTAGTGGAAAAACACGATAAAATCCTTTTTATGTGGAAAAACACTAGCACACATGAGAATCACTAAATGTTTAGCGCTCACACGTTTCTTATATATTTTTAGGCTTTGTGATACATGTTGGTCATTAGAGTACATAGCAGAAGTGTGATGGAGTAAAAATATACACAATAATATATTGTATAATATATTGTTAGTATTAGAATATTGTATGAAGGATTCGAAATCCATATATTATGAAATTTTCGTGTTAATCATTAAATTCCCTATTTCGAGGTTATAGTATGTTTCTATTGTGTTAAGTTTATTAATTTATTACAAAGACCCCTTGTATAGGAGTTCAGATGGGACGACATCCCAAGAAGATAAAACCATTATGCAATAGAAATGTGGGGTGTTACACCTCGTGCCTAACTTTTATCAATGTAAGGGCAAAATTCACCAAAGAACTTGTCTTTATACCCCATAACAAAATGGAATAGTAAAGAGAAAACACCAACATCTATTAAATGCTAGAAGAGCCTTAAAACATCATTCTAATGTTCCTATTGGATATCTGGGATTTTGTGTTCAATATGCTGCTTATCTCATCAACCTCACACCTGCACCTTTACTTAACAACAAATGTCCTTATGAAATTCTATATTCTAAGGTCCTCAGGTATGAGCAACTCAAGGTTTTTGGTTGCCTTTTTTTCTACTACTAATCTTGAACCGATCCATTCAAAATTTGAACCTAAAGGAAAAATTCAGTTTATCTAGGCCTTCCAAATGTTAGTAAAGGCTATCTTCTTCTTGATCTTAAGTCCAACAAAGTATTTATCTCTAGAGATGTGACACTCCATGAGTTTATTTTTCCTTTTAAGGGAAAGTCCTTTACTAATTCTATTGATCCCTTGATTCAAACTGGTCACACAATTTACATGCCTTTAGTTGCTGATGGTTATCTAGCAAACATTACACCCTCCATTCCTTCCTCTATTACTGAAATCTATTCATCTTGATCAACAGCTCCAACATGCTTCCCCTCTAAGAAAGTCTACTAGAGAGAAACACAAGCTTGCATATCTAGATGACTATATCTGTAATAATTCCTCTTTGCATTCTACTCTTCATTCCATATATTCATCATACAATTAGCATCATCTTGGTCTTGAGCTTAAATCCTATGTAATTAATATGAATTTATACAAAGAACCTAATAGCTTTTATGAAGCTTTGCAGTCAGAAGAGTGGAAGGAAGCCATGGGAACAAAAATTTTAGCCCTTGAGCAGAGCCAAATTAGTCCTTGATACCATTACCACTAGACAAGAAAACAATTGGCTACAAATGGGTGTTCAAGATCAAATACAAGGCAAATAGTAATGTAGAAAGATACGAGGCCAGGTTAGTAGCAAAAGGCTACACACAGTAAGTTGGAATAGACTTTCTTGAAACCTTTTCTCCAGTTGTCCGGATGACTATAATCCAAGTTGTTTTAGCATTAGCAGCAAGAGAAGGTTGGTTTCTCTACCAATTAGACGTTAATAATGCTTTCTTACATGGTGATTTGATTGAAGAAGTATATATAGAACTGCCACCTGGATTTGAGTCTCCTCAACCTGACCTAGTATGCAAACTTTAGAAATCTTTGTATGGCCTCAAGCAGGCAAGCAGATAGTGGCATTAGAAACTGAGCAATTCTTTGTGGGATCAAGGATACAAGAATGCCTATAATGATCCTAGTTTATTCATCAGAAAGCACAAATGTAGCATTACTCTACTTTTAGTCTATGTAGATGACCTGATTTTGACAGGGAATGACTTCACTGAAATTGAGAGGGTGAAGCAACAACTCCATCAGGAGTTTACTGTTAAGGATTTAGGGACCTTGAGGTACTTTCTAGGGATGGAGATAGCACTGACAGATAAGGGGATCCCTGTTTGTCAGAGAAAATACACATTTGAGATGTTGAATTAGTTTGGTTTTTTGGGAAGCAAGCCTATTTCAATACCTATGGACTATAGTGGTAAAGCTAGTGTTGCATCTGAGAAACTGTCTTCTATTAAGCTATATAGACAAATAAATTTTGTGCATATTTTTGTCACTTTTATATGTATTTTTATAATTTATATACATGAATTATAAAATAATTTAGAATTGTCAAATTGTACAATCTCAATTCTCGGAAAACAATACTTTTATTTATTTATTTTCTTCTTTCTTAGCTTAGTTGAAAATGGATCCAAAATCGCACAATTTGAGGGTTTAAATTGTGCAACCAAATATAAATATTAGTCAGAATGTGATGAATAATAGTTACAATTTGATTTTTAAAAAAATAGACATGGTATGAGCAATAATCACAATCTAATAAACATGGTTTACAGTTTAATGAATAAAATTTACTATTAAATTAATATAATTTTGTACGTCAAAATAACGTCATTCACTATATATATATATATATATATATATATATATATATATATATATATACACCCGTGATCACTTTACATTCTATCAAAATTTTACCTTTTTTAATCTTAAATGTCAATTGACAGGCCAAGTTGAAACCCTCAACTTATGCATCCCCTGATCCGTTGAAAACATGCCATTGGATATATTCTGTTAAATTTGTCATACTCATAATATATATTATGGATGACGTTTCAGTATTTAGCAGATATCTACTCAAATAATAATTTCTATCAATCTGTCATTGTAATTAATTTCTTAAAAAATTGTAAGTTTAAAAAAAACATTAAAATTTAAAAATATTATACATTATAAAATAAATTCAAAACTTAACCTATCTTTGTTACGACACTTTCCACTTGTATTATTTATTTCCTAAAACTTATAACTTCCTTCAAATTTGTTATCGTGAGGTTTACCCTTTGGTACCAAACATTTTATATATATGTGCAATTGGTCATTTGTTTTTTTCGTGACGACAACAAATTTGAAGTATGAACTTCTTGACCAAGTTTAATGGGTTCAATTAAAGTACTTTCCTCAAAATATATAGAAACAAAAAGTAGTTGAGGAGAGGCACATGAAAAAAGACTTCTATAAAACCGTGGTGGATAAGGAAGGGAACGTTCTCAGAAGAAAAATATCAAACAGTTAGGCCACATTCCGCAAAGAAGACAAAATAATAGTATAAATAGAACCTCACCGTTTCATGGGGACAAAAGATCGAAGACAAACGACTGTTATAATACAAAACTGATAATGTTGTTGTCTAAATCGTCATCTAAAAACCAACCACGCCCATGCTAGCCACCCCTGTGGCCCATGGATGGGGACTCAAATTACACCGCAAGTTATAAGTACAACTTATAATATAATGTATAATAGTCATAATTTTATGCAAAAAAATTTATATCATTCCACGTATCATCAAATTCTCTTTATTACGGACAGCATCAATAAATTAAAGTTGAGGAGTAAGATAAATGAAATAACATAGTAAAAGATAATATTTTTAAAGTGATAAAAGTAAAATTTAGACGAATTTTTAAAAATTTAAATTTTTTTAAAAATATAAAGTTTCAAAAAAAATTGAAACCTCGCCCTATATTCTATCTCATTGCAATCAAGTTCAAGAGTATTCAATTTCGATCACTATAGATTTTAAATCGTTAGTTAAGCGTGAAAGTCAAATTATACTCAGTATTGTAAACCACGCCTCCCACCCCACCGGCTCAGCCTCGTCCACCTATCAGGTTGGTGTTGCCAAGGGAGGAAAAGGATAGGATCAATTAATCTGATAAATCTAAATAGCTCTGTCCAAAGTCTACAAATCGTAGTTAAGGTTAGAATTTTACACTTGATTCCATTAAACTAGATGTATAACCAGATGTTACACGGGACCAGGGATATAGATTATTAGTGTATGTTAGGTGGCCAGTGAGCATATATTATTCATTACTCATATTATTCCCTCCACATCATATTATCCATCTCTTTTTTGCCTATAAATGCAGAGCCATACCAAGAACAATGCCATAATCATTCTTCCAGCCTAAAACTCTAAAGAGAAAGGAGAAATTTCGGTGTTGAAGTTGGGAATAAGGGGAAAAAAGGATGAAAGTGGTGAAAGGCTCAGCAATTTTCATGCTTTTGGCATTGCAATGCCTTACAGTTTTATGTGTTTCTCAAGATTTTCAATTTTTCTACTTTGTTCAGCAGGTGGGTTTTTTGTAATTCTTGCTCTGCACAAAAAAAATGTTCTCTTTTCTTGGTATGGGAACTGAGCTCTTGAATTCTTAATTTTTTTTGTTGCCTTGGTATATGCAGTGGCCAGCATCGTACTGTGATACAAAGCGCAGCTGCTGCTATCCTACAACAGGGAAGCCTGCAGAAGACTTCAGCATTCATGGGCTTTGGCCAAACCGTGAAGATGGAACCTGGCCACAAAACTGCAAGAGCGATAGCCCTTTTGATGGATCTGAGGTACTTCTCTAGAAATAATGATCAGTAACCATGACTGTAATGGTGAAATAGCTTGATCATGGTCGAAACCTGAGAGCCTAAGATTAAGATGATGATATCTCACATAAATGACCAACAAAAGTTGGAAATTTTGAATGGCTCCAAGAATTAACTTTCTGCTGATGAAGGTCTGAGAAATCAATGGTCAATTCATGTGAAATTAACCTTATTGATTCATCAACGATTCACCATCATGCATGATCAACTATATATCAACCTGTGAAATTCCTGTTACTTAAATCATGAGATTTTAGAACAATTGAAACAGAGCTTTGCATAAGACAAAAAAAAGTCATAAACATCGTTCAGCTCAGGTCACCAACAGCGAGTCCCCGCCCCCCCAAAGCTGGAAATAAAAATTCTTGAATGGTCATCAAACATCAGGTCATGTGAAGTGGAAATTAGTGTCCCCTTGGACTTATTCTAAACCTGTATAAATTAATCGTGTTCCTTTTCTTGAAGTGGAAAACCTGTTTGACAGTTGCTTTCCCAAAAGGGATTCCCCTTCTTTGTTAAGCTTGCGTTTACTTTAACGAATGGTCCGACAAACTATAACTTGCAGGAGGAAGCAAACTAATTCAGTGCTTTACGCATCCAATTCAAGTGACATATCATTACTTCTATAAATGTTACTTGTAGAATAAGATAATCTTTCAGTTATTTGGAGGGTGCGTATTTGGGCACTTCTTGGTGGACCTGGTCCACGCTAAGAATTTCCGTATTTGGGGTCCGTTGATAATTAATCTTACCTTTCAAGAATCGTTTTACCTTTTACTGTCACATGGCACTATAATAAAAATTTTACCATGTTATAGGTTTCAGATATTCTCGATAGAATGCAGAAGGACTGGCCTTCCCTAGCCTGCCCGAGCAGCGATGGCGTGAGATTCTGGAGTCATGAATGGGAAAAACACGGAACATGCTCTTTATTGAACCAGCACAAGTATTTCAAAACAGCTCTTGACCTCAAGGAGAAGGCAAATCTTCTCCGAGTACTAAAGAATGCAGGAATTGAACCAAATGGAGAACTTTATAGCTTAGAAAGCATAAAGGATGCAATCAAACAAGGCGTCGGCTACACTCCTTTCATCGAATGCAATGTTGATCAATCCCGCAATCATCAAATTTACCAAGTCTACTTGTGTGTAGATTCATCTGCTAAAGACTTCATTGAATGCCCAATTTTCCCCCATGGCAGATGCGGTTCACAAGTTGAATTTCCTTCCTTTTCCTCCTCCTCACACGATGAATTTTGAAAACTTCTAGTTCATTTCCCACTTCCTCTGTTAAATTTCTAGTGTAAGGAATTTTTCTTTGAATTTGTGTTTAATCATCATTAATTGATCAATAAAAGAAGTACCACTGCAAAGTTGAATAATGGATTCTAGAGAAAGTCATCGAGATTGAATTTTTTCAATTTCGTATATTGTACTTTACAAGTTTTAATACAAATAATATAGAAATTTTAAAAATTGAGTCTTACTCGGATTGGGAGCCATGCAATTTGAGTGCTGAAATTATGCCATCATTTTACTAAATAGATTAAAAATTACAAGAATTTAACTGTGATAAAAATAATGGTGTATCAAAAAATTCTTTTAATAAAACGATCTTATTTTTATCGTTTTAAAACTTGTTTATCAAATTGTATATAATGTTCATATAATCGTATATAATGTTCATGTAATCATCTATGATATTTATATAATTGTGAGAAATGTTCATAATTTTTTATGCAATTTTTATACATCCAATTGTGTAGCTTCAAATCCTACTCTTCTCTATTCAGAATTAGATAATCGAAAGATAAGTTATTAATTATTAACTATAAAAAATTACAATATACGTAAAGAAAAGGTCTTTGACAGTGAAATGCATTACTCCTTGCAAATGAACAAAAGGCAAAAATTTGGGGAACCTAACTTGTTATTTTCTGGCTAAATTTGTCAAAGAATCAAGAACACAATTGGCATATAGAGGATTGGGGTCACAACTCAGAACTCACATCCCATGATTTTCACAAGAAAAAATGATCACATCCTAATCCAAAGCTAGTGTTGGTATTTGGCGGACAGAAAATTGAATGGAGGATAGGTCTGAACTCAAATGCCAAAACCAAATAAAGTTGACCTTCCTTTCACATTTTAGTTATACAGAATAGAAAAATATGCACTACTTGACAATCCACAAATTTTGTATTTGGCCATTTCGGTGTGAACATCTTATCTATTTAGATAGGGACAGATTAACTTAAATGAAAAAATAGTTTGAATTCATAATTGGATTTTTCAAGGTAAGCAAATCATTGTTGAAAAAGAAGGGGTAAGTATATCATATTGTAATTAATATGTTTAATTGGGTATTTTATATTTCATAGCATCTTTCTATGTGTACCTTATAACCTAAATAATTATACTTGTAATCTTTCTCATATTTGAAGATTTTGATAGTTAATTTTGTTGATAGAGCCATTCAATCTATTTATAGACTTGAAGTTGGGTAATTTACTATATTTTTTCTTTTTTTCCTTCGGGTAATTTACTATAAGATGAGGTTTGTTTGTTTGTTTGTTTTAGGAAGATGAGTTAAAAATTACAAAAGGAATTTTATCAACTTAATTGTCTTTATAATTTTTTTTACATGAATAATCATATGTAATCTTATATTAGTTCATGTAATTGATCTTAAGTTTCTTGGAATTAAAATTTAGTTATTATTATTATTGTTGTGTAATTGTCTTTATAAGTTTAAAAAATGAACAATTGTGAAAAATGGAAAATGATAAACAATCTATGATGACCTTTTTAGTATTATTATAATTTTGTTAATATACAAAGAAAATTTTCATATTTTAAATTTTTTAAACAGTAACAAAAATTAGTACACATTTAATTTTATCGTTTATAATCAAATCATTTTTTATTAGATGATATTTTAATTTTTATAATATCAACGTTAAAAACTCCAAAATTATAAGTCCAAATAAAAAATAAAGACACGTGTCTTTCTCCTTTATTCTGACATGACAGTGAACTGGCCCGTGTGATGAATTGAATATTTCCATTCTTCTCTTTTGGAAAGCATGCATAGAGGGAATGAATTACGATACAAATAATTATTAGACCCCAAAAATAAAGGTCCACCTTGTGGACAAGAAATGAACAGAATAAATGGATTCAGATTCCCTAAATCGCACACAAGGAGAAGAAAGGCAAGAACTCAATGGAAAATAACATGCCGACATGAACCCTTAATGTGAAACTGCCATTATATACAGGTAAAACTAGTAATCGTATCCTAAGATTTGCTTGGAGAAATCATTGAGGATGTCCTGCCTTTGATTTCTCTATTTACTTCTTCCCATTTTTTCTCTCTATAAAAAGCACCATTCACTAGTGCATTATCGCCTACGAACACCTCTCTCTGCAAGCACTTGGAATAGAATTTGCCCAGAAAATTTTGGGAGAGAGATGAAGCTCAATCTTCAAGTAGTCTTGATTAAGGTTTTGGCCTTCCAATGTTTAGCTGTCCTATGTGCTTCACAAGACTTCGATTTTTTCTACTTTGTCCAACAGGTTAGTTGTTCATCCATCCAGCAATTGATGCAACTCTGTCTCAAGTTTAATGATTCTTGTCTATGTGTGTTCTGAGTTTGGGAATGATTTCAGTGGCCAGGATCTTACTGTGATACCAAGCAGAGTTGCTGCTATCCAAGAACGGGGAAGCCAGCGTCGGATTTCAGCATTCATGGCCTTTGGCCTAATTATAATGATGGTTCCTATCCTTCAAACTGCGATTCAGGCAACCCATTCAATCCATCCCAGGTATATATGCTTATACCACACATAACTTGAAAGTGTCATTTCATCAATTCTAATGGCTTAGAGCTAGTGCTAGTTAGAGAATACAATAGAAAATCAAAGCTTAAGGAGAAACAGAAGCAAGATTAAGCCCACCATAATTTTTTTAAAAGGCATTAGAGGGGCGGGGCAAAGCCCCTGGGGGACTTCAAAACACCAAATATTGATCACATAATATGCAAGACGTTATAAATTATATGTGTTCGTGTTTTATAGAAAAGTTCATATTATAACGTCTCATATAATATATATTCTATTATATATATTATAAACTGCATCAAATGCATATCAACAATCAGAAACAGCTGTGAGGGGAGACATATGGTCTATTGGGCATAATACTTCGAGGAATATCCCTATTGCTAGAGGCATAAAAGTAGCATATTCTCTTAGTTTTAGATGAATCAAAGCAATTTATGCCATGCAGCAAATAATTATGAGAGGTTAAAAATCTTATCAAAATCTTATCAATTGGACAATTTTAAGATTTACCTAATCAAATGTATTTGTGGTGATTATGAAGTCCTCATAATGAACGGAAATAACTTGGTTGTAGATTTCAGACCTCCGGAGCCGAATGCAAACAGACTGGCCATCACTAGCCTGCCCGAGCAGCGACAACACGAACTTCTGGAGCCATGAATGGAACAAACACGGGACATGTTCGGAGTCCGTCCTCGATCAACACGACTACTTTTCATCGGCACTGCTTCTCAAGAGACAAAACAACCTCTTGCAAATCCTCAGAAGTGCAGGAATTCAACCAAATGGGAGATTTTACAGCTTAAGAAGCATCCAAAATGCAATAGAAGATTCAATTGGGTACACTCCAGGAATTGAATGCAATGTTGATGCTTCCGGGAACAGCCAACTTTACCAGATTTACCTTTGTGTGGATACTTCTGGTACAAACATCATCGAATGTCCAGTTTTACCTCGTGGCAAATGTGGGTCTAGCGTCGAATTTCCTTCCTTTTAACTTCTGTTGTCCCCTTGTAGTGAAAATTTGTAGAATTTAAGCAGTCTTGATTTCTTTGCTTAACCTTCTCTGCTTAGGAAGACCAAGTTTATATAAGGTTTGATTCTGTTCATTTTACTTTTTATATCCTAAATGCCTTTGTAGATGAGGCTGCAAAGATATATTGTTGTTGTATTTGGGTTCAGCCCAACTTTGCCTATTACATAGTGTTAGGGATAGGCCTCGGGAACAAACCAGAAACCTTCAATAGCAAAAAATCATTCAAATCAAAACTCCAATGGCAAAAATCACACAAGACGATAACAAAAAAAAATAATAAAAAAAATAACGTGGAGAAAAATAAATAAAATAACGAGAAAGAAAATAAAAAAGAGAGGCATAAGGACTTACGTGGTTCGGTTAAATGAAATGATCTACGACTACGGGCGGAGACGAAACAAAAAACTTCATTATAAAGAAAATAATTTTACAAGGCTTTTGGAAAGTATTCCTGAGCTACTAAGCACCAATAACACAAAATAAGAGAACCTCAAAAGAAACAAAACTTAAACAAGCTACAAGAACTCTTGTGTTGGGGTTTTTGATGTCTTAATCCAAGAGCCAAACAAGGCCTAAATATATAGGCATTTGAGGCGGGGGAAGTATTGTTGGTATTTGATGTGGGACTTTCTAACAAAACAAAGTTTTAATGGTGGTGAAGAATGATTTGGTTTCCCAATGTGGGATAAATGGATACAAGGCATCCTTAATCAATCTCTACATCCTAACCTCAAACATAACAGTTTTGCTCTACCTTCTCCACCAAAGTCCAAAGAGCATAAATCACAAACAATGAACACTAATCAAGTCCAAATTTTGCTTGAACTTGAAGATGGGAAGAGGCTTCATAAGCATGTTAGTAGGATTATCTTTGGTATTAATCTTCTAAACAAATATTTTCTTCTCAACAATGATATCTTGAATGAAGTGAAACTTCACATCAATATGCTTCGTCCTCTCATGACACATCTGAACTCTAGTTAAATATATAACACTTTGACTGTCACAGTAAATTATAATTACACCTTTATATAGATTGAGCTCGCCAAATAAACCTTTTATCTACAAAGCTTTTTTGATTGCCTCGGTCAAAGCTATATATTCTGCCTCTGTAGTAAACAGTATCACAACTTGTTGTAAGGTAGCTTTCTAACTAACTACACAACCTCCAATGCAAAATATATAGCCAGTAAGTGATTTTCTCTTGTTAAGATCTCTGGCGTAATCAGAATCCACAAAACCAACCAAAGTGTTGTTACTTCTTCCAAACTCCAAACAAGTATCTGAAGCACCTCTCAAGTATCAAGGAATCCATTTTACGGCTTGCCAATGTATTTTTTCAGGACAAGATATATATTTGCTAACCACATCGACTGCTTGTGAAATATTTGGATAAGTACAAATCATTATATACATTACGCTGCCAACTGCACTGGAATATGGAACTCGTGCTATATAATCTTCCTCCTCACTTGACTGTGGTGACTAAGCAGCTAAAAGTTTAAAATGACACGCAAAATGAGTACTTACAGGTTTTGTATTTTTCATGTCAAACCTCTCCAAAACTTTCTCAATTAAATTTTCTTGAGTCAGGTACAACTTCCCAAGAGCTCGATCTCCATGCTAACAATCTTTTTAGTTGCTCCTAAATCTTTCATTTCAAATTCATTCTTTAATTGTCTTTTTAAGATATCAATTTCTATCAGATTCTTAATATCAATGAGCATGTCATTAGCATAAAACAACATATAAATGAAAGAACCATCATGTAACTTTCGGAAGTAAACACAACTGTCATACATACTCCTTAAATAATCATGACTCAACATAAAAGAATCAAACCTCTCATATCACTATCTTGGTGACTGCTTCAATCCATACAAGGATTTCTTCAAAAGGTAAACATGGTCTTCTTTTCCTTCAATTTCAAATCCCTCGGGCTGCTTCATGTAAATTTTTCCCACAAGATTACCATGCAGGAATGTTGTTTTGACATTAAGCTGCTCTAATTCCAAATCATACATAACAACTAAAACAAACGAAATACATATAGAGATATGTTTAACAACAAGTAAAAATATGTCATTAAAATCAACACATTGTACCTAATTATAGCCCTTCTCAACTAATCTTGCTTTGAACCTTCCATCTTTAGCCCCAGGAGTGTTGGGATGTATGCCCTCTTAGACTAAGTTTCTGATGTAAAAATCGAATGTTTTAATAAAAGAATTTATTTTCAAAAATTATTTGTGAATTTACAATTTTATTTGTGCAAAATTACGTTTGGAAAAGACCCATTGTATTTAAGTAAGTGATCCATGTGAATGGAGGTCTTTCACAATAAGGTATGAATCACGGGTTACTTAACACATAAACATTCGTTCTTAACCGATTGATGAGAATGGGAATCTCATCATATCTAGGTTATTATGTTGTGAATTCTAAATGGGGAATAACTTACTTTTAGCCAGTGAGTAGTCCACTCACTTCATGACATAAGCATATTTCGAATACGTAGAACATGACATGTAGTAGTGGTTTCTAAAAAGTACTATATAGTAGAAACCTAGACTACTACTATTATAGCGTGGACTAGTACTCTACGACTTGAGTATGGGTTGGTGGTTTGACGAAACTGGAAACATACACTTTGATATGCTATAGTTGAGGTTCTATTGTAGGGCCAATATACTTGCATGTTGGGTATGTGTGACTAGTTAGTTAAGACAGACTTATACAAGATAGTTTCTATACTATATCGCCCCTTGTGGTTGTCCGAATGATCTAAATATCTAAGGCCCTGGGAAACAAGATTTGGATGTTTGCTTTAGGGTAGCTCCCTTAGAAAGCAGAAATAATTCAGGAAGTCGTGGATCATTGGACTAGAGGCCTAAGGATGGTAGATGTCATTTAGAGAGGTGTTAGTACACTTTTTTCTCTCTAAATGTACGACGATATATAGAGGGGTATTTTAGTCATTACACCTGTAGGTTGGAGACTTTACTAACGCAGCATTATCCATGTGGTCAATATTTCCTTATGATGATATTATGGAATATTTAAAATGTAAAATACAGCTATTTATATGGCAATGATATTTTGGCCATTTTAGTAACCAATGCGGTGTGTCTTTTAGTCTCTAGTATAGACCATGAGTCCTAATTAAATATGAGCTAAGGAATTGATCTTAAATTAAATAGAATTTATTTTATTTAAATAGCCTGATTTAATTTTTGGGCTAGAATAAAATAAAGATCCATGGAGAGAGAATTAATTAAATTAGTTTGGTGGGTTAATTAATTATTCAGGGCTTTGACCCAATTTAAATAATTAGGGATTAACTTGAGACTAAACTGATTTTGGCTTATTTAATTGGATTGGTTTATTTGGGTTGGAAAATTAATTATTCGTTGGGCTATTGAGTTGGTTTTAACTAGAATAATTAATTAAGCCAAATAGGTTAAACCAAGAGTCTAATGGCCCAGTCCAGTTTAACTTAGGATTTTTTATTTAGGTTAAACAGGAGGATTGGAAATATCGTTGTTGACATGATACACATACTCTAAGACGGCTTCTTCTCTGTTGAGACAGACGTCTCTCTCTCTCCAGAAAAATTCCCTAACTTGTTAGTTGTTCACCAAACGGTTGTTAGGTAGGCCATATACTAGAAGACCGAGAGTTCGGCGTTCACATATATGCAAAGGCGGAGTAGGAGGCTTGTAGGAATCGCACCAAAGGCTTCTACCAACACACTTACCCCAGTTGCGCACGTTCCGCTCCAGCCACCTTTGAGAACCAGAAGGAGAGGTAAAAATTTTAAAATCTCAGGATTTAGACAGGGCGCAACCGGCGCCGGCCCTATCCTGGAATCCCTGTTATTGTGTTTTTTCAGTTTTTTTATATTCGTTTCTGCTGCGTGCTCCGTGTTTCCCGCTATCCACGCCTTCAATTGATATAAGAGAATGAAGGTTTTGTGAAAATATAGGGAGTATGCATCTAGATGAATAAAACTGGACACATATGTGCGATTAAAATTGTGATCCTTTACTGTTTTATGGTATGGATAGATTCTCTATTAAATCTCTCGGGTGGAGGTATAGGGGATTGTAATTTACTGTTTTTCTTAGCAAATCGTTTAAGCCCAATGTTTATGGGTATAGGCAATTGTTGGTTTTGGTTGATTGGAATCGGAGAGCTATTGATACCAGAAGCTGTGCAGAAAAATAGGGAAATTCGTAGAGGAAATTCGCAGGAAAAAAAACAAAACTGCAGGATTCGGCATCCAGAACGGAACCGGTGCCGGCTTGGAGTGCTGGAACCGGCACCGGCTTAACTCTAGAAGGCCGGTCCGCACACTGGTTTCTGGTTTTGTGCGGCGGGTGCAGTGAACCACAATGTAGATGGGTGCATGATCCAGTGCGGCGGGTACAGTGGACCAAGGAATTTTTTTTTTAATTTTTTCTTGCAATTTCTTTTGGTTTTGGGGTCCATACCAAGCGAGGTTAATATTTTGCAATAGTCAATATTCAAGAAATATTTTTGCATGGAAAATATTAGTAAGGGATTTTAGGATTAAACAAAACCATTAATTAATTAATTAATTAATGTATTTAATTCTATTATTTGGGTACTTAGGTTTAAAAATAAAAGAGCATGAAAACGTCTACTATTTTCCAACATGCTATTTATTTTTTGTACCTATGTGCACGTTTTCTCAAAGACCAAAGTCTTTGGGAATGTTTTTGACAAGGTAAACATTTTTCTGCAAATTAAATGGTTATTTTAGCTTGAACAAAAACTAATCCTTAGATATTTTCTCAAAGAATTTAATCATTGACATAGAAAATATATTAGATTTAGAAATTTTTGTAAGGTTAAAATAGAAAACCATTTTGTTTTAATTTTGGCACAAGAAAATTATTTTGTCAAATAAACTTGAGACCAAAGTCTCTAGAAAGTTTTAATTAGAAATTTTTGAAATCATTAAGTTTTTAACTTAAATAAAATTAGTCCATGGGAAAAGCTCTCAAAGAATATAGCCTTGACATAGAAATTTTTATGGATTTAGATATTTTATTTTTGAGTTAAGGGAAAATTTAATGGAAATTTTCAAAAGGATATTTTTTAGAAAACCTTTGTTTTAAAAGACCAAGTGGGAGAGGGGTTCCAACTGCCCCACGGCTTCCATCACGATCCTAATTAGAGATCATGGGTCCCCTCACGTCACCCTGTGAGTGAACCCGTATAGGATGGGGATACCACAAGGATCTAGATCTAATGGAGGGGTGTAATTAAAACCCGAGGCACGTACTATGATCGGTCAGCCCCTCGTTGGAGGTCATAGTACGAGGTATGTCCATAGAAAATGAGAGGAAACAGCCATCCCCTTGATGGAGTTATTTTCTAAATCATTACCTAGAAGGAAAATTAATTTGTGGTGGTTAACACACTTAGCTTAGGAAACTATTAATCTTCCCAAGAAGCTATGCCAGTTTTCCTAAGAGTCAAATTGATTATTATCAGTTTTGATAATAAAGATAAAGTTCACATATTTGTTTTGTTTTCACAAACTGAATCTTTTTTCTTTTATTTTTCGATTTTTCAAAAATATTGGGAGGTTCTTTTAGTCCATTGGCCGTTATTCTCCAAGAGAATAAGTTAATGAGACCAAACTATGTGGACTAAAAAAGGAATCTGGACATAATACTCACAACCGAGGAGTATATGAGGGGACGAAAAACAGAGAGCATGTACTGGCGGAAAAAAAAACAGAGGAAAAAAAACGCAAGCTTTAAAGGCCACACGGAAGTGAGAAGATCATACATTTGCGCTCCTTAAGCCTTCTAGATTGAGTAGAACTGGATTGAACGATGGGAATTGCTTCGCCTTGCCCACTTGAAAAAGCTTCCGGTTGAAAACCCGCTAGCCTCCTACTTCGCCTTGTTTGCATGAACGCCAAACTTTCTAACTCTCGGAATATTCCTCTGCCTAACCTCTAGTCGGTGAACACAATGGTGAAGAGGAACGGACTCAATTCTCCTTGGTTCTCTTGCTATTGATTAGCAAAGAAACAAGAAGAAGACACAGAGGAGGGAGACGTCTGAGAGAGAGAGAGAGCTGCGTGAGGCTTGTGTGTTAGGGAGATTAGGGTTTTCTTTTCCCAGAGACTTGTTTATTGGTCAGCCAAAAAACTAGGTCTCTCATTATCTGATAAACATATCCCCGGGATATCATATTTCAAACACTCGGATGTTATCCTGAGAATCAGTTTGGTTTAACCCTAAATTCTTCTTAACCGTATCTGAAAAAAAACCCTAAAGTCCAAGCTATTGGGCCAAAATAAATTTTATTATTTTTCTTGGACCCAAAAGGCCCAAAATAATAAACATTAATTATTTATTTCCTGTGCTTATATAAACAACCCAATAAATAATTAATGAGCCCAAATGAACCATAACAATTAATCTTTAATTATTTATTTCTTGGGCCTATATAAATAACCCAATAAATAATTAAACATTTATTATTTCTCATAGTTTAAGCCCAGGTTAATTTTCTAATTATTCATACGGGACCTAGGCACTGAATAATTAATTAACCAATTAAACTAGATAATTAATTTCTCTCAACTCCTATTTTATTTATTTATTTATTTTATTCCAGTCTAATAATAAATTAGACTTCCTGAACAAAATAAAATAAAATAAAATCATCTTTAACTGAGACCAATTCCTCAACCCAAAGTTAGTTAGGACTTACGGGCTATTCCAAGGACCAAAAAGACACATCGCCTTGGTTGCTAAAATGACCAAAATACCCCTACTATATAAATAGCTGTATTTTATATTTTAAATATTTCATAATATCACAATAAGGAAATATTGACCCCAAGGACAATGCTGCATTAGCAAAGTCTCCGACCTACAAGTGAAATGACTAAAATACTCCTCTACATATCGCCGTACATTTAGAGAGGAAGAAGTGTACTAACACCCCTCTAAATGACATCTACCATCCTTAGGCTTCTAGTCCAATGATCCACGACTTCCTGGAGTGTTTCCGCTTTCCAAGGGAGCTACCATAAAGCAAACATCCAAGTCATGTTTCCTAGGGTCCTGGATATTTTAGACCATTAGGACAACCACAAGTGGCAATATAGTGCATAAACTATCTTGTACAAGCCTGTCTTAACTAACTAGTCACACATACCCAACATGCAAGTATATTGGCCCTACGATAGAACTTCAACTATAGCAAATCAAAGTATATGCTTCTAACTTCGCCAGACCACCGACTCATACTCAAGTCGTAGAGTACTAGTCCACGATGTAGCAGTAGTAGTCTAGGTTTCTATCATATAGTACTTTTAGAAACCACTACTACAGGTCATGTCCTACGTATTCGAAATACGCTTATGTCATGAAGTAAGTGGACTACTGACTGGCTAAATGTAAGACATTCCCCATTTGGAATTCATAATATAATAACCTAAACATGATGAGATTCTCAATCTCATCAATAGGTTAAGAACAAATGTTTATGTGTTAAATAACCCGTGATCCATACCTTACTGTGAAAGACCACCATTCACATGGACCACTTATTTAAACACAATGGGTTTGTTCCAAACGAAAAATTATGCACAAACAAAAAGTAAATTCACAAACAATTTCTGAAAATAAATTATTTTATTAAAATATTGGATTTTACATTAGAAACCTAGTCTAAGAGGGCATACAATCCAACAGTATAAGTATGTCCTATACGAAATCTGCCCTATAATCGGGGAGGGTTCCACCGCCGAGGAGCGTGAGGCTAAGAAGGCATGGATAAAAGCTGGCAAGATGGCTCGTTGTTACATGTTGGCCTCCATGTCTAATGTGCTCCAATCCAAACATGAGTACATGACCACTGCATATGACATAACCCAATCATTAGCCACGATATTCAGGGATAAGGGCCGGCCCGCAAGGTAGGAGGCTCTTCGAACCATCATAAGCACTAAGATGGCTGAGAGAGTATAAGTCAAAGAGCATATGTTCAAGATGATTGCTACTTTCAAGGAGGCAGAAATCTTAGGGGCTGTCATTGACCTCGATAGCCAAGTCAACATGGTTCTTGAATCTCTACCATGTTCATTCACTCAGTTTAAGTTGAACTATAACATGAACAAGTTGAACATAGGTTTGACTGAGTTGATGAAGGATCTCCAGATGGCGGAGAAGGTCATGAAGTCACAGTCAAAGGCTATGATTGCCAAGGCTTCATCTTCTAGAATTGGGCCTAAGCCCAGAAAGTTCAAGAAGAAGAAGGGGAACGCAGCGGGCCAGCCCAAGACCCAGCCCAAAGACAAACCCAAAGGCAAGTGCTTCAAGTGTGGACTGAAGGGACACTGGAAAAATGAGTGTCCGGATCTTCAAGCCAAGAAAAACCCCATAGGTAATATTTTCTATCTAGAGTCTATATCAATGGTTGGATCAACTTTCACTTGGATTGTTGATTCAGGAGCCAGTGATCACATCTATAACTCCTTGCAAGGGTTTAGAAAGATTAGAAGACTCCAGAAGGGCGAACATGGACTACGTGTGAGAAATGGAGCACAAGTTTGGGCCCTTACAGTGGGAGAGCTGGATCTTATTTTTTTATTATAATAGAATAGTGGTTTTGAAAGATATTTTATATGTACTTGGATTTCGACAGAATTTGATTTCGGTTGCAAAACTAATAAATCAAGGAAATTCTGTATCTTTCCATTCTGGTATTTCTATCAGTAGAGATGGAGAAATTCTATGTACTGGGCACATGTATGGAAATTTATTTTTCTTAAACCCTATTAATAATCAATTAAATAATACTCAATCTGAACATTTAACAAGGAAGAGAAAAACCAATGTCAATGACTCGTATCTTTGGTATCTAAGGTTGGGTCATATCAACTCAACTAGGATTCAAAGGTTGATCCATGATGGGCCATTGGGCTCATCGAGATTAAAAAATTGGCCTTAGTGTGAGTCCTGTCTAATGGAAAAGATGACCAAAAGGTTGTTTGCCCCTAAGGCGGATAGAGCCGAAGAGGTATTGAGTCTTGTTTACACTGATGTGTGTGGTCACTTGTCTATGTCAGTTAGAGGAGGTTTTGAGTACTTCATCACTTTCACAGATGATTGTACAATGTTTGGTTACGTTTACCTAATGAGACATAAGTCTGACTATTTTGATAAGTTCAAAGAGTTTAAGGCTGAAGTGGAGCGTCAGACAGATAAATTGATCAAGACCTTATGAACAAATCGTGATGGAGAGTACCTCCTTGGTGAATTTAAGGACTACATGGTACATCATGGGATAGTATCCCAACCCTCTGCGACGGGGACACCCTAGCAGAACGAAGTAGCTGAGAGAAGGAACATGACGTTGATGGAAATGGTCCGAAGCATGATGTCTCATGCTATTCTTCCAGTATCTTTTTGGGAATGTGCCCTGGAAACAGCGGCATACATTCTGAACTTGGTGCCTTCTAAGTTAATACCTAAAACTCCCTATGAGATGTGGACTGGGCGTAAGCCAAGTCTGAATCATCTCAAGATATGTGATTGTCCAACTTATGTACTGGTCAAAGGAGACACGTTGGAACCAAGGTCAAAATTATACTATTTTGTTGGGTATCCAAAAGGGATAAATGGTGGTTACTTTTATCATCCTAAGGAGTAGAAAGTACTAGTTAGTACTAATGCTAGATACTTGGAGGATGATCAAAGTACTTCCACAAAAAGTTCAACTAGGTTGAAACTGGAGGATAAGTTATCTTTGGAAGCAACTTCTTCTGACCCGATTGTGGAACAAGAAGAGGCACAGCCTCAAGAGCCTATACATATGGAGCCTCGTCGTAGTGGGAGAGTATCTAGAGTTCCGGAAAGATGGACAAGAGAAGCTTTTGAGCTGATCTCCGACCATCAGGAATAAGACTCCACTAGATACAAGGAGGCTATTGTTGATGCCGATGCAAATCTGTAGCATGAAGTAATGAAAGCCGAGGTTGAATCTATGTATCTCAATTAGGTTTGGGATCTTGTAGCTTCACCTGAAGGGATAAAACCCATAGGGTATAAGTGGGTATACAAGAAAAAGAGGAGAATAAATGGGAAGGTGGAAATCTTCAAAGCTAGGGTTGTGGCGAAAGGGTATACTCAGAAAGAAAGAATTAATTATGAAACCTTTTCCCCGGTAGCCATGTTTAAATCTATCCGTATCCTCCTTGCCATCGCATGTCATTATGACTATGAGATATGACAAATGGATGTCAAGATGGCATTTTTAAATGGCCATCTTAGTGAAGACATCTATATGTCCCAACCGGAAGGTTTTATTGCTAAAGGCCAAGAACATATGGTTTGCAAGTTTAAAAAGTCTATTTATGGACTTAAACATGCATCAAGGGCATGTAACATTTGTTTTGATAAGACTGTAAAGTCTTATGGTTTTGTTCAAAACGAGGATGAACCATGCGTGTACAGGAAACTTGAAGGCATTAATGTGGTTTTTTTTTTTTTTGTCTTGTACGTAAATGACATTCTACTCATTGAAAATGATGTAGGGTCATTGTCATCTACAAAGGTTTGACTGTCTAGTCAATTCAGTATAAAGGATTTAGGAGAAGCCAGCTACATTCTCGGGATTAGACTTCTTAGAAATAGGAAGTAGAGAATGTTAGGATTATTCCAAGCGGCATACATTGATAAGATACTGGCCAGGTATAGCATGGACTCATGCAAGGGAATTCTAATTCCTTACTACTTAAGACAGTCCCTTGAAGAAAATGACAGAATGAGTAGGATTCTCTACGCTTCGGCTGTGGGAAGTCTCATGTACACCATGCTGTGTATTATGCCAGATATCTGCTTTGTCGTAGGTTTGGTTAGTCGATATCAGTCAAACCCTGGGGAGGTTCATTGGCAAGCTGTAAAGCATATACTCAAGTACCTCAAAGGAACGAGAGATTATATACTAGTTTACAGGGCTGATGACTTAGTTCCTACAAGATACATAGACTCAGACTTCCAGGCAGATAAGGATGAGAGAAAATCCGCTAGTGGATATATCTTCACCTTGTCTGGAGGAACTATTTCATGGAGGAGTATCAAGCAATCTTGCATTACTGACTTAACCATGGAAGCTGAGTATGTGGCAGCTTCGGAGGCATCTAAGGAAGCAGTCTGACTCCGGAAGTTCCTTTCAAAACTTGGAGTCGTGCCACACATGGACAGACCGATTGTGATGTATTGCGACAACACTGGAGCAGTATCGCAATCCAAAGAACTTCGAAACCACAAGAAAGGGAAGCACATCGAGAGGAAGTACCACCTGATCCGAGATTTCATAAAGAGACGGAAAGTCGTGGTGGAACAGATTGCCTCCAAGAATAATCTAGCAGATCCATTCACCAAGCCTTTGACTGAGAGAGTCTTCAAGAGACAATTAGACGCCATAGGGGTGAGTACCTACGGACTTACTTAGTCTTAGAGTGCAAGTGGGAGATTATTGGGATGTATGTCCTTTTAGATTAGGTTTCTGATATAAAAATCGAATGTTTTAATAAAAGAATTTATTTTCAGAATTGTTTATGAATTTACAATTTTATTTATGCACAATTACGTTTGGAAAAGGCCCATTGCGTTTAAGTAAGTGATCCATGTGAATGGAGGACTTTCACAGTAAGGTATGGATCACGGGTTACTTAACACATAAATATTCGTTCTTAACCGATTGATGAGAATGGGAATCTCATCATATCTAGGTTATTATGTTGTGAATTCTAAATGGGAAATAACTTACCTTTAGCCAGTGAGTAGTCCACTCACTTCATGACATAAGCGTATTTCAAATACGTAGAACATGACATGTAGTAGTGGTTTCTAAAAAGTACTATATAGTAGAAACCTAGACTACTACTGTTAGAGCATGGACTAGTACTCTACGACTTCAGTATGAGTTGGTGGTTTGACGAAACTGGAAGCATACACTTTGATATGCTATAGTTGAGGTTCTATTGTAGGGCTAATATACTTGCATGTTGGGTATGTGTGACTAGTTAGTTAAGACAGACTTGTATAAGATAGTTTCTATACTATATCGCCCCTTGTGGATGTCTGAATGATCTAAATATCTATGGCCCTGGGAAACATGACTTGAATGTTTGCTTTAGGGTAGCTCTCTTGGAAAGCGAAAATAATTCAGAAAGTCATGGATCATTGGATTAGAGGCCTAAGGATAGTAGATGTTTTTTAGAGAGGTGTTAGTACACTTTTTTCTCTCTGAATGTACAGCGATGTATAGAGGGATATTTTAGTCATTACACCTGTAGGTTGGAGACTTTGCTAGTGCAGTATTGTCCTTGGGGTCAATATTTTCTTATGGTGATATTAGGAAATATTTAAAATGTAAAATACAGCTATTTATATGATAAGGGTATTTTGGTCATTTTAGTAGCCAATGTGGTGTGTCTTTTGGTCCCCAGTATAGACCGTGAGTCCTAATTAAATACAGGCTAAAGAATTAATCTTAAATTAAATGGAATTTATTTTATTTAAATAGCCTGATTTAATTATTCGGCTAAAATAAAATAAAGGTTCATGAAGAGAGAATTAATTAAATTAGTTTGGTGGGTTAATTAATTATTCAATGCTTTAGCCCAGTTTGAATAATTTGGGATTAACTTGGGACTAAACTGATTTAGGCTTATTTAATTGGATTGATTTATTTGGGCTGAAAAATTAATTATTTGTTGGGCCATTGAGTTGGTTCTAACTAAAATATTTAATTAAGCCCAATAGGTTAAATCAAGAGTCTAATGGCCCAGTTCAGTTTAACCTAGGGTTTTTTATTTAGGTTAAACATGAGGATTGAAAACATCATTGTTGACATAACACACATACTCTAAGACGGCTTCTTCTCTGTAGAGCCAGACGTCTCTCTCTCTTTCTCTCCAGAAAAATTCCCTAGTATGTTAGTTATTCACCAAACGCTTGTTAGGCAGGCCATATACTGGAAGATCGAGAGTTTGGCATTCACATACATATAAAGGCAGAGTATGAGGCTTGCAGGAATTGTACCAGAGGCTTCTACCAGCACACCTACCCCAGTTGCGTACGTTCTGGTCCAGCCACCTTTGAGAACCAGAAGGACAGGTAAAAATTTTAAAACCTCGGGATATGGACAGGGCACAATCAGCGTCGGCTAGGGTAGTCGGAGTCGGAACCGGCGCCGGCCCTGTCCTAGAATCCCTGTTCTTGTGTTTTTCCAATTTTTTTATGTTCGCTTCCATTGTGTGCTCCGTGTTTCCCGCTATCCACGCCTTCAAGGAGTACTTTCCTTTTTCTTGAAGACCCATTTGCAACCAACAATTTTCTTTCCCAAATGTAGCTTTACAAGGACTCAAGTTCCATTCTTGTAGAAAGATTCAATTTCTTCATTCATTACAATTAACCACTTAACTGAATCTTCATATGAAATAGCTTCATTGTAGGTAGACTGTTCACCAACTCCATTTGTTTTTTTTTTTGCAACTGACAAAGCATATGTAACTAAATTTGCATACTTTTGTGGTGGTCGAATCTCCCTTCTTGGTCTATTCTTGGCTATAGAATTCTCTTCTCCTGTATCTTCTTAATCATTGTGAATTGAATTTTGCTGAATAGAGGAAGTCAAATTAAAAAGACTAGAACTGCTAATTTCAAGTTCCACTTGCTCTGTGTACCTTCTTCATCTACACGAGAAGAACACAAAGACTCCCTTTTGAAATTTAACATAGACAATTCATCAAATGTAACATCTCTACTAATTATAAATTTTAGTGATTTGGGATTCGGACACCACAATTTATATCCTTTCATCTCAGAAGTATATCTAAGGAAAATACATTTCTTAACTCTACATTCCAATTTCCCATCATTTACATGTATGTATATCGGACACCAAAAAACTTTCAAATCAGAGTAATTAGCAGGCATACCAGACCAAACTTCCTCAGGAGTTTTGAAATCAATAGTTGTAGAAGGAGCGTGGTTAACAATATAACACACTGTAGAAACTACCTCTACCCAGAAATCTTTTGTTAACCCTGCATTTGATATCATACATCATACTCTTTCCAAAAGAGTTCTGTTCATACGTTCTGCAATACCGTTTTATTGAGGCGTCATCTTCACTGTACAATGCCAAATGATTCCTTCATTCTTACAAAATTTTTATTAAATTTCTTTTCATAGAATTCCATACCATTATCTATCCTCAGCCGCTTAATCTGTTTACATGTCTGTTTCTCAATCAAAACTTTCCACCGTTTGAAAGTTAGGTAAGCATCGCTTTTATTCTTTAGAAAATAAACCTAAACTTTCATTAAATAATCATCAATGAAAGTTAACAAATACTTGGCACTGCCCTTAGACGGGACATGAGATAGACCCCAAAGATTTGAATGAATATAATCCAAACTACCTTTAGTCCGGTAAATAGCTGGTGAGTTGAAGCAGACCTCTTTCTGCTTTCCAAAAATGCAGTGCTCATAGAAGTTCAATGCACTGGTATTTTGTCCATCCAAAAAGCCTCTCTTGCTCAACATGCACAAACATTTCTCACTTATGTGCCCCAAACGCATATGCTATAATTTGGTGATGTCAAAATCATATAAAGCTGGTGTAGAAGCTACAATAGAACCCGTGACAGTATTTCCCTACAAAGTATATAAACTATCAGACCTACAACATTTCATAACAATAAGAGTACCTTTACAAACTTTTATAACTCCACCTTTAGCTGCATATTTACACCTAAGAGCCTCAAGGGTGCCTAAAGAGATGAGATTCTTTTTCAAATTAGGAACATATTTAATATCAGTGAGAATCCTCAAAATACCATCATGTATTTTAATTCGGGTTGTGCCCTTACCCATAACATTACAAATGTCATTATTACTCATTAAAACAACTCCACCATTATAACTTTCATAAGTTGAAAATAAATTCCTATTGGGACAAATATGGTAAGAACAACTCAAATTTAAAATCTATTCATTTTCAGACCTTGTCTTGTTATTAGTCATAAAGAAAATATTTCATTCACTCTCATTTACTACAACACTACCTTCAACAGCATTAATAGATTTTTCTTTATACTTATCCTTATTTTTCAATTTAATGCATTCAGACTTAATGTGTCCTTTTTTATGATAATAATTGCAAATCAAATTTTTATGTCTGGATTTAGATCTAGATTTTGATTTGCTATTGCCACAAATTCTATTTTCAGATCTATCCTTGGCCACCAAACCTTTAACTTGAGTTTCACTAACTTTCCCAATTAAATCCCTATCAATCATTTCTTTTGATTTCAAAGAAGATTTAATTTTAATTTCATGATATGAGGTAATTTCTTTTTCATACATCATAGTTTCTCAAAAATGTTTAAAGGATTGGGGAAGGGAACACAACAATAAAATGACTTGATCCTCATAATCTATTTTTACATCAATATTACTTAAATCCATAATGAGAGAATCAAATGTATCAAGATGTGAAGTAATAAATGTACTTTCAACCATCTGAAAAGTAAACAATTCAGATAGAGCCAATTCTCCACTGTCTTCTTCATATACAGAGCCTTCAACTTTTTCCACATAACTTTGGCTATATTCTCTGAAGCGACTTCTATTAAAATCTCATTAGAGAGATTTAGAATAATGCATGATCTCGTCCTTTTATCTAGGTCTTCAAATGCTGCTACTATCATCTCTGCTGGCTTCTCCTCTATTCCTTTTAAGGCTAAGTCAACCCTGTCTTAAATTAAGATAGCCTCTATTTTTAGTTGCCACCTGCCAAAGCTGACACCCCGATTGAATTTTTCCACCTTAGTATTTGTTATAGTCATTGCCACAAAGTTAAGAGCTAGTAGCTGTAATACCAGTTTATTAGGGATAAGCCCCAGGAGTAAACCAAAATTTCCAATAGCAAAAAACCATGTAAACCAAAACTCCAATGGTAAAACCCATATAAGATGATAACAAATAAATAATAACAAAAAAATTATAACGTGGAGAAAAATAAATAAAATAACAAGAAAGAAAATAAAAGAGAGAGATACAAGAACTTACGTGGTTCGGTCAAATGACATATGTCCACGGGTGAAGGCAGAACAAAAAACTTCACTATGAAGAAGACAAGTTTATAAGGTTTTAAGAAAGTATTTCTAAGCCACTAAACACTAATAATACAAAACAAGAGAACTTCAAAAGAAACAAGGCTTAAACATGCTACAAGTTAGAAGAACTCTTGTGTTGGTGTTGTTGATGTCTTAATCCAAGAACCAAACAAGATCTAAATATATATAGGCATTTGAGGCGGTAGAAGTATTGTTGGTATTCGATGTAGGACTTCCTAACAAAACAAAGTTTTAATGGTGGTGAAGAATGATTTGGTTTCCAAATATGGGATAAATGGATGCAAGGCATCCTTAACACATAGAACCACTATGGAAAAATACTGAAGGGCTAGCTTGGGTGTAGAGAAGTGAGGAGAAAATAAATAAATAAATAAATAACGAAGTAATCTTTCCTATTAAGGAGATTTTGAATGAAAGTAAATAAAAGGTTTGAAATGATCTAAAACCCTTTCTCTCTAAAAATGATCTAACATTCTTTCTCTCTAAAAGCAAGAGAAAGCGACGAATGCTGGATGGGGAAGAATAATTTTTGAAATTACTAAGATGCCATTGTCTTCTTCTTTTCACCCTCTACCTCTATGATGGTAGGGTTTGCTACTATCACTATGCCATTGCTGTCGATGTTGCTATAGAATTCATAAGATAATCATCTGATAGATCAAAAAAATTATTCTGTATATATATACACATATATATTGCAGTGGAATCCTCTTGTAGTAACACGTGGTCAAATTCCATTAGAAATTGATCTAAATTATTTGCCTCTTTTTTAAATACTTTTAAATTCCATTGAAAGTTATCCAAATATATTTATCTCTCTATTAAATACTTTCCTTAGCTATTAAGTTGCAAACGTTGAATCTAGAGGAGAGTTCATTGTATCTGCTATAAAAAAAAATTCTTAAAGCTCTTTAAATCATTTAGAAGAGAATTCACTATACCTGATACAAAAAAAAATCTCAAGACTCTTTAAATCATCTAATTAATTTATAATTAATTGAAATGTTTCTGAAACTATTGTATTTATGTGAGTTTTTTTTTTAAAGAAAAATATGAAGTATTGTATAATTCACAGTCGATTCATATCAAATTATCATGACTATATTGAGGAATGATGAAAAACTTCTCACTACAAACTGTCAAATCAAGTTACAAGATATTTGTTATGATGCTTTAAAATATTAATAAATATTTATTTAAATATTTTGTTAGTAGAACTACATAGTTTTGAGTATCCGTTAATTTAATGGTTCAGATTAAGTCCGTCATATTTATATAGAATATTAGCATTCTTGAGTAGTTAGTTGTAATTGTCTTTGTCGTTGTTATGTTCTGAAGATTGGTGGCTTGTCTCTATATCCTCTAAATTCCTACATTTCTTGTCACATTCTTATCTCAATCTGCCAAACTCTCTGTATTCTCTTGATTATCAATAAAATTATTTATTTTAATTTTTTAAATTATTTCAAATTATAATAATTTGGTATCAGAGTAGTTCATGTTCTTGCAATTTATATTATATCTGTAACCAAAAATCAAGAAAAGGAAGAATGAGTAACAAGGATGGAGACTGAATTGAAGGAGTTGCAGGAGTACGTTGAAGCCCAAGCAAAGCAAATCAGTTCCATCAAACTCAGTGTCATGGAACAGGGACATCATCTCAACTCGATTGGTAAGTCGGTTGAAAATCTACAGTCTCAAATAGAAGATAATATTAAATTAACTGTTTCACTTACTACAATTTTGAATGCCTTGATTGTTAGTATAAATGAATTGACTAAGATGGAGATAAATGAGGGAAAATAGATTGAAGGTAGCTCCAGTGATGGAGTAGGAGTTTCTTTAAATCAATCTTTAAATATTGATTCTGATAGGTTTTGGAATACAGTAGATAATAGGTATGGAGTTAAATTACCAAAATTAGATTTTCCTCTGTTTGAAGAGGATGGCCCTAGGGAATGAGTGAGTAAGTATAGGAGATATTTTGAACTATATAATATTCTTGAAGTAAAAAAATTGGATATTAATAAACTGTATTTAAAATTGAAGGTTTTTATTTGGTTTTGTAGGTATATGCGAGCTCTTGAGGGAAGTAATTGGGAACAAATAGTTAAGGCTATTTGTAGGAGGTTTGGGGAAAGTATAGATATTGAATTAATGGAAGAATTCAATAAAATTGAACAAAAATGAGGTGTAACACCCCGTTTACTTACGTGACTAAAAAAGGTTGGGAATATCGTCCCGTTCGATAGACCAGGGGTCTTTATAATTAAGTATGAAAGAAACTCAAAGGAATAATTTTAAACTGAACATAAGGCTTCTCAAAACTTATACAGAGTCCAAAGGATAAAATAGATAAATAACATCCTCAACATAAAATGAATAAATGCAATCAATCTAATCTTCATAGTCCTAAAACCTTATCTAGACTGGATCCCCCTCAAATTATAGTAATTGTGTGAGAAAGATTTCCTGTAAGTTCTGTATGTGCTTTTGTGATTTATTTAAAATTATACATGATGCAAGTTCAGGTAAAATAAGTAGAAACAAATGCAAGCCTTTACATGAAAATTTCAAAATCATTAAGTGGTTTATTTGCATATTTTTAACAAGTTGAGTCAATTATATCATTGTTGCAAGGACAACTAAAGAAATAACCTTTTAAAAAAATGAACCATTCTATATTTTTGAAAACATAAGAACGGATTATGATGCATGGTTCATAATCTGTTCTTATATTACATGGTAGTTGCGGTGAAGTAGGCCCGAGTATCAACGTCTAAGTCCACAGTAAACATATGATGAGCCCAAACAAGAAATCCAAGAACACCTATATCATTGTGTGATCGGCCCACTGGGTGACCTGTAAGTTGGAAGAGATATGGAAAAGCGTCTCACCCAAACTTACCGATAATCCAATTCTCAAGAACAGTCCTACTTGGAATCGGGTGCTAGCACGGATTGGCTTAACTCACTAGTACTATTGCTCCATTCAGAAAGAGTTCATCTTCTGGAGGTAACCTCCTATCGAAAGGCTTACCCTATCTTTCAAGGGCTAGTACTAGTGGTATACCATTATCGAGTACTCAACGTAATCTTTCCCTGATATTGGGGACATTCTCAGAAAAATAATCTGCAAATCGGCTCAAATATGTAATTTTAAATGTGTGATGATTCTTGATCAAAAACTTTTTCTGAAAGAATTCAATGTATTTATACTTATACAAAACCTTTGTTGTTGTTTCAAAGGTATGTATTTTGAGTTTTAAACAAAATACTATACTTTGATCAAATTCAACTCTTATAAGAATGTGTGCAAAACTGGATGACATAACATGCCAAGTAGTGTTAAATAATAAAACTAAGTATTAGTTATCAAGAATTTATGCAAGGACTAACTTGCTTGGGCTCACTTAAAAAATCAAGCTACTACGTCATTTTAGCCTTGATGCACAGATCTGTTTACCAAAAGATTGTAAAACTTTAATTAATAACTCTTCTACTAGATCCATCACAACATACTGAGAAATTCCATTTCTATTGTCACCAAATTTATGCACCAAGCAATAACTCACAATTACTTACCATTCCTATATCACAAAAGTCAATTTGAACAACCTAAGTCTAGAATTCACATTAAACATGCTCATATATACTCATCTTCCCTCAATATCCAAGGTTCTCATGAGAAGGAAATATAGGTTTTCAAAATTCTCAAAAGAGTATTATAACAAAATCGAAATGTAGAACTTGTAATATACTTTCATGCTTTCAACCGACCACTGCCCTATTCCCGCTCCTATATACACGACATATCAAATAGCATATCATAATAGCTCAAATCAGACAAAGCTTAGTCTAACATATTTGAACAATATAATCAATTTACTCCTATAGTCTTAGCTTCCAATCATACACTTGCAAAATAAAAAATTATCACCACTTCCCAAATTCATATATATATATATATATATATATATATATATATATATATATATTTACACAAAAATCCCACGAATTCAAGAGTTCACTAACTTCATTCAAGCAACCACAAGATTAAAAAGGGGGGAGGGGGGAAAAAAGAGCATGAGTTACTTGTTAAAGAGAGTCTTGTCTAAATCCTACCAAAGCTTCAAACTTCAAGTAAGAGAGGAGTAGATTCGGCCTTGAGGGAGTCCAAGAGTGTTGCCTTACCTTCGTTGAGGGTGGCAATGCCGAACGAGTGATGAAAGAAGAACATCGGCCTTGAGAGGAGGGAGAGTGTATGTTCTTTTCTTGTGAGAAGAAGGGAGATGAGTAGAGAGAAACCGTAAGCAATGGATTATGTGCTTTAGTTTATCCTAGGGAAGAAGAGAGAGATGAAGATGAGGCCAAGAGAGAATTTTGAAAGCATTGGAGGGGAGTGGTTTGAGGGGAAATGAGGGTGTGTGTTTCCAATTGTTTGGAAGAAAAGAAAAGAATAAAGAGGAGAAGGGGAAAACTGAGAGCAACAAAATGTGCAAGTCTCAGTTTTGATGGGAAAAATGAAGAGAATAGAGATGGGGGGAGAGAGACCGAGTATAGGTCTTTGTGTGTGTGTGTGTGTGTGTGTGTGTGTGTGTGTTTTAATGTTTCAGTTTTGTGAAGAAATGAGGCGAGATAGCGCAAAGTCTTGTGTATGGTTTACTTAAGGAGAGGAGGTCAAGAGTTTCTTGTTGCTTTCTCGATTTTGGTGTGTTTAGGAGGAGATAGCCGGTTGTCTTTGGGGGTTTTGGTGTGTGTGGTTTCATGCAAGAGGAGGGAAGAAAGATTTTAGGGTGGAGCAAAATGGCAACATGCCTTAGTTGAAGAAGGAACATTCCATAAGGAGGGAGGATTTCATGGGATTCAAAAATTTGAGATGGTATCTTGCCTTTCTTGGTTTTGGAAGCTTTCCTCCTCATACACCACTTTCCAAAACCGGTTAACTCATGGAAGTAAGAGCCATACAAGGAGGATTGGAGGTCAAAATCTAAGGATCAATTAACTCCAATATTAGCTAAATTTTAGTGATAAATTGGGAGGGTGATTTTAGGAGGATAATTGGGGATTCAAATTCAAATTATAGGGGAAAAAGGAAAGGTCGGCTAATTTTGGTAAGAGATACAATCTCATCAATCTTCATTCTAAGAATAATGCAAAATTATGGTGATGAAGGATAATATGGCCGGCTGCCATAATGAGAGAAAGAGGATATGGAAAGCTTGCATATAAAAGGAAGTAGGAATATATCAAGAGAGCAAACTTGGAAATCAATCATCATCAAATCTTCCTTGATTGATCACTTTCCAAATTTTTGAGATTTTAAACTCAAAAGTGGTAGCTAGGAGGGAAAGTGACTAACCATGAGGATGGAAAAAAATAGAAAAAATATGAGTTTAAGTAAAGGATGGAATTCAAGACCCAGTCGTTAGACTAGAATTCTAATGCTCTATCCATTACACCATACTAATTCTTTTATCCCTTTAATTACCCTAAAGTCCTTATCTCCTATAACTCCATACTTAAATCCCTCATACACAAAGTTTCAAATAAATAAATGAGATAATCTAGTTCTACTCAAGTAAGACAATTAAGCTACACAAAATATACATAAGCACATAATTCACAGTTGCACACAAGTAATGTAATGCATGTTCCCTTCCCATTTCTAGGGGAGGCGAGAAGGAGTATTTAGACAGGTTCGAAGAGTCCAGAACAATTATGATGTATAAGATGTTTCAAGCAAATAAAGAATATTATATTTCTATTTTTTATTAGTGAATTGAAGGAGGAGATTATGTGTATGATAAAGATGTTCAAACCATGTACACTTGAAATTTGCAGAATTCACTATTAACAGCCAATAAATCTTCAAAATCTTATAATATTGAGCCATTCATGATCCAAAACTCCAAACTCAACAATAATACACCAACTAATTTGATTTTTAAGAAAATCACTCCATTAGAGTTGCAAGCAAGACAAGAGAAAGGTTTATGCTTCAAATGTGGAGATAAATACTCATCTACGCATGTGTATTCTAAAGTACAATTAAATTATATTGTGATTGAAGATTTGGAAGAAGATGGAGGCTCATTTAAAGATGAAGGTTGATTTGTTCTCAAGGCTAGTTTGAAGGAGGGGGAAATGTTATAATACTTTAAAATATTAACAAATATTTATTTAAATATTTTGTTAGTAGATGTACGTAGTTTTGAGTGTTCGTTAATCTAACGGTTCAAATTGAATATATCATATTTAAGTAGAGTATTAGGATCCTTAAGTAATCAGTTGTCATTGTTGTAGCTTGGTGGCTTGTTTCTATATTCTCTGAATTCCTACATTCTTTGTCATCTTTTTATCTCAATCTAACAAACTCTTTGTATTCTCTTGATTATCAATAAAATCATGTCATTTAATTCTTTATATCATTCCGAATCATAATAATATTAAGTGAAGAGTTTCAAATAATTTGAATTCATTGAAAATGAACAACGCTATTTGGATTGCTTCAAGAGGAATAGAGAATGCAAAGTACCAAGAGTGTATCAGTTAATTTAAATCAAATGATTAATATAAAAAATTATATTGTCACGAATATTTAAAAATAAAAAATAAAAATCAACATAAAAATTTTAAAATTATATGTTATTATATATAATATAATTAAAATTACAAAAATATACAAACAACTTATCTCGAATAACGTTTGGAACTTATACCTAATATACACCAGAAATCAAGAAATTCGGTCAAATTTGTGACTAATTACAGAAAAAAACAGTCACAAACTTCTATTTTTTTAGGCTTAGTTTTTGATTGAGATTAGTTTTTGATTGAGATTAGAAGACAAGATACTTGTGGTGATGGTGATGGTGATGGTGATGGTAATGGCGATGGCGATGGCAGTGAAGTTGTGGATAGTTGCAATGGCTATAGTGGTGTAATCGGGCAGAGCATGGTGAGTGAAATTTCCTATCAAGTAGAAGAGAAGTTTATTTTTGGAATTTCAACCTTTTAATAGACCTTTTTTTCTCGTTCTATCCAAACTTTTGAAGAAAAAAAACAATTCTTTTCTAAAATCCCAATTAACGTGAGATACAAATTCTTCATTTTTTTTTTCACTTCATTTATCTCATAACTTAATTTTTTTTTCTTTTCTTTTTTAAACTCGTACACTAACTTTAAATCATCACTATATTAAAAACTTAAGTTTTTTTTTAATCAAATTTAAATATTTGTATTTCTATTCAAATTTTGTCAACTAAATTATTATCTTTCCACGATAGAATAACATGTTCTATTAAAACCCTTTTTTAGACTTTAGAGGGGAAACATACTTTTTAAAATTATTATTTTACCACAATAGAACAATAATTTTTTCTCCCCAAAAGATCCATGAATATATACCGTTGATATTGAAACTACAAATATTATTTCCAAAAAGGGGAAATTTCTGGTTTGGATTGGATCTTTTAAACCTATCTCACAAAAATGTGGAACGCCCTTGCATTTGATTGGTAGAATCTCCTCCATCGAAGGTAGTGCTGCAATTGAACGCTTTCGGTGGCTCTGGGGCAGAACATAAATGGGCTTAAATCTAACTGACCGGACTTGCCTTTGAGCCCAATATTTCTCATGTTTCATTAGTAGTTTGGGTTGGATTGAGTAAAGCCCGTACTCAACCCTTGAGTGGCCTACTATCTTCTTCTTCTTTTTCTTCTTAAAAATAGATCAAGTTTCAACTAAATAGGTTTTGACCTACATTGTACGCTAAAGACACAAGTCTAGCCTGTTAACTTATATAAGATTTTTTTTTAAATTCGAGCATGATAGGCTCAAAAGCCTGATTTGGTTTGAAGTGTACTTAAAAGCTAATTAACATATAAAAATTCTTACTCTATTATCCACATATAAACATGTAATAACTAGAGTTTTATAAAATCATAACTACTATTGTAATTTTGGTTGACACACAACATGACTAAAATTAGCACAAGAGGTCGTAGGTTGTTGATAATAAAAGAAGATATATAATATATAATATAAATAATACATGCATAGAAGCTAGGCTTTAACCAAGCAGACGCAATCTATCTAACTAAACAGGCATGGTTTTAAATCCAAACTTGACCTATTTTCTAATTATGTTAGGCCATAGACAACTCTCAACTTGCTAATTGCTAGAATGATTCAATAAAGCATCCCTAGCTGCAACTCTCAACTTGCCAGTTGCTAGAATGATTCAATAAAGCATTTTAAATAGTAGTTTTACTAGTTAAATACTTAATTTGTAATTTAAAAATATTACAAATTAAATTTTAATAATTTTTTAAAAAATTAAGCCAATGATATAATAAAAAGATTAAAGATTGGAGTTCACAACTTTGATTGTTTAAAAGCAAAAGATGTAAGATTATAGAGCACAAAAACAATTATTATTCAATAGCTATAAATTATGTTCTAAGTAAGTTCTCATTTTTTTTTTTTTTTTTTGGGTTAACCACCCAATGGGTGGAAATTTTTATTGAGAGAGTAAAGGGAAATACAAGGTGGGGCTTTAACCTGACCTCCGAATTATTTGTAAATAAGTTTTAATGAAAAGTATTTGCATCTTATCCATAAGGTATAATCCGTAAATATGCCTAGAAGGGGGACTAAGTAAGTTCTCATTTACTAAAACAGTAAAAGTAAATTCAATATTGATTCCTCAATTGTTCATTTCTTTTTCTTGTTTCTTTTTCTTGTGACAATGTATACAATTCCATTGGAGAAAAGAGAATGTCAATGCATCAAAGTACAATTCCATTCAAAGTTAACAACTATCTAATCAGATAACATCACAAGAACAAATTGAAAGCGTTCTAATTAATAACTGTTAAAAATCAATATCCAAACCAGAATCCAACTCCAAAGTACAAGAATAGTCTTATCTTTACAAAGAATGAACTGGTTTGAAAAGAAAGGGAGACATGACTTCTTTTTTGGGGGGGAAAAGGAAACAACAAAAAGTGCTCCATGCAGTAACACCCAATGATGGATTTAGGGGTCTGGGCGACATACCCAACATCGTTTAAGCTGTATTTGAGTAAGAATTATATTTAGATAAATTTATTAAAATTTAATAAAATATTATTAAATACGAAATAAATATGAAATTTAATCATTAATGAAAAGTAAAAAATATAAAGTATTGTGAGTATATAATAGTTTTCGAGAAGTGAAAATTATTTAAATTAATATTATTTTAAAATAAAGTTTTGGTTTGAATTAGGAAAAGTTTCTTCTTTCCAAGTATAGCTTTAAATTGTGTATTAAAAAAATAATTCTTAAAAAAATTAAAATTTACTTTTTACTATGAAAATTTTTAAAAAAATTATAATATTATCTTCCAATATATTGTTTCACATAATTTGCTTTATTAATACCAAACTTTTTGTTCTATCTATAATAATAATATTACTCGTGTTTAATTATCAGACAGATATCTTGAATTTAATTTATATATTTTTCTTAATGCATAAGAAAAGAAAAATATTGCTAGATAAAATTCCCTTCCTACAAATTTATGTCTTTTTCTTTTCATTCCAAACACACTTACAACGCTTGCATTTGGCTCGAGTGCATTCCTCTTTTGGAAAAGTACGAGCTAAAAAAATAAAGCTCTCAACAAAATTACCGACAAAGCATTGTTGATGGCCCCGTTTGGTTTTTCCTTTGCCAAACAATAAAATAAACTAAACTTGATTTTTTTTTTCTTTTTGCGACTATTTTATTTTGCTTTTGACTTTTTCCTATTTGAATTCTAGGGATCTACAATTCAAAGTGACTGTTACAATGAAACTGACGAGGCAATATTATTACAAGACTTTGAACAAGTGCAAAACTAATTACCACCAATGAATGCATTCCACCTCAGTATTAAAAATTTTTTTAAATAAAATGATGGGTCCCACCTTTTAATTTTCTAATAATCTTTGCATAGTTTTAACACTTTAACTTAAACACCAATCAATCTAATAGCTTTGAGAATAAGTCATGAAAAGAACAGCCAGGCTCCAGAGGTCTTTAAGGGGGAGGTTTATATATTAAAAAAAAATACTGAAAATGTTTAGAAATATAGGTTTTTTATATAATAATAAATGTTGCTAATACAGAGTATTGGAGATGTTTAAGGCGGTACTCAAGCTTAGTTCTTATTGATTATATTTGAGCTTAATTTGAATTTGATTTTTTTTTAAGTTTGACTTTTGAATTTGGATCTTAATGTTAAGCTCAAAATTTTAATTGAATTGACTTTAAATATACTCAAATATTTGTTGTGAAAGTTTACAATATATATATATATATATATATATATATATATATATATGAAAAGACTAATTTACACTCCTTCAACCTAAATTCATATATTTATATATTAATGTCTATATTAAGTAGACAAAAATAATCATCTTCTATTCTAATTTTAAAATTTTATTTTATTTCTATCCTTTATTTTCAACAATTAAAAAAATATTTACTAAGCATAAATTAATTAAAAATCTAACTAAATACAACAACATGAAACTATGCATAAATTACATCGTAGTAACTTCTATCATAATTAAAATCATATTTTGTCCATATCAACAGCTTTATTTCTCTTTATTTTTTAATCATATTTTGAGAAACTTTTGAAAATATATAGCAATAATAATCTAGAATTTCATTTGATTTTAAAGAAATTTTTGATTTTTTAATTCTTGAAGCCATATGTTTTGTCATAATGATATATTAAGATATTAATATAACTACAAGAACTTCTTCAAACGGAAAGAAAATAGACTATTAAAAAATATGGTTGGTAATGATTAAATTACTATTATTATTATTATTATTTATTATGAGAGAATTCAATCGACAAATAAAAAAATAATGAATAATAGTGACAAGAATTCAGTCTCCTCTAATTAATATATCTATGGATTTAGTTTTAAAAAAATATAGATTTAGCATTTTTCATATATTTATACTAATTAATTAATACGTATAAAATATCTCATTTATATATTTTTTTAATTTGATACAAATATTTAAGACATCTCTATTTAAATATATATCAAAATTTATTATAAAATAAAATATTTAAATCCAACAAGTTCAGTAATTAATTATTAGTCAAATGAAAATACAGCGGGCCGGGGGTTCAAAGCCCTCAATTTCCATTAGGCATGGCCATGCCGTTGTCAACTACCGCCACTTTTACTAGCGTATTCATAACGACACTGAGTGAGAGAGTTAAAGTTACTTATCGTATGTGTCGGCGGAGTTTAACAGCCCAACCACATCCTCCGTCGTGAACTCGTAGTTGAATGGGAAAAAGAGAAACAAGGGTTTGGGTTTTTTTTTTTTTTTGAGTGTGATTTCATTTTTTGGTACGTTAAAAAAAAAAAACAAAAATAATGTTTGAACTTCACAAGGAATTTTCATATTAATGTTGGTTTCAAGATTTAACCTGCAAGATAAGAAAAATGAAGCAAAATCAAATTCTTTTGGACCAAATCTAAGAGATTATTATTATTATTAGTATTTTGTTTTATAAGAAAATTTTCATTAGATAGGAATATCAGCCATAACAGCTAAGCAAATATCAGGTGGGAGATCAAATACCTATTATAAAGAATAGAAAGACTCCAACCCCAAGCAGGCTAACAAATGGGCAGGCTTATTTCTGTCCCGATGTACAAAGGAAACAGAACATGATTCAAATATATTTATGTAATAAGTCTCTAAAAAACCTCATCCAGTGACCCACAAATTATACTTGTATAGAATTGAAATTCGTCTTTTTATAATTATCAATCATGTACTTAGGATAATGTATTTTGTCTTTGATTTTTCAATTTTGAAACACAAAAATAATAATTAAACAAAATCAGAATCTCGTATACACATAATCTAATTAATAAAAATTATGATAAACTATCTTAAATTGACGAAATACAACAAAAAATTTCTCAAAAAACAAGTAATTCAAAAAACTGTATTTATATATATATATATATATATATATATATATATATATATGTGTGTGTGTGAGAGAGAGAGAGAAATATTGTCAAAAGATTTTAAGGAAAATTAGCTTATTTGGTTTTTAAAGTTTAAGACTTGTAATATTTTAGTCCTTGATAGTTTTTTTCTAGCATTATACTCCCTAATGAAATTATAACCTGTCAAGTAGTTCTTAATTCTTTTTTTTAATGTAAATTTTAGCAAAAAAATTACTCTCATTATACGTGATCAACTAATATACTTATTTTTTACTTAAAAGAAAAAGCACGTGTAATAGGAGTGACTTTTTTTTGCCATAATTTACACTAAAAAAAAGAATTGGGGATCATTTAATAGATTATAATTTTATTAAGAACTATAACAGTAAAAAATAAAAATACTATAAATTTTAAATTTTAAGAACTAAATAGGTTAATTTTTCAAATTTAAATTAATTATTTATCTTGTAATTTAACTCTTTTTTACAATAATTTTTAAATACCACACTTATTGAGGTACATTTCCGACCAACTCGAAGCATGATGTTGCATGCAAATTCATAATTTGACTACATACGTCTATATAACAAAATAATATCATATATTTTATATATTATTCTGTATATATAATAATTTTTACGACATAATTTTTTATATACATCATATAAATTTATAATTTAACTACTTTTTATTTATATAATAAAATAAAAATAGTATCATATATTTGGTGCAAGGTCGTAATTTAATTGTTCGATGTATATATATATATAGTAAATTCTTCTACACATGACTTAAGAATTTGTTCAAAGACGCCACACTTGAACTAAAAAAAAATGAAACCTTAATAAAGAAAAGTCAGCAAACACAGGGTCCCGGCAACAACCCCCCCCGCCCCCCGCCCCTCCCCTCCCCTGCCGCGAGACACACAAAACACACCCATTCTCTTTCCTCCTCGTTAGATTGTCTTTTTCTTTCTCTCCCGCGCGTCCTTGCCAACCTCCCTCAGGTATCCGTAGTTTCTAGTAGCACCGGACTGGACCATTCTCCCTTTGTCAAACACTTCATAGACCCAAAATTTTCTCTCCACGGTACCTATCCTCGTGCCATTCTACGGTAGGCGTGAAGAAGTTTGAAGTCAAGATAATCTATCTTTCTACGCGTTTCTTTAAACATTTGGTAGCTGTTCTTGGAGAATTATTCCAACTAAGCTCTGTAATTCCACGGTAGTACTGTATTTCCGATCTGTTAAGGTAATTGCTTCGTGTGTTTGTGTTAATGCGCGTTTTAGTTATGTTAAGTTGATTTGTTTGTGCTGGTTTGATCAACATTGGCGTGGGCTGTTGAATTTGATTCTGAATTTTGTTTGGTTAGAGTTCTGATGAGTGATTGAGGTGGTGTTTTGTGACGGTTATGGGTTTTGGATGAAGACGGGGTTGATTTTGGAAAGTTTGGTGGTGGTGTAGTTGGGATAGAGATCTACCAACGGTTGGAGTGTTGTGGTCATTGGGAGTTCAGTACTGAGTATATTCGCGATCTAGCTTGCTTTCGTTGTAAAATGCAGTTGGCATTGTTCATCTTTGGACGGCATTACTCAAGCATATCTTTGGAAGACCAGAATCAGGTTTAAATTTGTTTCTCTCTCTTGACCCTTTTAGGAAAAGACTGAGGCTTTAGTCATTTCCAAATAGGTGGAAACCCGGAAGAATTCTGTTGGGTGGTGATATTGATGGACCAGGAATTTGAAAATGAAACTTTGTTTCTTCTGAGTTGTTTAATGTCCTTACTCGAACTTTTGTGTTTTAAATGATCGATACACCTTCACTCTGTTTTGTTTCTATTTTTATCTTTTTTGTGATTTTCTCCTCATCAGCACATATGTGAAGCTTTGCGCATGTTTCCTCTCTTAACCTTGTCGCCCTACAATGTTGGGGGGGGGGGGGCATACTGATTAGTTTCACATCTGCAACTCGAAGGACTTTCCTTTTGTATTTAGTTGCTTAATTCTTCATCGATGCCTCTCAATCCGTTTTTACACTACTAGAATCTGTGTTTCATAGCTATTCTGCTGGGTGGCGAATTTTATGTGTTTGAGACCTAGTGAGGGAAAAAAACTCAAAAGAGATTCTTCTGGTGAGTTTTATTTCCATGTTTTTTTTTTCTGGAAGGTTTTTATCTTTTCATTAAAGTAGCAGAGGATTTGCTGATCAGAAATTGAAAAGACAGGATAGTAGTCTTAATCTTGTCTCACTTTTTCTCATCGAGAGATTGTTATATATATAATACTCCGGTCAGTGTTTCTCTGAGCTCGTACCTGTTGTTATAGGGACCCTAGGATCTGCAATTATTTGAAAGGCTAAAGAGAGTAGGTAACTAAAACTAAGACATGTATTTCTTTGTTACCTTAGTTTTTGAAGTTGCTATTGCAGGTATCATTCAAGCCTTAATGACGTTCCTGCATCTTCTAATTGGCTTCTCTAGTAATTGGGTCCAAATCAATTGAGGCAATCTGGTAATGACGAGAAATGAAGAAATGGTATGGCGGTGTTTTTTCCACATCCTTGTTGATGTTGCTGGTTTTGGGATATTATGTTATGAAAAACTCCATCAGGGAAATCAATATTACAAGTCCATCCTTTTACAATAGTACGGGAATTAATCCTCTTAGATGGATAGATCCTGGTGTGCCACCTGTAGTACACAATTCAGGAAATAATTCTGATGTCATATCTGCTGAAATTCTAGTTTCACGTCTCTTTGCTCAGAAGAATCTATCAAATGATGAAAAGCAATCCTTGCACACATGGAACCATCTGCGAGACCTAATCATTCATGCTCAGGTCTTACCTAATGCTTTTGAGGCTATTAAGGAAGCAGGAGCTGCATGGAACAACCTCTTGACATACATTGAAGATGAAAAACTAAACACAAATGAGAGTTCACAGAGGAGAGGAAAAGAGAAACAATGTCCTCATTATCTTAGTAAGATTAATGCCACAGAATTTGATGATAATGGCTTTAAGTTGCGGGTTCCTTGTGGACTCACTCAGGCATCTTCGATCTCATTTATCGGCATTCCAAATGGTCTTCTTGGCAATTTTCGAATTGACTTAACTGGGGAACCACTTCCTGGGGGGCCAGATCCTCCTATTATCTTGCACTACAATGTTCGGCTCCATGGTGATAAGATAACTGAGGATCCTGTAATTGTCCAAAACACCTGGACAATTGCACATGATTGGGGTGATGAGCAGCGATGCCCATCCCCTACTCCTGAAAAGAATAAGAAAGGTAAGTGCCGTGTTATTTTTCCTTTTTGGATATTCTTATTTATGCATAAGGCCATTATGATGTATGTTACGAGGAACTTGATTGTTTTAGGTTCGTATTAACAAAAATTGTATTCTCTGACATTGATTTTTATCACCCTTTTTGTTGCAAGCTGGCAATTAAGACTGATCCTTTCTGACCAAATCTTGACAATTGTAGGGGTAATTTCTGTCGTTTTTTACTGTAACTATCAAGTCACTTGTTTTCTCGGGATGAAATAAACTTCCTGTAATAGGAAGTAAGGCACCATGGAAATTTCTTTTTTTTTTTACTTTGTGAAGAAGGACTAGTTTGCCTGGATTTGGCTATTTTTGTTACCAAATAGTTTGCCCTCAAAAAATAACTGATCCCTATTCATATTTCTGTTTCTTCTTTTGTTTTCTGAGGTGAATTTACTTCACTTGTTAATCTCGCAGATATCTTTCAGACTATTGCACTTTATAGCATTTACCCTCTGTAAGGTCATTTAACCTGGTATGATAATTATTAGTTTACATTTTGCCTCTTATGAATTTCTTTTTGTTAACACCATAAAGAAATTTGTAGAGGGATTTTCCTTGGAGAAATTTGCAAGCAACAACAGGTTGTTCAAGTGCCATATTACAAATTTGTTGAAATAGCTTGTGAACTATGTGCAATTTGCTAATTGCAGGATACGGAGTGGATTCACTTGAACTTCGTGATCTGAAATTTACATATTGTGAACTGATACATGAGATAGAAAGGTTAAAACTCTCATAAGAAGTTAAAGGCTTCACTTATATCAAGTAGTTACTGAAGTATTCACACAGAAATATGCCTGTTAACTGGGCGGGGCCAGCCCAAGCTCAGGCCAAGCCTAAGATAAAGGATGGTTGGATCAAGTTCAGGTCTAGATTTGAGCCCAAATTCAAAAAAGGGGCTGGGCTAGGGCTTACCAAAGCTCTCCCTGAATATAAATATTCAATAGATTAAAAATAATATGAGATATGCAAATATAATTAAAAATTATAAAAATTTTATAAATATGTATCCTTAATCGTTAACCTTCCTAAATAATGAAAACAAGAGCTTCATTGTCTCTTTCTTGTTATAAGAATTAATTTTGTGTTTTTAATAGTATCAATTTTATTTTTTTAAAGAAATCATAATTTGGGCTTTTACGTGAAGCATGTGTTTTAATTTGGACTGAGCTTAGGTTTGGCTAGCTGAGCTCATAAAGCCCGATTGACCCCTCTGTGAAAGGACATCAAAAGGACTTAGCCCAAATTTGAGAAAACATGCATTTCTGATAGAACAATGTCTGGATAGTTTGACAGTGTCATTTCTAATTATTCAGCATATTTATTAATTTCTGTGTCTACAGTATCTCTAGCTTTACAGAAGGAATTTTCTTTTTGGATAAGTGATATTGCTTTTGCACCACTCTGCTGATGCTGTGAAGAATTGCCCCAGTTCTCACTCCTGCTCTATGTTCTCACGACTGAGAAAATGTTTACCATCTCGATATTGTTGCATTTTTTGCCACAATGCAATAAACTTAGATATGTGTGTTGGATGGATCATCAGATCTGCCCTCATCTTTAGCTTCTGCCTTCCATTTTGATGCTACATTTAGTTTTTCTTTGATGTTGTGGAAGCCTCTAGTGTTCATTGTTAGATAACCCTATTTAGTTCTTTATCAGTGGATGAGTTGGACCAGTGCAACCAGATGGTTGGGAAAGAAGATAACCACACTATTCATAGCAGACAGTCCAATGCATCAACAAAGATTTCTATGGTTCAGGATGGATCTAAACCTAAAAGTTATTTTCCTTTCAAGCAAGGTTATCTGTTTGTTGCGACACTCAGAGTAGGATCAGAGGGAATTCAGATGACGGTTGATGGAAAACATGTAACTTCATTTGGTTTCCGCGAAGTAAGTTCTTCCAATTTCCCGTCATATTACTTCTAGAATTGTTTTTAACAATCTGTGTTCATTTATGTTTGACTTGTCTTTCTCAATTTCTTGTTAGACTTTGGAGCCCTGGCTTGTTAATGAAGTAAGGATTTCTGGAGACATAAAATTAATTTCTGTTGTAGCTAGTGGCTTACCAACTTCTGAGGATCTAGAGCATATAATTGACATGGAAGCTCTTAAGGCACCTCCAGTACCCCTACATGAACAGCTGAATCTTCTCATTGGTGTGTTCTCCACTGCAAACAATTTTAAGCGTCGGATGGCAGTTCGAAGAACTTGGATGCAATATGGCCCAGTACGTTCTGGAGAAGTTGCAGTGCGTTTTTTTGTTGGTTTGGTAAGTTTTTCAAGTTTTATTTGTTTTTTAGATCATCAAACTAACTGCTTGTCAGTGGTGTGTTGTGCAGAAGTATTGCTGTATGATACGTGCCATATTTTCTGCTTGCAGTCATGCAATGTAGCATAACATTTTCTCTAACAACATGTCAGCACATGCCTGATTTTCTGCAATATTTGCTACTTTTCATATAAACAGATAACTACTTAGATTACGTTGCATAGTTTCTTAAATACACATACCTGATTTAACAGGGTAATCAGAAAGGTTGTAAAAGATCGAATCCTGAACAGAAGGCATTTTGTTATGCATGCATCAAATTGTTAATCTTGGAAGGAAGATAATATTAATGCATTCAGCACCCTATTTTCTTGAACACATAGGATGTAAATTATTTTGTTATTTTGTTGTACAAATAACTGATACTCTGTTGTAATGCACCTTGAATTAATTTTCTGAACACTAGAGTCTTTGCTTTACAATGCAGCATAAAAATCAGATGGTGAACGAAGAGCTTTGGGATGAGGCTAGGACATACGGTGACATCCAGCTGATGCCTTTTGTTGATTATTATAGCCTTATTACTTGGAAGACTTTAGCTATATGTATTTTTGGGGTAAAGTTCTGTCTCTTTGTAGCTCATGGGAAATCCTATATGCCTCTTTGACCTAATCTCTTGAACAGACGGAGGTTGTTTCAGCAAAGTTTGTCATGAAGACAGATGATGATGCATTTGTTCGGGTGGATGAAATCTTGGCTTCTATGGACAGGGTTAATGTGAGTCATGGTTTGCTTTATGGCCTCATAAATTCTGATTCCCAGCCTCATCGGAACCCTGATAGCAAGTGGTATATTAGTCCTGAGGTAACCCTTTTCTCAATTGCTTATTATTTGTTCAAATTACTCCCTATGGTTCAATTTATTGTCACATTTGAAGCTTGTATTTTGTCCAAATTACAAGTCATGTTAGGGATTCAGTGAGACATTTATTGTGTTTTTTTCAATTGTATCCTTGTCATTATTATCCACTAAAACTCTTGACATTAATTTTTTCTACATGCTATTTTAGAGACTCAAGAAGGTTAATTTAAAACGTGGACACTAAACTAAGATGATGAAGTTCCAAACTTGGCCATGAAATATGACAAATCTTCAAATTTTTAGTACTACTGTCATGTTTATTAATTAAATTGGGTCTACATTGCCTTCCTTGTTGCAATGAGGTCATTCTACTCTTAGTGACATTGTCGTGTGGGTTTTTGCATTGATAATTTTTATGCGCTGATACTCCAGGAATGGTCAGAAGACCGTTATCCTCCTTGGGCACATGGTCCAGGTTATGTTGTATCAAGTGATATAGCCACGGAAGTCTACAAGAGACATAAACATGACCGCCTGAAGGTATATATAAGATCACTTCATTAAGCTTCTTTCCTCATGTTTTTATCATTTGGATAACATGTGGCTTCTTTTAATATCTGCTGTGTGCTTCCTGCTATTTCTTGGTTCACTACTGAGCATTTAGCGCTTAAATGTGTAGATGTTCAAGCTTGAAGATGTCGCTATGGGCATCTGGATCGCAGAGATGAAGAAGGAAGGTTTGGAAGTTAGGTATGAAATGGAGCAGCGAATCTTCAATGAGGGTTGCAAGGACGGTTATGTCATTGCTCACTACCAAGATCCTCGAGAGATGCTATGTCTTTGGCAGAAGCTTCAGGAGATGAAGCGTGCTAACTGCTGTGGAGATTAACAAAATTTCTTTTCCGGTAACCAAAATTTAGAAACATACCTGGGGATAGATGTTTCCACTTAACAAGCCGAGAAATGAAATTCAAGCTCCCGTATTATTGAGGCGGAGCAGGAAAAGTAGGCACGAGGAGAGGAAAGTTGTAGTCATCGGTATAGCAGTATCTGCTGGCGGCTATGTAAGTAGAAGTTCCTGTACTTGTAGAATCTATTAGGATGCTGTTCTTTCCCAACAGCAACAGGGTTTTGTATCATATAGAGAAGGGTGAGAGATGCCTTGTATAGATTGTCCTGTTATGTTACCTAGAACCGATGAGCATTATATAATGACCATGATTTTGATTCAGTACATAATTTCAATTTGAGTGCCATGGTGCAACTGAGTCGTTGATTTTCTTGTATCGGGAATAGATATGGATCCAGTTCTCAGTAAAACGTGCTCAGACTAATTGAATACCAAAGTTGTAACTATTAGAGAAATTACATAGCAATCAACTTGTAATAAATTTGGCATACATCGAAGGAACTGAATAAAACAATATGTTAGATTATTTGTACACTACTAAGGTCAAAGCAAGAATTAGGAAGAAGATTCAAATGCATATCCTGTCGAGGAAGATAAATTAATCAAACTTTGATCAAGCAGCCATGCAACCAATGCCATATCGAGTGTTGGGGAAGACAAGAAACAAGCCACTGCAGATTATGCCGACCATCAATGGAAAACTCCTCATCACTTCATCCATTTCCTTTGCATGTCTCGGAAAAAGGCAGTCGGTGACACGATGATCCGACAAAGCAATGGCTAGAAAAACCAGCGCAGACATAAAAGCATGCACAAAATCAGTTAAACCAACTTTGTACCTCTCATTTTTGGGCACTTCCACACCAAGGTCATGTTTGAACACAGCCAAGCCCTTTGTAGTCACGAAACCATAGTAGACTTTCCCCTCAGGACTGCGAAAACTGTCCGTGAAGTGGAAGAAGAAGCACGAGAGAGCGCAGAGGCCGAGTAGGGTGTGGATCATGAGAGTGGTGACATGAGAACATTCTCCTTTGCCATAAACAGAGGGAAGAACCATTTCAAATGTGAGAAGGGTTCCGGTTGGGAGGAAGTTGGCGAGCAATGATGTTTTGGAGAGCGTCTTTTGCACCCCATTGGCTACCATTCGCCTTTTCCGGCCACCATTAGGAGGCGGCCCGCCTGGTAGTGCAGACTGAGATGAAGAGGGATCCAGAGATGGATCAACCTGCGGTGATGCATTGTAGATTTTGATGCCAATTCCTTCAGACTGATCCATTTCGAGTAGAAGATGAAGTTTTGACTGCGGAAGAAGAAGTTTCAGAAGTTACTATACAGCGCAGACGGTTATAGTTTGTGTATATATACGTCTTACAGTTGGATTGTTCCTTTTCAAATTTGAACACACAATTTCGTGTCTTTCTATGAATGGTCGAGATGACATCCACTAGTGATTTTTCTTTCTTCACAGTCTTAACAAAAAAAACGAAAACGGGCCCAACTGAAAGATATATAGGACTAAGGAATTTCTGGACGAATCTAAAATTTACACAGAAGAAAATGAAGATGATTCAGTCGAATAAGAAGTTTGTGAGTTAAACTACCAACACAGTGATCAGTCACACATGCCAAGTACTCCGTAGTACAAGAAAACAATGAATTATTAATAAAGCTCTCTCATACAACTAGCCTAAGTTCATCGTGGCAAGAATCCATGACGAGAAATGGCAATCTCAAATGCCTGCATTTTCTCCTCTAGCAAACCATTGCGATCATGAAAAGATATTTCATTGATGTCAAGATCAATGCAAGCTTTCACAGCTCTTCACCAACACGTTGGGCTGCTTCCTGTGGATTTATTTCCCGGGATTAGATACCACTAATAGAAAACCTTTCTGTTAGAACTGAGAATCTAATTGACAGAGAATTTCAAAATTATTGAACAAGAAAAAGTGACGTCCATGGTGTTCTAAAGCTATTCAAGGCAAATTGAATATGACAGGGAAAAGAAGCAAAGATATTGTTGTTTCTTTGATTTGATGTGATATTTTCACGTCTTTTGCAGACTCTTCTTATGGAGGAAGCTACTGGCAGTAGAAACAAGATGGATCTCTGCGGATTGAGTGTTTCAGAGTATGGCATAGAACAAACACTTCTTTTGCTGGTCATCTACTAGCATAGCATAAAGCTGCTTATCTGAACAGAACACTGAAAGCCTTAGTTTAGCAGCTGTGCCATTAAACTGCTTAACACAGTCCAGAACAAGTACTTAATTAGATTAGTGAACAAAACTGAAATAGCACAGGAATTAACACATTTAGTATGACAAATAAGGATCAAAATTCCCATAAAACTAAAATCTTTGCACAAGCATTCTTGCCCTACGTGTTGCTTCATACTGATTGCAATACTAGCTAGAAACTCTCCTGAAGATTCAGCAAATTTGTAAGATATTTCTGGCCCACCTTCATCTCAATCTTCTGTTCCGAATCTTTGCACTCTCAGTCCGAGTGTTGGCCCCTTGCTTAGGTGTGCACCCTAATCTCACATGAAAAGGAGATGAGAAGTGATATATAAAAATATGCGTAAAGTGTGAATGGCGGGCTTCATACCAGAATTCACCAACATAGTCCATACTACCTTTGTAGGTTTTGGGTGTTGAATTTTTTTTTAAACATATCTGGTGCTATAGAAGTTTAAATATAGTGACGAACCCTAACATCCAAGCATTTCTTTTCCTCAAATTCCTGTTTTTCTTACGCTGTTAATTGAGTATTAGCAAAAAGTTCCTTAAAACCCTTTATAACAATATCCTCAAAATGAAAGGCCATGAGAAAAATCTCTATATTGAGACACCATGTATCAAAGTCATTTTTACCATCAAGGGTAAGAATTGGACAAGTAATGGATCTTCCCATATCAATGAGTACCAATTTGAAAGATTTAAAGAATGATAAAACAACAAACTGCGAAATTTTTGTTAGGCAAATAACAATAGTTTTATTAAGAAGAAATAAGAAGTTGGAGTACTAAGCTTCTTGGAGGCTAATTCTCAAATACCCACACACTACGAAAGGGTTCATAACTCTATTTATATAGATATAAAAAATCTTAACTCCTAATAGCATTCGAACAATAATGGAGTATAACTCTATGATCCAATCTTACTCTGGAGCCTAGTAACTTCCTATTAGGAAACCAAATGCCATTAAAAAACTAATATAAATATGACTCAATATAATTAAAATTAGTGAATAATACATCCTAATTAATAACTGGATTTAATATTCCAACATGTCATGTATCTTATTTATGTCTTTTCATTAGAACATCAAAAAAGTTGTGAAAACTAAGAAACATACCTCTTTTTATCATTAAAATTTTATTGGCCATGCCATGGCATTGAAAAGAATTGCTTATCATATTCAGTCCGACAATCAAAAAGAAATCTTCATTCCACTATTTTTATTTGCTAAACTACACAATATATTTTAGGGTGTAAATGGATTGGAAATTTTCCCAATTCATTCCAATCTAAAATTTTACTTTACTTTAAAATAATAATAATTTAAATAATTTTTTATTTTTAAAAAACGATCATATACTCGTAAAAATATTCTCTCTTTGATCTCATCTAAATTCCATCTTAATTTCACATATTTAATAATTTTTATTGTATTTAAATAAATTGGTCTCAATTCAATTACCATCTACCTACAACTCTTTGAATGAAGCAAGAGTCCTTTCTTTTGGCAGTGGCTTCTCCCAAACAACAGCAACAGGGTTTTTTTTATCATATAGAGAAGGGAGAGGGATGCCGTGTATAGATTGCGAGGGAAGAAGCGTTATGTTGCCTAGAAGTGACGAGCTTTTGATTCAGTACATAACTTCAATTTCAGTGCCATGGTGCAACTGAGTAGTTGATTTTCTTTACTTGTGTGGAAGCGGATATGGATCCAACTCTTAGTAAACCGTACGTATTCAGACCAATTGAATAGCAAAGTTGTAACTATTAAAGAAATTAAATAGTAATCAACTTATTTGTATATTTGGCATGCATCGAAGGAACTGAATAAAACTACATATTAGATTATTTCTACTCTACTAAGGGCTAAAGCAGGGGTGTAGCCACGTGTTACACAGTGGAGTCAAATAACGCCACTTGAATAAAAAATCTTTCAAGGATGTATATAATTTTTTATAAAAAAGTATAATTTGACCTCACTGGAAAAAAACTGGAGGGGTCATTTTTTTTTTTTTTTTTTGACTATTAAAAGCTTGACTTTCAAGCAAAAGAAGAAAGTGGGGTAAAAAAAAAAGCCCTCTTCTGGAGTATGTGTGAAAGACCTCTTCTTTCTTCTTTCCTTCAACGAAAGCTCTCCTCTCTTCAATTGCCATTGCAGCCGTCAGCTTGCCATTTCTAACCTTTATTTACTTTCAAAATTTTCAAAAGGGTTTTTTATTTGCCTATACATAAAAGAGATTTAGGACCCATAATCCTTCCTAATTGCCAAGAAAGAACAAAAGTGCTGTTCTCTCCCATCTCCCACAAGTAAGTAAAGACATAAAGTTTGAATCTTTTTTGCAAATGAGTAGTACTTTTACCTCATTTTGTTATTAATAGTTATTCATTAGCTCATTTTCTCAATTCTATAGTAGTTTATTTATTTATTTGAGTTTAAATTATTGTGTTCAATATATATTTGAGTGTATAGTGTATTGAAATATTGTAAGAATGAATGTTAGATGAATTGAGATTAAATATTATGGAGAAATAAATCTTATCTTTCTTATTAAAATTTAAAAATATTGTTAGTTGTTAGCTAATAATTTACAATTACTTGTTAAAAAATGTAGAAATTTTATACTTCTAATATCATTATTTTGGTAATTTTAGCTATTCTTAATTTACGAATATTCTATTTTAATTAAATTAAGTCTATAAATGTTACTAAAAATATATTTTTTTCCTACTTAGTTGATGGATAAATATTTCTAAAGGAAATCGACATTGGATCAACCACATTCTACTCAAGAAACTAGTGAACAATGCTCAAAGAAAGTTCACACTGAAATTGATTTAGAAAGTCTTCCATCAGATCCAGGACTTCGTATTCCAATTATGAGTTATTCTCCTAATGATTGTGATAATGTTCGAAGGAAATACTTGTAAAGGGAACTATGTCTACCACGTAACCATGCTTTTCCACAATTGGTCGATTTAATCCAAATTGGTTTGATAAGTATGGCAATTGGTTAGAGTATAGGATATCTAAGGATACAACTTTTAGCTTATATTGTTATCTTTTTGGACAATATAATGGAAAAAAAGGAAGTGGTGATTCATTTGCTCTTGAAGAATTTAATACTTGGAATAATAAAGAGAGATTCAAAATTCATGTTGGAGGTCCTAATAGTACTCACAATCAAGCATCTAAAATTTGTGAAGATTTGATGAATCAAGGTAAACATATTCAATCTATTTTCCTCAAACAATCAAAGCAAGCTCGAATTGAATATCATACTAGGTTGACTGCTTTTGTTGATTGTTTTCGATTTCTCTTGCACCAAGGGTCAGCTTTTCATGGACATAATGAATCAGAGGAATAAAAAAATAGAGGAAACGTTCTTGAGCTTTTACATTTTCTGGCTGATAATAATGAAGTTATCAATGATGTTGTTTTGAAGAATGCTCCAAACAATTTGAAATTGATTGCTCTTGATATTCAGTATGACATTATAAATGCTGCAGCAAGTGAGACAACACAAGCTATTATTAATGATTTTTTAGATGATTTATTCTTTATTTTGGTTGATGAATCTCGTGATGTGTCAAACAAGGAACAAATGGCTCTTATATTGCTCTATAGGAACAAAAAAGGCTGTGTAGTTGAACGTTTTTTAGGTATAGTGCATGTTCTTGATACTACTACTTTATCACTAAAACTAGCAATCACTACAAGAAAAATCATAATTTGTGACGAATTTTTTGCGACGGCTATAGTACTGTCTCTAATTACCGACAGTTTTGCGACGATAAATGATGAACTCACGAGTTGACCAAAACTGTTGCAAAATTCTCGCAATTTGCGATGGTCAAAATGACCATCGCAATCCGTAGCATAACCGTCTCCATTTGCAAGGGTTTTGCGACGGTTAATTTTTTTAAAGAATAAAATATTTAAACAAAAAAAATTGTTACAAATGTTGCAAAATCCTCACAATTAGCGATGATTTTGCGACAGACTTTTGATAATTTAAAAAATACAAAAAGGAAAAGTCTAATTGGTGGACCATTGCAAAACCCTTGCAAATTTGTGAGGGTTCGTGGCTATCCGTTGCAAAACCCTCGCAACCCTCACAAATTTGCAAGGGTTTTGCGACGGTTGATTTTTTTAATGAGAAAATGTGCAAAAGAAATTTTTTTTGGGAAGTCTGTTGCAAACTCCTTGCAATTAGCGAAACTTTTGCGACGGACTTTTTATAATTAAAAATAAAAAAGAAAAAATCCAGTTGGTTAACCGTCGCAAAACCCTCGTTTTGTGATGGTTAGTGGCTATCCGTCGCAAAACCCTCGCAAATTGCGAGGGTTTTGCGACGGATAGCCACTAACCATCGCAAAACTCTCGCAAATTTGCGAGGTTTTTACGACGGATAGCTACTAACCCTTGCAAAAGCCTCGCAACTTTATGAGGATTTTGTGACGGTTGATTATTTTTAATGATAAAATGTGTAAAAGAATTTTTTTTTTGGAATGTTCGTCACAAATTCAAGTAATTTGTGAGGATTTTGTGACAAAATTTTTCATATTTAAAAATACAAAAAAGAAAAAATTTAGTTGGTTGACCGTCGCAATTGTTTTTATGAAAAAAATGTTTAAATAAAATTTTTTTGAATGTCGTCGCAAAACCATTGCAAATTGTGAAGGTTTTGTGACGGACTTTTCATATTTAAAAAAAAAGAGAAAAGTTTAAACCGTCGCAAAACGAGGGTTTTGCGACAACTGTTTGTTTTTAATAAAAAAAATATTTAAATAATTTTTTTTTGAATGTCAATCGAAAAACCCTCGCAATTTGTGAGGATTTTACGACGGACTTTTCATATCTAAAAAAAAAAAAAAGAAAAGTCTAGATTGTCGCAAAACCTTGCAAATTTGTGACGCTTTTGTGATGAAATTGTAAATTTTAAATTGCCTGCCTTTTCCTAGGAAAAATTTTCGGATTGAAAATTTGAATTTTTGCACAGAATGAATTGAATATTCCTTTTCGCCGATTGTTTGAATTTTTGCACAGTGAAAATTTGAATACTCTAATTCGTCGCAAATCCATCACTAATTGCAATGGATTTGCTTCTTCCCTCTGAAAACCGTCGCAATTTGCGAGGGTTTTGTGACAAATAGGGTTTTCATCTTATATTTTTTTAATTTTTTAATTTTTATTTATATATTTGTGTGGTGGTGTATTTTGACAAATTTACTGAAATATTTTTAATAACGTATCTCAAATTGTGCATTTTATTAAAAATGTGTATATGTAATTGTGTTATGTTATACACTTAATGTATTACATAAGTAAATATATATAGTCAATTCTGTTTTGTTATATACCTACTGTAATATATAAGTAAATGTAAATGTATATGTTTATGTAGTATACAATGTGTATACGTATCTCTTTGGCTTAATACATACATACATACTACACACACACACACGCACACACACACACACACACACACACACTATAAAATGTAAGTATGTATATACATATGTCTAATTTTTTGATTCATCACTTTGATTAAGTACTGTATAAAGTAAAATATATAAAGAAAAATAATTTAAATAGTATTGTTATTGTTAAGATCACTAAAAAAAATATGGTGAAAATTATAATGTAGAGATCAGTTAGTAATGTTCTTTGTCTCAATTTACGAGAAATTAGCGAGGATTTTGTTTTTTGGTCTCAAATTGCGACGAAATAGCTAGGGATTTATAACCAAAAAAAAAAAAAATCGCATTTCCTACACTTAGAAAATTTCTACTTGCTTCTTCTTTTTTTTTTCTTCTTCTTCTTCCTTACCAAATTCTTGCAATTAGCGAGGATTTTGTAACGAAAATTTTCATATTTAAAAATACAAAAAAGAAAAAGTCTAGTTAGTTGACCGTCACAAAGCCCTCGCAAATTTGTGAGGGTTTTGTGACGGATAGCTCAATAACCGTTGCAAGACCCTCGCAATTGCAAGGGTTTTGCGAGAACGGGTTGTTTTTAATGAAAAAAATATTTAAATAAAAAATTTTTTTGAATGTCCGTCGTAAAACCCTCGCAATTTACAAGAATTTTGCGACGGACTTTTCATATTTTTTTAAAAAAGAGAAAAGTCTATACCGTCACAAAACCCTAGTAAATTTGTAAGGGTTTTGCGATGGATGGCTTAATAACTGTCACAAAAATCTCGTAAATTGCGAGAGTTTTGCGACGGCTGGTTGTTTTTAATAAAAAAAATATTTGAATAATTTTTTTTTGAATGTCCATCGCAAAATCCTTGTAATTTGTGAGCATTTTGCGACGGACATTTCATATTTTTTTAAAAAAGAATAGTCTAGACCGTCACAAAACCATCGCAAATTTGCGACGCTTTTGCAATGAAATTTTAAATTTTAAAGTACCCACCTTTTTCTAGGTAAAATTTTCGGATTGAAATTTTGCACGGAATGAATTAAATATTCCTTTCTGCCAATTTTTTAAATTTTTGCACAGTGAAAATTTGAATACCCTAATTCGTCGCAAATCCATTACTAATTGCAACGGATTTGCTTCTTCCCTCTCAAAACCATCGCAATTTGCGAGGGTTATGCTACAAAATAGGGTTTTCATCTTATATTTTTCTTTAATTTTTATTTATGTGTTTGTGTGTGGTGTATTTTGACAAATTTATTTAAATATTGTTAATAACGTGTCTCAAATTGTGCATTTTATTATAAATGTGTATATGTAATTATGTTATGTTATACACCTAATGTATTATATAAGTAAATATATATAGCTAATTCTATTATATTATATACCTACTATAATATATAAGTAAATGTATATGTTTATGTAGTATACAATGTATATAAGTATCTTTTTGGTTATATATATATATATATTATAACATGTAGGTATATATATACATATGTCTAATTTTTTGATTCAGTACTTTGATTAAGTGGTGTATAAAATAAAATATATAAAAAAATAATTTAAATAGTGTTGTTATTGTTGAGATCACTAAAAAAAATATGGTGAAAATTGTAATATAGAGATCGGTTTGTAATATTCTTCGTATCAATTTGTGAGAAATTAGCGAGGGTTTTGTATTTTCATCTCAAATTGTGACAAAATAGCTAGGGAATTATAACAACAAAAAAAAAAAAAACTAAAAATTTCCTACACTTAGAAAATTTCCACTTCATTCTTCTTTTGTTTTTTCTTCTTCTTCCTGACATTCTCTTATTCTTTTCGCTACCCACTGCCCCCTTGGCCGGTGACCCCTGCCCCCACCCCCAGGTGCCCATCTTCGGCAGCCCCCTCCTGCCGCGCCCCCTTCCCCCTCCTGCTGCGCCGCCTTCTCACGCTGCCCCCCTCCTAGCAGCCCTTTCCCCTTTCTGTAGCGCCCCCCTCCCATGCTCGATCCCCCCTACAGCCTCTTCCCCCGCACTCTTTCCTAGCTCGTGCTCCACCCCCGTAACCTCTTCCCTCACACTCCCTCCCAGCCCATGCTCCACCCCTGCGTTCCCCTCCCCTGTAGCCCCTACCCCTCGGCCCCCTCCCCCCGCAACCCCACCCCTACGGCCCTCTACCTTTTGGCCCCCCAACCCCAGCGCCGCCACCCTCGTAACCCCCTCCCCCTACAACCCCCCACTCCTACGACCAACAGTGTTTTAGAAAACCAGATGATTGCCATCTCATCTCTGTTCTCTTCACAGTTTGAGAATTCACAATTGGGGAGCTTCTTATAAATACTGTCCATTGGCCTATAAACGAAGTTAGGGACTAGGGTTCTCATGTTTAAAACTATTTAAAAAAAAAAATTCCTCTTGTACTAGTTTCTTGCATTTTCATCCTTAATGGAGATTTTATATGTTTTTTCCCTTTTTCAATGGACTATTTGAATTATTTGCTTAATCGTAGAATAATGTGATTGTTATATTAATGACTTTTTGGCTGTTTTGTTAATCACTGCATGAAAAATTTTAGAAATCATTTCCAGTGATATCGTGAAGCAACATCCAATTTGAAATCAAAGTGGTCAGAAATGGAAGGTTATATCTAATTCTTAAAAAAATATATATATATTTTCACTTAAAAGACAATGTAAAAATTTATTTTTATTCTTTCTAATCAATATTGTAAATAATAATAATAAAAAAAAGCGAACTTGACTTAGGACATACAAATACACACACGCACACACACACACACACACACGGTGAGATAGAATTATTCTTAGGACATACGAATTCTTTGTATAATTTATATTGACTTCTCATAATGTTTCTTTGTATAAGAGAGTATTTACATAGACCCCTCCATGTATAGCATATCTATCCTTACCAACCTTCCTTACCATTGTTAATGGGATGAAAAAACTTAGTAAGAAAATGTTATTGGAACCCCGTAAGCACATGTTTCTTTTGTGTCTTTTTAATAATTGAATCCTGTGAGTGATTGGTGATTACTCCTCCTGGGTAATAGGTGATTACCCCCCAATTACTTTTTGTTCTTTTTCTATAAATGAATGATTTGTCTTTATTGTTTGCAACAACATTTTGATTGTTAAATTTTGAAGTGGCCTTGTGTCTGGAAAATATCCAATTATAAGGGAGATTCTGTTAAAATTTTTTCAAAATTTGCCACTATTTATTGTGGAATAGAATAACTATCCTTATCCTGAAGTGTGTTATTCAATTGAACATGAATATATATCCCATATATGTATGTTATAGTTAGACAAATTTTGAAAGACTATATGATTCTATTTTAAAAATAAATAACAAATCTTTTTCTTTATTCACAATTCAATAAAACTTTTTTTTAACTAAAACATAAAATAAAACTCAAGAAAAGGATAAGGCAAATGATCCAAGTCCAATCAAGCTTTGATTTTAATCCTTGTTACTTTCTAATCCAGAAAAGGATAATTTTTGAATGTTCGGTTTAACAAGGAAAAGAATTTACCGGGTATAAAACCATCTACATCAGTTGTAAGATTATAATCCATTTGTTGTAAAGACTATCAATTCTTTATTTTTGTTTGTAAACATCAAGTGATCTCTATGTCTAAATAACTTATGTGTGTTTATGTTTTGGACCTCCTTTTGTTAGGTAATGGAAAGGAAAATGTAATTACTCATTTTCACTAATATAATTCTAGGGGTGATTTTAATTAGTGAATGGATTGTTTGAGGGTGAAAAGACATCATTGTTAATTCACTACCTGTTTTATGTTGAGGTGGCAAATTATAATTGTTCAAACATTTCTACTTCAGGCATACTTATTTCAACCGTATTTTTCTGCACTATTTCTAATGGTTGAGGTATATTAGAAATAAGATTAAGTTCTCTGCTTAAAGAAGAGCTTAATATTGTATCTACCCATTTAAAGAAGGTTACCTTGTTACCTTCCACTATTATTCCACCACGTTGTAGTTGGATGTATAGAAGGCACGCTTCAGATGTAAAAAGGATCATTATTGAATTTGAGGAAGGGGTTAAAGCTTTTTTGGCGTTTACCATATCAAATGTAATATCAAGCGTAATTAGATGTTCGTGTGCAAAATGTAAGAATAAAAAGTATCTAGATCTAGCACAAGTTAAACTCCACCTGTGGAAGTCTGGATTTGTGACTAATTATTACCGGTGAAGATGTCATGGTGAGCCATTTGAATATACAAGTGAGTCTACCTCAATCCTAGAAGTTGAGTTATATCAAGGAAATCCGTCTAGCGAAATGGTCATAGACGTAGCAGGTCTTGACTTTCCCCCTAAAGCTCCATCAACAGAAAATATTGAAAAACCACCTAATATGGAGGCACAAAGGTTTTACCATATGTTAAGGGCTGCAAAGACTCCTATATGGGATGGTTGCATTACACATTCGCAGCTTTCACTTGCTTCAAGGTTATTAAACATTAAGTCTGTAAATAACCTCTCGCGGAAAGCCTTTAACGATGTTGTGCAATTGATGAAAAGGGTTGTGCGTAGCAGTAATATAATTCCTGATGATTTCTATCAGATGAAAAAATTAGTGGCTGGGTTAGGTTTGTCGGTACAAAAAATAGATGTATGCATCAATGGATGCATGCTTTACTGGAAAGATGACATGAATTGTAGAAAGTGCAAATTTTGTGGCCATCCTTGATATGCACAGAAAAAGGTTGGAAAAAACACAAGTAGGAAAGAAATTTCATTTAAGAAGATGTATTACTTCCCGATAATACTGAGGCTACAAAGATTGTATACTTCTAAAATAATAGCTGAACACATGAGATGGCATGGAGAAAGCAGATCGGAGGAAGGCACTATGAGTCACCCTTGTGATAGTGAAGCATGGCAACACTTTGATTGGATGCATCCTGAATTTGCAAAAGAAGTACAAAATGTCAAACTTGGTTTATTACAAATGGATTCTCACCATTTGGGATGTCGGGTAAGTAATATTCATCCTGGCCGGTCATTCTTACACCGTATAATCTCCTTCCATGGATGTGTATGAAGGATCCGGTTATATTTTTAACAATCACTATCCCGGGCCCCAAGAATCTAAAACATCAAGTGGATGTTTATCTACAACCCTTGATAGACAAATTAACCCAATTGTGGTTTGAAGGTGTCACTACTTATGACATATCGAAGAAACAAAACTTCCAGCTACAGGCGGCGCTTTTGTGGACTGTTAATGTTTTTCCTACATATGGTATATTGAATGGTTGGAGCATAGCTGGGAGACTGGCTTGTCTATATTGTATGAGCAATATAAATTTTTTTCATCTACAAAATAGTGGGAAACAATCATGGTTTAACTATCACTGTCGTTTCTTATCATCGGATTATCCTTACAGGAGAGACACGAGATCTTTTAGGAAGGATAAATGTTTTGAGACATCACAACCTGTGCAATACCTTACTGGTGAAGAAATCTGGGATATTTTGTCTAACTATGAAAAAATCACAGAAACAGGCAAAGAAATTAGAAGGAGTAATGGCAGGAGTATATCTCATAATTGGGTAAAAAGGAATATTTTAAGGGATTTGCCGTATTGGCGTACTAATTTGGTCCGACATAATATTGATGTAATGCACAATGAGAAAAATATATTTGACAATGTTATGAACACAATTTTGGAGGTAACGGGCAAATCAAAAGATAATTTAAAGGTTAGACGTGACTTGAAAATATATTGCCATAAGCCAGAGCCACCTGCCTCGGATATGGGAAGAGGAAAGGTGGCTATACCTAAAGCTTGCTACTCGTTGACAACAAAACCAAAGAAAGTTTTGCTTGAATGGTTGAGGGGATTGCAACTCCTAGATGGATACGCTTCAAACATTGGAAGATGTGCTGATTTGAATGAGTTGAAGTTATTCGGTATGAAATCACATGATTGTCATGTATTCATGGAGAGACTACTTCCCCTATTGCATTGAAGGAATTTCTCGCTTCTAACATATGGGGTGTTTTGACGGAATTAAGCATTTTTTATTGGGATCTATACTCTCCTAAGTTGAGTGTAGCTCATATGGCCAAATTGGAGTCCAACATTCTTTTGTTGTTATGTAAATTGGAGAAAATATTTCCACCTGGATTCTTTGATGTAATGGAACATTTATTAATTCATTTACCTTAAGAAGTAAGAGTTTGTGGCCTTATTCAATATAGGTGGATGTACACATTTGAACGGTAATATAATAATTCAATCTAATTCTTTTCCTATCAGGTACAATATGAGTGTGTGTGACCGAACTTAAAATTTTTTTCAAATGATAGGTATTTGCATCATTGAAAATCAAGGTAAAAAATAACGCTAGAGTTGAAGGATCAATCTGCAATGCTTATCTCATTGAAGAAGCATCCACTTTCTTCTCCTATTATTTTGAACCACATGTACAAATAAAATGTACAAATATGGCGCGTAATGAAGAGGAAGAACAATTTGAGATGGGGTAAGAACCTGGGCTGTCAATTTGTAATGTTCAAGGAAGGGTGATAAGACGGATTTGAACTCAGTTCCTTACCTCTGAAGAATTCATTGCAGCAAGAATTTACATGTTACTTAATTGTGAGGAAGTGCAGCCATACATTAAGTACGAGCTACTGCTTTATATATCTTTTACGATAAATGAAGATCTCATATTGATTTTGACATATTCATACTTCTAACGTAATACAGGGCATTCACAACACACTTACGAAGATTGGTTCCAACTATATCAGAGATATAAATCAATAGAAGAATAGGCCTTGAATTTGCATAATGGTTTAGTAGATATGTAAGTTACATAAGTTGCTAACTTGCATTCGGAACTCCATTGGGGATTCAATCAATTTCGTAATGCTACAACTTTTATTTTATGTAACATTAACTTGTTTCATTTTTTTTAGGTACAAGATCCAGAAAATATGGTTACAAATAAATGCTTAAGAAACTTTACTTGGGATACTTCAAGGCTAGTGAGATCATATAGTGGGTACATAGTCAATGGTTACCGGTTTCACACTAATGATTATGCAGAGGAAAAGAAAATAGTGGATAGTGGTGTGTGCGTGAAAGGGATTAGAAATGACGCATCAGGACCTGATTACTATGGAGTGTTAAATGAGATTATTGAAATGCAATTTTCTAGTAATTCATAGCAAAGCGTTGTTCTTTTTAAATGTCATTGGTTTGATCAAACATTGAATCGTTATACCAGGGTACATCCGCAGTATAATCTTGTCAAAATTAACCACAAAAGGAGCTACCCCAACTATGATCTATTTGTTCTAGCTGAACAAGCTAGCCAAGTGTATTATGCATAATATCTAGGATTAAGATGCCAAGATCTGATTGGTTGGTAGTTTGTAAAACCAAAACTCGACATATAATTGATGCACTCGTGGTTGACAGAGCTTATAAGGAAAAAGTAGACGCTACTAACAAAGTTAATTAACATATCGTTATTTGTTGATCTTGGAATTTTGATGCATCAGAACGGTATGAATGAAATGTTGGATGTTCAAAATGAGGCTGTAATGGCAAGGAAAACTTCTTCTATCAATGAAGACGAAGAAGATGAAGATGAATCGGATACAAATAGTGATAGTAGATGATGAGGAGTCTGTATCGGAGAATGATTCCAGTTAGGCTTGATTTAAATTCATTTACCATTTATATGGTTAATGGTAAGGGGTTCCTGAAATCTATTACATCATTACTATCCCCATGTCAAATTTTAAACTTTATTTATTACAGAATTTCAATCCTTATTATTACTTGTTTCACATTTCAAATCTTTTATTTTCTTTTATTTTAAATTCTATCACATACAAAATTTTACACTAATTTTATCTAATTAACGGGAATCTCATCTCCTTCTATTTTGCAAAAATCTTTCGTTTAGACTTGCACAAGCCGGAGAAAAAGAGATAAATAAACATTAGAGGAATTATCTATGTGTGCTGTTGTATAAATTTCATTGTTTGGGATATATGGTGTATCTATATACATGCTTGCAATCCATATAATTTTTTTTATTAGCCCTTAATATATTCTTTTGTAGTGTAAACAATAAGGTAATCTATATAGTGTATTGTTGCGGTATTAACAGACAATTCACAAGGACAGAGACATATATAAGATTTTTTTCCTTGTCCAACAAGTTTTCTCTTTACTTTAGTTTTAACTGTAACTAACGTAATAATTGGAACCCCGTGAGTAATGGGTGATTATTTTTCGTGAGTAATGGGTGATCACACCTCCTAGGTAATGGATGATTACCCCTAGTTACTTTTTGGATTTTTCTATAATTAAAAGATTTGTCTTTGTTGTTTGTAACAACATTTTGATTGTCAAATCTTGAGGTGGCCTCGTGCCTGGAAAATGTCCAATTATAGGAGAGATTCTGTCAATTTTTTTTAAAATTCGATGCACAAGGACAATGTTTATTTTGACATATCCATCATTATCATACTATTATTCTATTGCTTTAAATTAGTAAATAGATATAAAGTTTCAAGGTTATTATTCTTTTATCATTTTTATTCACGGTTATTTATACCCTTCTTTTAAAGTGTTGATACAATTTATTAGTCACTCATTTTTCTTTTTCATCTCCTCTAACAATGTCTTCTAATGAAGAGTCATTGAGGGAGGAGAGTCAGGAGGGTCAGGAGCCTTATACCCCATTCCCTACTCAGCTACCTTGGCTTTTAGTGCCTCGGTCTTTATATGGCTCTATTGGAGACGAGGAAGTACCATCCCTAGCTTTTCAATCATCCGCTGCTTCAACTTTGCATCTTGTTGGGTGGCAAGTTTCAGACTCCCAGTCTTGGATTGTTTCACGGGGAAACAGGTAAGTAACATATTCATACTTTAAAATATGTTAAGTATTAATTCAATTATTTTTTTAGAGATTAATATAATTCTATTGTACATTTTCATTGTACCAAAAATAGGTTCGCCGACTCGGACAAATGTGTCCGAGAAATTTCAAATATAATACAACAGTACTTCACTGGCTCGTATCCAACATATACGCCCGTCCCAATAACCGTGCTAGACTTATGATTTCAAGAATTTGGGATAAGCAATTTTTGAATATTATTTGTTGTCTAAGTACTATGTCATATGTTAATAGAATTCTTAATCGTGATCATGCAGAAATATTTCCGGTGGAGGGATGAGTATGCTTTCCAGATTCGATCTATTTGGGAAAAGAAGTGCCGAATGAGATTTTTGAACAAAATGTCTAGGCTGAGGAAGAGGGATAGTGAGGCATGTCCTCATTGGATAGAGGCTCAGTATTGGAATGACATTTGCAAGTATTGGAGTTCAGAGAAGTATCAGAAGCTCTCAGCTATCAACAAAAAGAATCGAGGAAATAGTTGCACCCATACTGGAGGGCTTATCTTGTTCACAGAACACGAGGATCGTTTGATAGTTTATTTCCACTTAACTATTTATTTTCTAAATTGCTTTGAATCGAATTTATATAAGATTGTAATAATTGTGTTTTGTTAATATAAATGTAGTGGGCCAAGGAGGGGAGTTCTTTCAGCTACACAGATATGTTTGAGACATTACATGTCTTTCAGAGTGGGCCACAAAAGGGCCAGTTTGTCAGTGATCGATCTCACCAGACTTTGGTAGTAAATAGATTAAATATGTTGAAATTTCTTTATATTGCGTGGAATTTGTATTTTAGTTTGACATTTATCATTGACGATTTTTTTTTAGGATGACGTGCAAAATCTCATACAGAGCACTATTCAATCCGAGTATAGTGACTCAGTAAACTTTGTTATTTCTTTTGATGAAAAAGCTATGTTCGTAAAAGCACAAGGTAAAAGGGACAAGTTTATGGGTTAGGCTCAGAAGCAAAATAGGTTTGATCTAGATTGTCTCAGAGTGGACCGCAGACATTTTCTACTACACTAGCTGATATTGGGCATTTAGTAGAGCAAAGGGTTTAGCAGGTCAAGTGGAGGTTCAATCGACAAATAGACTTGTACCGAGACTTCATAAGGCAACAACACTCTATATTTCGTGGTTGGATGATAGTTATGTCAAAAAAGGTGGGTATTCCTGCACTATCTATGCCTTCCATAGAGGAGATAGAAGTGCGCATAGCAGCTGCTAATGCTGAAGATGAAGACTCCAATGTCGATGATGGATTTGATCTAGCTGATGAGCACCTAGGCCCACGTAGGGGCTCTGGTTCCTCTCCTCCACCCCCTTCTACAGTTGCTCATTCTTTAGCTACATAGACTTCTGTTGTATTTATTTCTATACTCTTTATATATTGCTATTTATTTATGTGAACTATTTTACCTTTTTAGATACTTATTATGTATTTATACTATATTATGTTTCAGTATTTTAATTATATTTATTTGTGTTTAGTTTCAGTTTTTTACATTATTTTTTGGGTTATGAACACAATTTTGGCATTTATTTGTGTAATGTTTCAAAATTGATTTACAGAGAGCTGATAATTTAAAATAAATGCAATAATAGAAAAAAAAATCATCGCAAAATCCTCATAATTTGTGACGATTTAGCGAGGGTTAGAAAATTTCGTCGCAAATTGCAACGATTTTGCAAGGGCTACGATCATTGTAATATATCCCTCGCAAAACCCTCGCAAATTGTAACGATTTTGCGAGAGCAAAAAAAAAAAAAATCCCTTACAAAATCGTCGTAAGTGGCAACGATTTTATATCCCTTAGCAAAATCCTCATAATTTGCGATGATTTTGCAAGGGCTAAGTTTTGGAAACAAAAAATCCCTCGCAAAATTGCGAGGTGAAAAACCTTCGGGGGGGGTGAATAAGGTTTTTGGTAAGTAAAAACAATTTTTTCGATTTGTCTAAAATGCTGAATAAGGTTGATCACCAAGATGCTTGGACTGACTTTATAGATGAATAGAAAGTTATTCAAGTACTCGTAGATGTACATCTAGATTTAGATAGTGAAAGAACATAAAAAAGAGTACACGAACAACTGAATAAAATGAGACAAGAGGTGTATAGTGGTTCAATCAATCAATGATCTACGTCCACTACATTAAGCCCACACTTAAGGATTTTCAACCCTATGTCATTAATCTCACTTAATGAAACTGTTTTACATACAAGAGAGGATCACCACACTAGGTTTTCCACAACCTCTCAGTTACGCAAACACATCAAGGATCACCTCACTAGGTTTTACTCCACAACCTTGATACAACCACAAAACAAGGATCACCCCAATGGGTTATAATTTACCACACAACCTTGAACATAAATCAACACAAGGCTCACTCCTATGGGTTTTACAACACAACCTTGATAATAAATTAACACAAGGCTCACCCCTATAGATTTTATACCACAACCTTGCACTACAACAGAGATTTGAATATCAATAAAACAGAGATAAGCTCACTTACTTGAGCAGATGTTCTCTCGGATACAAAGTACAAATATTTTTATCTTTGATACACAATGAACTCACTTTGAAGCTAGATAAAAGGAGATTTTTGAAAATATTGAGCAATAACGTTTCTAAGATAGATGTTTCAAAAATTTTGTATCTAATCTTGATTTAAGGGCTATTTATAGAGCCAAAAAGTGGGGTGCCAACGGTCATAAAAAAAATGGCTATAAATTTTCTATTTAAACTCATCCGAGTTTTAGACTCGAGTTTTGGACGAAGATGCATCCAAAAGGTAAGTTCAAAAATGGCACAATCCAGACAGAAACTTTTCAACCAATTTACAGGATTTTGGATGAACCTTTTGGATTTAAACTGTTCCATCCAAAATTCTGTGAATGAAAACATCTCATTTGAAGCTTCAAGGTAAAGTCAAATAAATCAAAAGATAAGAAGACATAGGAATTAATAGATATACCTCAATAACACTTTCTAGTCTATCGTTCTTCATAAAGAACTTCCTTGATATATAACTCCTCATACTTTAATTTTCTCATTCGATCTTCTAATCTTGAAATCAGCAATGAATGAGTTGCCAACAATTCTTATCTGAAAATTTTTGAAGAATAAAGGTCAAACATGTCCTATCACAATAAATTGACAAGTTAGTCCATATCAACGTTTGTCATAAATCAAAACATAGAAGAAAGCCCTTACGGCTAACAATCTCTCCCTTTTTGAGTGATGACAAACATGACACTTTTGATATGTAAAGAGAGAACATGTTGAACGAAAAAAGTGTAAATAAATGCAATCTTACTGTATAGGTCTCATAGAGATCATATGATAAAAAATTTATAAACATATCTCAATGATCCTAAAGCCTTTCATATCTCTATATAAATATTCAAAATGATTTGATAGAGATAGCAAGTGTAAAATACTCCCCCTAAATATATGCTTATGTGAATATTTTAAATAAAAGAGGGATGAGTAGAAGTTACGATTTATTCATCCAAAAAGTGTATTCAAAATAGTTTTGGAAGAACGAGTGTTTTCAGAATTACATTTGGATAGGGATTTTGGATGTCCAAAATATTTTTCAATTTAGTAATACTGCTTATAAGAATATTTATTTTGGATTCAAAATTTCTGAGTCCAAAACTCCCCCTGACTCAATGCACAAGAGTCTTATCACAGAATTTTGTTTCAAGGATACAATTATCATCCAGAAATCTGTGTTTTTGAATAAAATTGAACATTAAAAACTTAGGGATTTTTCAAAGAAAAAATTCTTTTGTGAACAATGAATCAAAACGTATAAGTGATTTTCATAATAGTTCAAATTTGATTTCAATGCATAATTGTTCATATCAGAAGTGGTTCATGCAGTTCATAATAGTTCATGCAGTTACTTGAAATTCAATAACTGTTCATACAACAGTCTTTTTCTCTCCCACAAATAGTTTTAGTTTTCAAAATGGTTCCAACTTCCATAGCAGTTATTTCGCAGATCCAAATAATCATACATTATCAGTCCAATTTTAGAGATAGAACGAAAGTCATGCCCAAAAATTCAGGTCACACACACAGCATCAGTCATGTAGAATATGATATCAGATTGTTATGCAGATAAATAACATTTTCTTTCTACCCAGTGAATGCAGACAACAACATACAACAGTCATGCAGGCCATAACATTTTATAGACCTTAACATCAGTTCATTAACATTTTCTTTCTCCCCCTTTGTCATCAATAAAAAAGAAGCATAGTAGAAGGAGAGCAGAAGAAAACCAGATGAATAATATGCAACTAAAATAACCAGATGGATAATAAGCATAATATAGAGAAGAGAGCTTAAACAGGTATCTAGTAGAAATTTTCCGAAGACATAATGTAAATGACTGAAAAAGTAAATTGTTCAACTTGTGCAGAATGGAAATTGTTCATCAACCAATTTTGCTACCCCAAAAAAATGTTGTCTAGGAGATATTGATTGTTTTAGCCTTTGATCCAGCACTCTTCTTAGAAAACAGACCAGCTATTCTGTTTGATTTTCTTTTTACAACCACATGTTTCTGTCTTTTTTCAGAGGGTTTGGGCTTGAGAGAAGGAGGAGAAGTCTCTGTCTTCTTTAAAGGAAAAGGTGGAGAAGATAGTTCAGGAGAGGAATCCTTTTTTTCCACCGGCAATTCAGACTTGTCCTCAGCTTTTTCATGTTCAGAAGACTTAGTAGATTGCTTAATAACAGAAAGTCTGTTTCCAAGGCTCTTAATTTTTGAACTAAGAGATTCCAATTTCTCAGCAAATGAGCTGATTGCACCCAGAATATTTGCAGACAGGCCAGAGTCCGGAACAGTTCCTTTAGCAGATGATTCTGCCTGAAAAACTTCATCAATTTTTCTCTTTGTTCCTGACTTCCCTTCTTCCTTAATCTTTATCAAGTTTTCCCTCTCTTTTCCTGTAGATTCTCTTAATAATTTTCATGAATTATCCTCCGTTATATATCCCATCTTTTCAAATGAATCAAAGCTGTAAACGTTTGTTTTGCTAGGATCACAGGGAACAGTACTTAAATCAATTTTTTAAAAAAAATCAAAGATTTTCGTCAACAGATTTCCAAATGGAAGAGCTTTGCTTGAAGTGTTTCAAGACTACAACATCAACTAACCCAAAATTTATTGGCCTTCCCTCAGCTAAAGCTAGCATTATCACCATTTGCAGAATACTTATAGAAGTCTTATGGCCAGAACTAGGGACAATCATGGTTGACACCATGTGATGCAAGATTCTACCCATCCCATTCAGCCATTTAGAACTCCTATTTCCAGAATTCTCAAAACTTTTCCTTCCAGTGATCAGTTTTTCAAAAATTTTCAGATAAAAAATTTCATTTGCTTCAGGAAACTTGTTCAGCTCAAAGTACTGAAATCCGACATCTCTAACATCACAGATTCTGTTAAACAACCTATGATCAAATTCTATTTCTCTGCCATTTACTCTTGACACATACCATCTAATCATAAAACCTTTCTCAGTTTCTTTCAGTTTTCCTTTTCTCAAGTTAGCGTAAAATTCCTAGATCAGAGGAGTATATATTTGCTCATCAACAGACAACAAACTTCCCCACCCAATATGATCAAACATATCCAAAATATTAGACAAGTTCAGAAAGGAAGAATGGTTAACCCGATAGCCAGAGATTACAGTTCGATTTCTTGAAACTCAATCATTGTATTCAGTTTTTTACACTTTGAATCATAAAATTGGGGTACCTGATTTGCATAACTCACTTGTTCTAAAGAAGATTCTGACGTATCGTAGTGGGGAGCAGAGAAGTGCGGTTGAGGAGAAGCTTCATTTGCTTTCGCCATGGTTGAACCCGAAGCTTTTTTCTTTATCACAGGAGATGATTTTTGCTCCTTTTTTGGTTTTAGATCAGTAGATTTAGTCTTAGCCATCAAAAGATTGAGGCTTTTTCTGGGCTTTTTGGTTTTTGAAGAAGAAGAGCACAGAAGATTTTTGGAAGAAGAATGGTTTCAAGGGTTTCGAATGAGAGAAAACCAGATAGCTTTGAATGTCTAGAGTAATGTGAGAATAAAGTTCCTTGAAAACATAAGTTTTTCCGAGGAGTTTGGAAAAACGCGCAAACCAATTTTTTGAAATTCAAAATTCAAAATAAGAAAAATATTAGTGATGGATTTTGGAACTAGACCAGATCCAAAATCAAGATCCAAAAGAGTGTTTTCCCAAAATGCATTTTGGATGTATGAATTGGATTCTAACACTGTTTTCAAAACAAGGACGAGATATTTTGGATGCAGAATTTTGATTCCAAAACTTTTTTCTTCACAAATCCTGCACAAAGAAGACTTATACCACATGGTTAGTTATCAAATTTTTGTAATTCCCAAACCTCTTCTCAAATTGTTGAATCTATCCTCAGCTAGAGGTTTAGTGAAGATATCTGCAAGTTGTTCATCCGTTGAGATATATTCAACACACACATTGCCTTTGAGTACATGGTCTCGGATGAAGTGATGTTTAACTTTAATGTGCTTTGTCTTCAAATGCTGCATTGAATTTTTTGTTAGATTGATAGTACTTGTATTATCACACAATATAGGTACATAATTAAAATTAAGATTAAAATCTAGCAATGTATTCTTCATCCATAAAATGTGAGCACAATAACTCTCGGCTGTAATATATTCAGCCTTAGTGGTGGATAAGGATACACATGCTTATTTTTTACTGTACCATGACACAAGAGAGTGTCCAAAAAATTGACAATGGCCACTAGTACTTTTTCTTTCAACTTTACACCCTGCATAATCTGCATCAGTATATCTTATAAGATCAAAAGTATTAGTACGTGGATACCATAATCCATAATCATATGTGCCAATCAGATATCGAAATATGCGTTTAACTGCACTTAAATATGATTCCTTCGGATAAGATTGAAATCGAGTACAAAGACATACTAAAAACATGATGTCAGGTCAGCTGGCAGTAAGATAGAGTAGACTTCCAATCATACCTCTATACTTGTGCTCATCTACTTTCTTACATTTTTCATCATGATCAAGTTTAATGGATATATTCATAGGTGTGCTAATTTCTTTTACTTCATTCATACCGAATCTTTTGAGCAAGTCTTTGGACTTAGCTTGATTTATAAAGATACCATCCTTCATTTTCTAAATTTGCAATTCGAGGAAGAAGTTTAGTTCTCCCATTATACTCATCTCAAATTCTTGCTGCATAGTCTTAGTAAACATCTTGCACAAAGATTCATTAATAGCACCGAAAATAATATCATCAACATAGATCTGAACAATCAGTAAATTATCAGGGTTATTAGATTTGATGAATAAGGTATTATCAATCAAGCCTCTAGAGAATCCTTTCAAGATCAAGAATCCACTAAATCTTTCATACCAAGCTCTTAGAGCTTGCTTTAATCCATAAAGAGCTTTAGAAAGTTTGAAAACGTGATTTGAAAAGTGCTCATGAATAAAACCTGGAGGTTATTCAACATACACTTCCTCCTCAATGAAGCCATTTAGAAATGCACTTTTGACATCCATTTGATAAAGTATGAAATTTTTGAAGGATGCAAAAGCAAGCAACATTCGTATAGATTCCAGTCTGGCAACAGGTGCAAATGTTTCATCATTGTCAATGCCTTCTTCTTGATTAAATCCTTAGGCAACCAACCTAGCTTTATTTCTGATAACAGTCCCATTTTCATCAAGCTTATTTCTAAAAACCCATTTTGTACAAATAATAGGTCGATCATAAGGCCTAGGGATGAGTTTCCAAACTTGATTTCTTTCAAATTGATTAAGCTCTTCTTACATGGCAATAATCCAAAATTCATCATGTAAAGCAATATCAATGCAGCTTGGCTTAATATTTGAAATAAGAGCAAAGTTATCAACGAAATACCGTCTAGTTTTAACTCCATGGTTTAGATCTCCAATAATTTGTTCCTTTGGATGACCTGATTTGTATTTCCAATCCTTCGGTAATTGATGATTTACAGAATCTTCAGTGTGTTCTTTATCTTGTTCAATCTGCAATTCTTTAATCTCTTCTTCTTTTGCATGAGTATCTAATGGTGGAGCTTTAACATGATCTAACTTAACTTCATTTGAATTCCCTACATCATCGTCATCTCTTTTTTAAGTATAAATGTTAGATTCATCAAATACAACATGCACAGATTCTTCCACACAAAGTGTTCTTTTATTGTATACTCTATAAGCCTTTTTGTTGGAAAAATATTCAAGAAATATGACCTCATCGGACTTGTTATCAAAATTTTCAAGATTATCTCTTGTATTTAGAATAAAACATTTACATCCAAATACTTTAAAATAAGAGATAGAATGAATTTTATCAAACATAAGTTCAAACGGAGTTTTTCTCAAAAATGGTCGTAACATAACTTGGTTTATTGTATGGCACGTTGTGTTAACAGCTTCCGCCCAAAAGTATTTTGGAAGAGCATTTTCACAGAGTATTGATCTAGCCATTTCTTGTAAAGTCTGATTTTTCCTTTCAACAACACCATTTTGTTGAGGGGTTTTAGCTGCTGAAAATTATGAAAGTTTCCATTTTCATCACAGAAGTGAGTAAATTCACTGTTACAAAATTCTTTGCCATTATCACTTCTAATAGAAAACAGCTTCCATCCAATCGAGTTTTGGACGCGCTTTATCAGTTTTGAAAATTCAGAAAAAGCTTCATCCTTCTGTCCTAGAAATAAGGTCCAGGTAAATCTAGAGAAATCATCAACAATTACATATGTATATTTCTTATCTCCAAGACTGGCAGTCCTCATGGGTCCAAACAAATCCATATGAACTAATTCGAGTGGTTTTGAGGTAGAAATCATTTTCTTTGGTTTAAAAGAGGTTTTGATTTGCTTTCCAAACTGACATGCATCACAGATTTTATGTTTATTAAATTTTATTTTTGGCAGTCCTCTAACAAGTTCTTTTGAGGACAGTTTGTTTAAAAAATCAAATGATACATGACCTAATCTTCTATACCAAAGATAACCATAATTGTCATGAATTGATAGGCATCTAATTTCATGAGTTACAATGTCATTAAGATAAAACACATATACATTTTTCCATATATTTGGTAGTAAAGATGATTTCGAGAATTCTACTATCAAGTATAGAGTAAGAATCTTTTTCAAAAATGACTTCGTAACCATTGTCACAAAGTTGGTTAATTCTGAGTAGATTATATTTCAAATTATCAATAAGTAAAACTTGCTTTATAATTGTTAAGGACCTTTACCAATATTACTAATGCCGAGAATATTTTCTTTCTTCTTGTCTCCAAACGTAACAAATCCTTTATTTGTGGTCTGAATATCTTCTAACAAGGCTGCATTTCCAGTCATGTGTCTTGAACACCCACTATCCAAAAACCACTTGGTGAAACTTAAAGACTATGCCTATACATGGGAAGAAGAGATGATTTTTGGTACCCACACTTTCTTGGGTCCATGAAAGTTAGTAATATTTTCTTTGATTTTCCAGAAAGTAACTCCACCGGATTCCACTTTTTTTTTAACAAGACATCTTGAAACTATATGTCTCGGTTTTTCACAATATGTGCATGCTTTCTGTAAACCGTAAGATAAAGCAGGCTTAGCAAATTGAAACTTGTTCTTTTTGTCCTTATTTTCATGTTCATATCCTAAGCCACTTCGATTTCCAGCAAGAACAAATTTGGGCTTGCAAATTTTTTCTTTATCCTCGTGTTTATATCCTAAGCCACTTCGGTTACCAATTTGATGATGAGTTCCAAGTAACTTTTCTAGATTGCTTTTACCATTTGTGAATTTTTCAATACAACCGGTAAGATCATTTACTCTAATCTTCATATCATCAAATGTTCTAACCCTATTTTCAAGAATTTGAATTTTATCACATAAGTTTTTATTTTCCAGAGATGCATGATGCAAAGAGGTCATGATCACATCTTTCTCAATTATAGCACATGTATGTGTTTCAAAAGACATTTTGTAGTCATTCAACGAGGCTTCATTTTCTTCCATCAGACATTTAACCTTCAACTTTAAAACTTTATTTTTTCTGAACAATTTTTTTAATTTATGAAACATATCACATAACAACTCTTTATGATCAACATGCTTTTCAGTTATAGATATAAGCAAATTAGAAATGCAGCCTGATGTTGAAAGGTTTACCTCATTTTCTAAAGTCATGAAGCAAATGTTGGCAGTTTCCTCATCAGATTCCTCATCTTCAGACTCAGTTTCATTTAAGTCCCAAGCTCCCATCAATCATTTACCTTTCTTTACCTTCAGGTCTTTCTTTTTCTTAGATGTTTTTCCTTCCTTGCCTTTTGCAACTGGATAATCTGCAATGAAGTGATCGGTGCTCTTACATTCAAAGCATTGACGTTTGAAGCCGGAGGTTTGTCATTTCTTTCTTATAAGCCTCCTTCCTCGTTTGTAGTTTCCTTTGTCGAACATCCTTTTGAATTTCTTTGCTGTCATTGCCAAGTCATCATTGTCCATTTCCTTACCTTCACTGCTTTCCGAAAGGCTTGTTTCTCCATCTTCATTTTCAGCCTTTAGTACAATCCCTTTTCTGCCTCTATCATGATCATCAGATTCATGAAATCTGTTAAGCTTTAGCTCATGAGTTAAAAGAGATCCGATCAACTCTTCAGTAGGTAGGGATTTTAAATCATTGGATTCTTCTGCAGCAAGAGTTTTAGGCTGCCATCTTTTTGGTAAAGCATCAAGAATTTTTCAGTTTTGTTCCGCAAGGGAATAAGCCTTTCCATAAGCTTTCAAACCATTTGAGATATTAGTAAATCTTGTGAACATGTCAGTGATGCTTTCATTTGACCTTATAGTAAATAATTCATAATCATGAAAAAGAAGCCCCAATTTTGATTTTTTGACTTTGTTAGTCCCCTCATGTGTGACTTTAAGCAATCTCCACATATTATGGGTTGAATCACAACCACAAACACGGTTGTATTCAGTCGCATCTAGTGCACAACACAAAATGTTCATAGCTCGAAAATTTAGAGTCATTTTCGCATTGTCTTCCACACTATACTCATCATTCTGTTTAGGTATTTTTATGCCATCAATCATCTTTGATGGAATAAAAGGATCATTCTCTATTAAACTCCATAACTTGAAGTTAATAGAACACACATAAATTTTCATTCTATTTTTCCAGAAAGTATAGTTGCTTCCATTAAACAAAGGAAGACAATTTTTTGAAGACCCTTCAACATATGGAAGAGAGGATGAACTTGCTATTAAGATCTTTTCTACAAGGTTGTTAAACCAAGAGTATGTAGACCAAGCTCTGATACCAAATGAAAAACCTTAGAGGGGAGGTGAATAAGGTTTTTGGCAAGCAAAAATAATTTTTTCAATTTGTCTAAAACGCTGAATAAGGTTGATCACCAAGATGTTTGGACTGACTTTATAGATGAATCCAAGCACTCGTAAATGTATATCCAGATTTAGACAGTGAAAGAACATAAAAAACAGTACATGAACAACTGAATAAAATGAGACAAGGGATGTATAGTAGTTCGATCAATCAATGATCTACGTCCACTACCTTAAGTCCACACTTAAGGATTTTTAACCATATTTCATTAATCTCATTTAATGAAACTGTTTCATATATAAGAGAGGATCACCACACTAGGTTTTTTACAACCTCTCAGTTACGCAAACACATCAAGGATCACCTCACTAGGTTTTACTCCACAACCTTGAAACAACCACAAAACAAGGATCATCCCAATGAGTTTTACCACACAACCTTGAACATAAATTAACACAAGGCTCACCCCTATGGGTTTTACACCACAACCTTGCATTACAACAGAGATTTGAATATCAATAAAACAGAGATAAGCTCATTTACTTGAGCAGATGTTCTCTCGGATACAAAGCACAAATACTTTTATCTTTGATATACAATGAACTCACTTTGAAGCTAGATAAAAGGAGATTTTTGAAAATATTGAGCAATAATGTTTCTAAGATAGATGTTTCAAAAATCTTGTATCTAATCTTGCTTTAAAGGCTATTTATAGAGCCAAAAAGTGGAGTGCAAACGGTTCAAAAAAAAATGGCTATAAATTTTCTGTTTAAACTCATCTAAGTTTTAGACTCGAGTTTTGGACGAAGATAAATCCAAAAAGTAAGTCCAAAAAGGCACAATTCAGACAGAAACTTTTCAACCAGTTTACAGGATTTTGGATGAACCTTTTAGATTCAAATTGTTCCATCCAAAATTCTGTGAATGAAAACATCTCCTTTGAAGCTGCAAGGTAAAGTCAAATGAATCAAAAGATAAGAAGATATAGGAATTAATAGATATACCTCAATAACACTTTCTAGTCTATCGTTCTTCATAAAGAACTTCCTTGATATATAACTCCTCATACTTTAATTTTCTCATTCGATCTTCTAATCTTGAAATCAGCGATGAAGGAGTTGCGAACAATTCTTATCTGAAGACTTTTGAAGAATAAAGGTCAAACATGTCCTATCATAATAAATTGACAAGTTAGTCCATATCAATGTTTGTCATAAATCAAAACATAGAAAAAAACCCTTAGGGCTAACACGAGGGTTTTGCGAGGGCATGGCTTTAGGTGAAAAAGTCCCTCGCAAAACCCTTGCAATTTTGGGAACAAAAAATCTCTCGCAAAATCCTCGCAATTTGCGAGGGTTTTTCAAGGGCCACGGCTTTGGGTGAAAAAATCCCTCACAATTTGCGAGGGCCAAATTTTGAGAACAAAAGATTCCTCACAAAATTTGCGACGATTTTGCTAGGGCCAAGCTTTGGGAAGAAAAAATCCCTCACAATTTGCAAGGGTCTTGCAAGGGACACAACCTTGGGTGAAAAAGTCTCACAAAACCCTTGCAATTTACAAGAGTTTTGCGAGGGCCATGGCTTTGGGTGAAAAAGTATTGTGAAGGTTTTACGAGGGTTAAGTTTTGGGAACAAAAGATCCATCGCAAAACCCTCACAATTTGCGAAGGCCACGGCTTGGGATGAAAAATTCCCTCGCAAAACCCTCGCAAATTGCGACGGTTTTGGGAGGGCCAAGTTTGGAAACAAAAAAATCCCTTGCAAAACTCTCGCAATTTACAACGATTTTGTGAGGGCCAATTTCTTTAATGTACAAAGACCCTCGCAATACTGACGCAATTTGTGAGGATTTTGCGACGGACTTATGCATTTCGTCGCAAATCGGTAGCAAATTTTCTACTTCGTCGAATTTTGGCAAAAAATATTCGTCGCAAAACCATCGCAAAACTGTCACAAATTGCAATGATTTTTTCTTGCCCTTGCAAAAACCGTCGCTATTTCTTGGCCGTCGGAAATAGCGACGCCATTTTTTGCGACGGCTAAAACCGTCACAAACCTAGTTTGCAACGGTTTTTTACCGTTGCAAAATGAAAAATTTCTTGTAGTGAATTGAATCATTATGTTCCAAGCATGGATTGTGTTTGTCTAGATTACATGGACACGGTTATGATGGAGGTAGCAATATGCGAGGTGAATTCAATGGTTTGAAAAGTTTGATTTTGAAGGAAAATGAGTTTGCATTTTATGTTCATTGCTTTGCTCATCAACTTCAGTTTACTCTTGTAACTGTTGCAAAAAATGAAAATTTTGTTGCTTTGCTTTTTCAGAATATTAGTACCTTTATAATAAATGTTGTTGGAGCTTCATGCAAACGCTATAATATTCTTAGAGAAAGTTAAGTTATCAAAGTTTTCGAGACATTACAAAGTGGTGAACTTAAAAGTGGAAAAGGCTTAAATCAAGAAATGAGCCTCAAATGTGCCGGTGATACCATTATGGTACGTGTCTCAATATTATCTTATTGTTTTCATCTATTGTTAATGTGCTTGACAATGTGGCTGAAAATGGTTTGAATTCTAAACAAAGGGTTGAAGCTCAATTGTTATTGCAAATGATTCAATCTTTTGATTTTGTTTCGCCCTACATTTGATGAAGAGTGTATTAGGAATCACAGATGAATTGTCAAAAGCTTTGCAAAGAAAATATCAAGATATTGTGAATGCTATGGAATTGGTTGAAATAGCCAAACAACGGCTACAAAAGATTAGAGATGATGAATGAGATCTTTTACTAGTTGAAGTTTCTTCATTCTGTGAAAAGCATGGCATTATGATTCCTAGTATGGATGGCTTTTATGTAGCTCCAAGAAGATCACGACGTACAGTTATAAATTTTTCAAATTTGCATCATTATTAAGTTGACTTGTTTTATGTTGTGATTGATAGACAATTTCAAGAGCTCAACAACCGATTCACTGAAATTAGCACTAAATTGCTTCTTTGTGTGGCTTGCCTCAATCCAAGTGATTCATTTTCAGCTTTTGACAAGGAAAAACTAATTTGTTTGGCACAGTTTTATCCTTCAAAATTTTCAAGAGTAGATCTTATGGCATTTGATAGTCAACTTTAGACTTATATCCTTGATATGCGCTATAACCCGGTGTTTTGTAATGTCAAGGAGGTTGGTTATCTTGCTGAAAAATTAGTAGAGATAGCGAAACATATTGTGTATTCATTAGTTTTTCTACTTATAAAATTGGTTTTGATATTACCGGTGGCGACTGCAAGTGTTGAAAGAAGTTTTTCAGCAATGAAATAGTGAAGAACAAATTGCGCAACCGAATGGGTGATAGTTTGATGAATGATTGCATAATTACATATATTGATAAAGATGTATTTGAAACTGTTGATAATGAGACAATTATGCAATGGTTTCAAAATATGAAACGTGAACAATTGTAAAATAAATATAGTTACATTTCTTATTTTATGTCTATATCTTTTTTCAGTAAGTTATTTACCGATTCCACTTGAATTTTTTTTTGGATATGCCACTGTTCCAAAGCCAAAATAGAAAGCAAAGATTTAAATGCGTATCCTATCGAGGAAGACAAATTGATCAAACTTTGATCAAGCAGGCACGCAACCAAGGCCCTGTCGAGTATTGGGGAAAACAAGAAACAAGCCACTGCAGACTATGCCAACCATCATTGGAAAAGTCCTCATCACTTTATCCATTTCCTTTGCATATCTCGGAAAAAGGCAGTTGGTGACACGATGATCCGAGACAGCGATGACTAGAAAAACCAACACAGACATAAGAGCATGCACAAAATCAGTGAAAGCAACTTTGTACCTCTCATTGTTGGGCACTTCCACACCAGGGTCGTGTTTGAACACAGCCAAGCCCTTTGTAGTCAAGAAACCATAGTAGATTTTCCCGTCAGTACTGCGAAAACTGTCGGTGAAGTGGAAGAAGAAGCAAGAGAGAGTGCAGAGGCCGAGTAGGGCGTGGATCATGTGAGTGGTAACCCGTGAACATTCTCCATTGCCATACATAGAGGGAAGAACCGTTTCAAATGTGAGAAGGGTCCCGGTTGGGAGGAAGTTGGCGAGCAATGATGTTCTGGAGAGCGTGTTTTGCACCCCGCTGGCAACCATTCGCCTTTTCCAGCCACCATTAGGAGGCGGTCCGCCTTGTGGTGCGGCCTGAGATGAAGAGGGATCCGGAAATGGATTAACTTGAGGTGATGCATTGTAGTTTTTTGTGCCAATTCCCTCGGGCTGCTCCATTTCGAGTAGAAGATTTTGACTGCGGAAGAAGAAGTTTCAGAAGTTTTAAGGAGTGCAGACAGCTAAAGTTGTGTGTATATATACACACTTGGATTGTTCTATTTCAAATTTAAACAAACAATTTTGTCTCTTTCGATGAATGATCGAGATTGGCATCCACTAGTGATGTTACTCTTCATTAGTGTCTTAACAAGAAAAGAATTTGATTCTATGTCAAACAAGTCGAATATTAACCACCTTCCACTAATTAAATGGCAAACGAATCCTTCCCCATCTTCACTTGTGAAGTCAAATTCAAGAACTCAATCAAGGGTGTAAAACGGCCCAAATGAAAGATTCTAAGGAATTTCTTGACAAATCTAAAATTTACGCACAAGATAAATGAAGATGATTAAGTCGTATATGAAGTTTGTGGATTATACTAGCAGCACAGTGATCAGTTACATATACCAAGTACTCCGTAGTAGAAGAAAACAACGAAATGCAAGTTATTATTAACAAAGCTCCCTCATCCAACTAGGCTAAGTTCATCGCGGCAAGAATCCATACGAGAAATGGCAATCTCAAAAGCCTACATTTTCTCTCATCTAGCAAAACCATTGCGATCATAATACGATATTTCATTGTCAAGATCAATGCAAGCTCTTCACCAACTCGTTGGGCTGCTTCCTGGGGATTTATTTCACAGGATTAGATATCAGTAATAGAAAATCTTTCTGTTAGAACTGAGAATCTAATTTACAGAGCAACAGTATTGAAAAAGAAAAAGTGACGAACAGTGTGAATGGTATATAAAAATCTCAATAAAAATGGCAGTCTAAGTAGTTGACCGTGCGTGCTTTAAGTCCATAATTCCATTTCTAGATCAGCGAGTACGGGACATTGTGGGATTAAAATTGACTGTGGGTGTTACTAAGTTTGTAATCGCATTTTTAGATCTGTAAGTATGGGACATTGTGATATTGAAATGTTACATTCACCATTCTTTTAGGCCCAAACGTCATCGTTTTCTTGAGGTCAAATTCAAGAAATCAATCAAGGTTGTTAAATGGCCCAAATGAAAGATTCTAAGGAATTTCTTGACAAATCTAAAATTTACGCACAAGATAATCAAGATGATTAAGTCAAATATGAAGTTTGTGGATTATACTAGCAGCACAGGAGTGGGCTCCATCCCACGAAAAAAATATCAAGAACCCAGTGAAAATGCATATTTGTTGAAAAGAAGAAAAGCAATCACCCAGGAAAAGAGGGAAATGAAAAATTAAAGAATGATTAACATCACACTCACTTGCATTCTATACCAGATGAACATAATTAGGCGAGATAAGAGCAGTTCCAAAGAGCCCATAAGTCTTCAACTGCAGCTGTAATCCGCAAACAGCACCACTGGTCATTGCCGGACCCCCACTCCCAGAAGCTTACTTCACACAAGCTGCATATATGCAGACCATGAAACCTGACCAGTCCTACATACTCATAATCCACTTTCCGAGGAATTTTATCAAACAGAGATGACCATCACTTCAACTTGCAATATTCCCTTTTTCTTCTTAAAATTTCTCCGTTCAAATCTTGTAAACAACAAAATTGAATGCTTAATCTTTTATTTAAATGAACTAAAGGATAGTTATTGCTCATCCTCTTTTCGCAGCTAAAGACTAAACCATTACGTGCTGGCAATTTGAAAGAGGTCTCTTATGGCCCTTCAAATTTTACAGTTTGGCCCCAAAATTTGTTCCCCTTTACCCGCTGGAACATATTCCTTTTTAAGGCATTTTTTCTTTGACACCAATTGTTTTTTGTTTAGGTTAAAATAAATAAATAAACAACAATTGTAAAAAAATTGTGCACGAAACAAAATATATAATTACACTAAAGTAATTAGGAATTGCAGCACTAGCATTATTCTCGAAATGCTTATTATCTTACTGTTGATAGGCAAAAAAGACCGGCCAAGCTAAGAATCCAAAGCAGTTAGGCTAGCCGATTCGCGAGGCAAATGGCTAACGAATTAGGAACGGCTATGGAGCAGTCCAGATTGTCAACAAACTTCTAACCACCTAGGACTCTTAAGAAGTTGTCAAGCATTTAACTTTCCATGTACATACAAGAGGAAGAAACAGTTAGAAACAGGATACATACGAGCACAGACAAGCAATTCAACTGCCTATACTCGATTAAGACTCTAATAAATACAATTATCAAATATCAATAATGCCGACAAGGCCAAACAGTCCAAGCATAAAGTAACTAAATAGAATTCAAACTTAACAAATAAGTCAGTAATGGACCTGAAGAGACTTGCTCGCAGTTCTGCCAGAACGTACTCGGTGCCGACTCCAGTAGATGTACCTGGTGCCGACTCTCCTCTGGACAAGTTGCGATGCGACGTACAGTAACACTGACCGAATCACTAGTTCAATATTGATTTGTCTTCAAGAAGTTATTTGCCCCACTCCGGTGTGATGGGTACAACAACTCTCCTTGCAGAATAAGATGGTTTCAGATCGTTGTCGACATATACCAACTGCGATCACATCGAAAATCTCCTCAGTTCACTGGTTCTATTCAGTCAAAATACTATGGATCGTGGTAGGAGGAACGGAAGAGACGGTTTTTCTCTCAAGGAAGCAAAACACGAAAAACCTTAACCCTAACGGCGGTTCTGTTCGTTTCCTTTTAATCTCGCCTAAGGGAAAATCAAAACCTAATCTGAATTAGGAGACCCTAATTCCAATAAGATTTTATATTTCCTTTTTCTTTTCAATTTAGAGTTAATTTGGGTCAAATAAAAAATAGAGGAACGTGAAAACATGGGCCAAGCCCGAGCCGGGCCGGGCGGGCGGCACGCACGTGTGGCATCCTCCATACCTTGGGCTTTTCTATCAAGTCTATAGAAAAGTTTTTAGTATATAAAGGCTTCCACATTCCTCAATTTTTCCAATGTGGGACTTATGTCTAACATAAGTTCTCAAATGGTTAAACACCCAATTTTAACAATATTTAATTATGGATTCCCACCATAAAAATGGCTTCTAACATAATCAAAATAATCTTTAACATGTCAAAAACAACTCCCATTAATTTTTTTAGGCTAACTAATCATGAGTTAAAAGTTATTAACTCCCAAAAAGTTACCATTTTCAACAATCCCCAACAAATCCAAAGTTAAAGACCATCCAAGATTTACATAATCTGCTTTTGATAATAGTGCCTTCCGATTTGAACCACTACCTAAGTTATCCAACTTATGCCCCCACAGGAACAGATAGACTTGAGCCTTGAATTTGAATCTTGAATATGACGGCGTCCATTGGTAACAACAGACTATCGGTTATGAGGACAATCTTTAGGGTTGACACGTTATGGCCATGTGTCTTGATCCTGTCTCATAAGTGTATTCAAAGAAAACCCAATTCCCTTTAGTTACGGCCACACAACAATACTCACATAATTGGCTATCTCCGAGGATGTACTGCTAGCATCCTGTCTAAAAGATTTGATCCTATTTAGAGTCAAAGCTCTTATTAATTGCAGTAAACGCACCACAGGCTTTCATGGAAAGGACCTAGATTCAAAGGTATCAGAATAGGTGCGAGATTCACTCAAACAGCTTATTTATACCACATTGAACTACCTTATGGGATCTCCACTTGGTTAGTTGGGTTGCCATTGTAGGTGAATCATTGCTTGGTTATCAGTCCCATTCCCAACCTGGATTTAAGGAACAAGGATGTTTCCAGTCCCTTAGTTAGGGGGTCTGCAATATTATCTTTGGATCTAACAAAGTCAATAGACACCATCCTTTCAAACACTAACTCCTTTATAGATTTAAGTTTAACTTAGATGTGTCTCTTAGTCTTCTAATTATATTTGGTACTCTTTATCTTTGCAATTGTGGTTTGACTATCACAATGCATAGATGTAGCAGTAACGGGCTTGTTGATCATTGGCAAAGAGCACAATAGTCCATACAGACATTCAGCTTCCGTTCCAGTAGTATCCAAAGCACATAACTTAGCCTAAAAAATTGACCGAGTTATCGAAGTTTGTTTACAAAACTTCCAGGTAACTGCTCCACCACCTAATGTGAACACATATCCAGTGCAACCATTGTTACCCGAGTTCTTAGCTATCCAACTTGCATCACTATACTCTTCAAGTACAGCAGGGAATTTCTCATAATGCAGCCCAAGGGACACTATTCCCTTCAAGTACCTTAGTACTCTATCCAAGACCTCCCAGTGAGTCTGATTTGGACAACTTGTATATCTTGCTAGCTTAGATATAGAAAATGAAATATCTGGTCTTGAGCCATTTGCAAGCTATTGCAAACTGCCAATAATTTGAGAATATCTTAATTGAGACACAGGAACTCCACTTTCATTCTTGAACAAAGCTATAGAGGGTCACTTGGAGTTTTAGCAATTCTACAATTTTGATAATCATATTTCTCAAGAACACTCTCAATATAGTGAGTTTGAGAAATGGTTATCTCCTCAGTTAAGCGAATCAACTTTAGGCCAAGAATCACATTTGCTACTCCCATATCATTCATTTCAAACTTACTTTTCAAGAATAATTTGGTCTCATTAATTATCTCAATATTGGACCCAAATGGCAAAATATCATCCACATACAGGCATAGTACAATACATGCATTACCTTTAACCTTACAGTAAACATACTTGTCATTCTCATTTATGATGAAGCCAAATGATAAAATAGTTTTATCAAAATTTTTATGCCATTGTTTGTGTGCTTATTTTAGACCATATATGGATTTAACAAGTTTACAAACTTTCCGTTCATTTCCTTTGGCTACAAATCCCTCAGGCTAATCCATATATATTTCTTCTTCAAGATCACCATGAAGAAAAGCTGTCTTCACATCCATTTGATAGATAGTGAAACCATATATAGAAGCCAATGCAATTAACACTTGGATTGTAGTCAAATGCGCAATAAGAGAGTATGTATCAAAATAGTCTATTCCATTTTTCTGTGTAAATCCTTTGGCAACTAATCTGGCTTTATACTTATATATGGTCCCATCTGTTTTAAGTTTCTTCTTAAATATCCATTTACATCTTATTGTAGTGCACCCAGGAGGGAGATCTACCAGTTCTCATATCCCGTTAGAGATAATAGAATCCATCTCACTTTTGACAACTCATTTCCAATGCCCTGCTTCTGAGGAAGTCATAGCAACTTGAAAGGTTAAAGGTTCGTTCTCAATATTGTAAGTGATAAAGTCACTTCCAAAGTCTTTGACTACCTTAACTCTCTTACTCCTTTTAGGTTATTCCAATTCTTCAATTTGAGTGTTGGAACTATTTGGACCTGCCCCCACATCGTACATCCTTTCCACATGATCAATAGAACCAGATGTTAAAACTGAATCTAAAGTAGAAATATCTTGAGGCAAACCAGTTTTCATAGAAACACACCCTCAAAGAATGTAGCATCACGGTATTAAATAATAGTATTAACATCTATGCCAGGTATTGCAGACTTAATTACCAAAAACCTCATGGCATAGCTTGTTTCCACATAACTAATAAAGATGGCATCAATAGTCTTTAGTCCTAACTTCTTCCTCTTGTGCTCAGGGATTAGAACTTTTGTAAGACAACCCCACACACGGAAGTATTTTAAGTTAGGTTTTCTACCTTTCCATATTTCAAACGGAGTTACCTCTTTATGTTTATGGGGAATTCTATTCAGAATATGGCAAGCCTATTCAAATCCTCACCCCACATATGCTTAAGCAATCCAGAATTCAAAAGTAAATTGTTGATCATATCTTTAAACGTTCTATTTTTCCATTCAGCAATCCCATTAGATTTGGAAGAATAAGGGGGTGTCTCCTCATGAATTATGCTATTACTTTGGCAATATTCAAAAAATGGATTAGATCTATACTCTCCACCTCAATCAGATCTTAACTTTTTAAATTTCTTATCAGTTTGAGTTTCAGCTTCATTTTTAAATATGATAAACTTTTCAAGTGCTTCATCTTTATGCTTAAGTAAATAAACATAGTGATATTTACTGCAATCGTCAATAAAAGTAATAAAGTATTTCTTATGATCCTTAGACAACAAACCATTGAATTCACAAATGTCTGTGTGAACTAAATCGAGTATTTCTAAATCCCTTTAAATTAAATAATAGGGTTTTCTGGTTGTTTTAGCTTCCATACACACACTTGACATTTTTCTTCTTATCAATTGAATGTTTAGGGATCAAGTCTAAATTTATCTTTCTTTCAATAGAATCTAAATTTAAATGTCCAAGTTTACTATGTCAAATATCAATGGATTTGATAATGTGCATCATAGGATAAACAGAATTCTCAACAGAAGAAGTTTTATTCAAATCAGAAGTAAATGGTTTAACTCTTAATTTAAACTAACCATCTGACAAATAACCTTTGCCAACAAAATAATTGTAATTCATAATCACTACTTTATTACATTTGAAAGTGTATTCATAACCCTCTCTAACTAAACATGAACCACTAAGAATATTCCTACGAACTGTTGGAACATGCTGCATCCTATGAAGAGAAAGAATACGCCCTGAAGGAAACTTCAAGTCCACACGTCCAATCCCCAACACATTAATTGCAGTTGAGTTTCCCATCTTCACAGTTTTTCCTTTAATAGGCTGGTAAGACACAAAAAGTAATTTATTAGCAAAAACGTGCATATTTGCTCCAGTATCAACCAGCCATTCAAGTGGCTCATAAATAGTAAAGACTTCTGAGTTAACAAAAACATACTTTTCATTATTATTGGAAGTAGTGATGCTAGTCCTAGCCTCAATGGTACAAACCTCAGTAAGGTATGTACTCAAATCAACTTCCACTTGACTAGTATCCTCTATCACCATATTGACTTGGGCTTTAAAATTTGATCCTTGTTTGACTTTGAGCTTTTTAGATGGACGGTCCTTAACCCAATGTCCAACCTAACCACAATTCCAGTAAGGTTTGTTCACTTTCGGTTGCTTCTTGGCCTTGCCTTTTGTCTTGTTAATGTTTTTAGAGTTTGAATTAACCCTCCACATTCCTCTGATTATTGCTCTTCTTCCCAATAGTCATCACATGGACATTAGACTTCACGGGTACAATATGACTATTCTTTCCATGTTGTTCCTCAATGGATGTTAATTTCATTAGATCGTATAGAGAAATCTTCTCTGTCTTGTGTTTGAGAGACATACCAAAGTCCTCCCAAGATTTAGGAAATTTCTCTATCACTGACATCACTTAGAACTTCTCAGAAAGTTCCATATCCGATTTATGAAGAGAGTAAATAATCAATTGCAACTCTTGAGTCTGTTCAGTCACAGACTTGCCCTCAATCATCTGAAACTTCAGGAATTTGGAGACATAATACATTTCCAGACCTTGATCCTTGATATTATATTTCCTATCCAATTCATCTCATAGCATATTTGCTGTGTTTGACTCAGAACAGTAGGCATCAAAGAGAACATTTATCAATGCTGACAGTATTGCCCCTCTGCCTACATTGTTTCGTTCATCCCATAGAGCAATCTCAGCTACTCTAGGATACCTATCAGTTAGTATGGTCCTGTCTATCTGCACTTGTAATACCCCACTCTGGTCACACCTAATTTATGAGAATTAACATTCATTGAATATGAACATATGTATTCAAACATGATATATGCTTGTTTCATGAATCTGCAAGATTGTGTTTTGGTGATATGTGCATATTTTAAATTTATTTGAATATGTTATGCATTAAATTTTTAATAGTGATTTAGGAATAGTGGAAGGCATTATTTGATTATTGTGCCATAAATTACTTTACATGAAAAATATTATTATTATTATTATTATTATTATTATTATTATTATTATTATTATTATTATTATTATTATTATTATCATTCCTAAAAAGCTATTATATCTCCCATTTTTGGTTGGTCATCTATTAGTTATTTATAATAGTAATAATAATAGTTACTATACTAATTAAAACTATATTGTTATTATTTATTATCTATTGAAAACTTATTTATTGTTATAGTTGTTTCCGGTTGATGAATTATAACAATATTATATATATTATCTTAATAATGTTATAACCAAATGACTTCATTTCATTCCATACATATATTTCTTGTATAATATTAAATTATGAATTTATGTGGTTGATCTCGTCTAGCCATCACATTTTGACTTTGAAGATTCCTATATTTTACTGCATCTCTCCATGGCTGACATCCACCACCTATCTATCAAGGGTTTTATTATCTTTGGAAAGTTAAAACTTCAGCAGTTGCACGAGTCTTTGAAGACCTTATTTTCCTCCAAAAAACTCTAGCTACCTACCACTTTTAATTTCCAAATATTATACCTAACAAACTTAGTTCAGCAATTTTGATCATAAGACTTCTTAGTTGGCCGACAGCTTTGCACTAGTTCATGTGCTGAGATTTTTAATTTTCTGTTTTTCCTCCTTGTACTTCTCACAGCTGATCACAAAAGCTGTTAGTATCTATAGAATTATGGTTTGATTAGAAGTGTATTGGAAATTAAAGAAACCTTATATTTTCCTCCTATCAACTGGTGCATCCTAACTTCCCCTAGCTTCACGATTTTCTTTTCTTTACCTAAGGAAAATCTCAGTTCACCTTCACACTTAGGAACTCTTGAAACTCTCAAGGATTTTAGCCATTATTGTACACTACTTCTTCTCTCTAAGGTGCACGATTTCCTCTTCAGCTTGAACAACAAAACACTGCCATAGTAAGCAAAACAGTCGACACACACACACACACACACACACACACATTTTTGTAACCAAATTCGCAGCAAACTCTCAAACTTCAATCTCCTTATTCAAGCCGACACACACAGCAGCTATCATTCTAGGTTGCTCTTCCTTTTCCTAAAAGGATTTCAAGAGATAACAAGCTTGATCCTTCTTTTATTTTCTCTTGGAAAAAAATGGCAGCATGTATACGTGTGTTTGTGATAGGATTTTCGGTCATCTCTTTACTTCTTTGTGCGGGATCTTTTCTTGTTAATGTTGATCTTGCATAAATCTTGAATGCTGGGGTTGTTTTCTTCAAGGAAAATCTGAAGGGAGAAACATGTGTTCATGATTTTGGCTTTAAGATGGTTGGTTATAAAATCAGAATTTTTGCTGCTATTGAATGTGTAGTTTGAATGGGAATTGGCCGGCATACTAGCTGCTTCTATTTGTCTCCTTGTGCATGAATTTTAAATGAAGATTGCAAGGTATATTAATAGCTAGACTCCCTTCTGGTATATGTGTGTAAAAGACAGATTTTTCAAAATGGATGAAATCATCCTTTCAATGAACCGAATGCTTGCTGCAATTTGTCTCTTCTACTTGTTTCTTTTTAGTGAACCGAATGCATATGGAGGCTGTGGGAAGTTTCGTAATATATGTTTCTATTTGTCTCTTCTATTTGTTTTTTTTTTTCAAGTGAACCGAATGCATATGGAAGTTGTGGATAGTTTCGCAATATATATGTGTTTCTTGTGGGTTTCAATGTATGAAATTTGATTATGGCTCGAGAATGCTGCTTTTGATTAGTTCTTATAGATGTCAGGAGTTGTTTTCTTAAGGGGAAAATCAGTAAAGAAAGAAGGATGAACATATTTATTGCTTCTTAGACTGGTCATGTAATCAGAAATTTATACCATTGTTTTTTTTTTTTTTTGAATGTCTATTCTTGAATGAAAATTTTTGAATGCTTCTAGATTGCAAGATAAAAGATCTTTGGTACACTATGTTTCACCTCTTTCCTATGCATGTTTGAGTTTAGTTTGCTAGAAGAATTGAATGAAAGAACCCTTTTCACTTGATGCTTAAAGCATCATGTTGAAAGCTGAAGTTTTGCTGTTTTATTTGGTAACTGTCAATTGACCTCAAGAAAACGCAGGACAAGATTGGATTTTTGAAGAAAATTTTTAAAACTTGTTTTAATATATAAATATCATGTTTTTCATGTGGAGTATTATTCTGGAAGTTACTCTGGTTTATTGCAGAATTTTTTCCAAAAAAAAAAAAACTAAGAACAGGGGATTTTCGGTATTTACTGTTTACTGTTTTGGAATCTGTGTTGTAACCTGTTTTGAGCATGGTTTGTTCAGGTAAAAAGGTTTAAAATGCAAGCTTTTGTGTACTTAAACAATCTGGAAAAGTTGGGGTTAAAACGGGGTCAAGGTTGGAAGATATTAATTTTCTTTTCTGCATGGCCAAATTGAGTCAGATTTGAGCAGTTTGAGTTCAGGATTTTCTGCAATTTGTATGAGCCTAATATTCTGAATATGCTTAGTTTATTTCATTCACAACATGTTAAGCTATATGCTCACAAAATTTGAGGTCAATCGGAGTGGTTCATATAGGGTTTTTACCCTTAGGAGCTTAGATTATGGTTGTTGGAAATTGAAGGCAGCTAAGGGTTTTGTACTAAATTACTAAGTTCAATTTGATTTCTTGAGAAATAATTAAGGGTGGATTTTATGCTTGCTAAGGGTTGAAGGAAGGTCTTAGGTGCTGAGTAAATGTAAAAGTTCATGCTTGCTACTCATTGGCATTATATGGCAAACAAAGTATAAAATAGGCATAATATACACTTGGTGTGTAATATGGACTTGAATTTTGTTTGGGATGATCTAGGAAGTGCTGTGATTAATTTATATGAATTATTTGCTAGATTTGGAAGATTATCAAGGGTAAGGACTAACTTACTAGAGTTCATACCCTAAGCTTAAGGATAAGATAAGTTCACTTACATTCAAGAAATCGATTTTATTTTATTATCTTAGTTTGAAAGAAAGGTTGGTGAGTATTTCTTACAAACATGAAATATTGGCACGCTAGCTAATTTTTGAAAACCCCTATATTTAGAAACTTCTTATTTTGAAAACTTTCTACATTCGGAATTTCTAATTTTGGAAACTCTAGATATAGAAATTTTTAAAATATGTCAAGCATGACTTAGAAGCCAAGCATCAAACATTTTGATTTGTTTTGAATATGCAAAAGATGAATTTGTAATCATGCATATACTTTTCAAAAATCATAGAATGTCTTATTTGAACATATGGCTCCTTCACTATGAATACTTGGAATAAAATATTGACTTAAAACCATGCCTTCTAAAATCTTTGTGCGAGTTGAAAAATGTTATTTGGAATTGTATTGAACTAATTTTGTAGGATCCACTTTGGAGTCTTATGAATTGTGAAGGTTGAATAACGTTGAGCACTCAATAGGAGCTAGACCTCTATACTAGCCTTTGGTTGGTCTGGGATTATCTCTCAGCAGGTGGCCACCTCTGAGAGGCTTTTTGATTAGGACGTCAGTATAGGAGATTGAGTCGTCATCAGCTAGCGACGGGGTTCTAGTAGAACCGACAGCCGGAAGTGGGATAGCCAGATTGGATTGAGTGAGAGAATGAGGTAAATCTCACTCGGTAGGATGTACACCTACCAGGTGTTGGGAGTCAAGTCTTCATAGAAGTGAGAGCCACCTCTGTGCCCTTTCACCACCTGACGGGGGTCATGTGCTTCACCTAGCATGAGAGCCACCTCTGTACAGTGTCACACTAACTTGGTTGCTTTTAATTGTTGAACTATTTCCATGAAGCTGTTCTAAGGGGACCTTGGAAATTTTATTTGAAGCTTAATATCTTATAATCATTCATATCTTTCCCAACAAAATATTCTAAGAGCATTTTGCTTCATGACTTCTCACTACTACCTTTCAAGAAGTGAGAATTAAATTTGTAAAGAATGCATGATAAGCTTTTGATATACCGATGGTGCATGCATCATAGAATGTGTTTTATTTTCTTAACCCAACTCACACACGGGGTGTACTGGGTAACCAATCTCACACTATTTTGAACTCATGTTTTCAGGGTGCCTCAAGTCTTGATTTGGTTGGAAGATCAGTAGCTTGAAGTTTTTGCTAGGGAATTTCTATGTCCATTTGTTGGATATTTGTTTTGAATATTAATTTTATGTGGGGACTTTTGTATAAGTATTGAAGTTTTTTTTAATTAATTTTTCCTTAAACTTTCTTTAAAATTTAAATTTCTTTTACTCTTTTGTTATAAAGATCCCTAGTCTAAAGGACAGGGCGGCATCCCCGACTCATTTTGGGTTACGTATAGGTGGGGTGTTACAACACTGCTGACAATAAACCCCTCATGGTCAACCAATTTTTCATACATTGTTGCCAACGCTTGAAATTCTGCCCTGGACCAAATTTATCCGGCAGACCATTTAAGTTAACCAAAGGTTTATACGCAACAGATGCAGTACCTGACGAACTGGCCATTGCACACAAATAGATAATTGTAGAATAACTTCTTGAAGACTGTTAGAAACGAGACACCTACAAGCAAAGACAGGCAATTCAACTGAATTGAACAAGTACTGCCTATACCCGACCAGGGCTCTAACAAATGCAATTATCAAATATCAATAATGCCGGCAAGGCCAAACAGTTCAAATATAAAGTAACCAAACAGAATTCAAACTTAACAAATAAGTCAGTAATAGACCTGAAAGACTTACTCGCAGTTCTGCCAGAACGTACTCAATGCCGACTTTAGTAGATATACCCGGCGCCGGCTCTCCTCTGGATTAGCTGCGATGTGACATACAGTAACGCTGACTGAATTACTAGTTCAATACTGGTTTGCCTTTAAGAAGTTATTTGCCCCACTCTGGTTTGATGGGTATAGCAACTCTCCTTGCAAGATAAGACTGTCCCAAACCGCTGTCGACGCACACCAATTGCGATCACCTCGAAAATCTCCTCAGTTCACTAGTCTCATTTAGTCAAAATACTATGGATCGTGGTAGGGAGAACGGAATAGGCGATTTTTCTCTCAAGGAAGCAAAACACGAAAAACCTTAACCCTAACGGTAGCTCTGTTCGTTTCCTTTTAATCTCGCCTAAAGGAAAATCAAAACCCAATCCGAATTAGGAGACTCTAATTCTAATCAGATTTTATGTTTCCTTTTTCTTTTCAAATTAGAATTAATTTGGGCCAAATAAAAAATAAAAGAACGTGAAAACATGGGCTAAGCTCGACGAACGGCACGCACGTGTAGCATCCTCCATACCTTGGGCTTTTCTATCAAATCTATAGAAAAGCCTTTTAGTATATAAAAGCTTCCACGCTCCTCAATTTTTTCCATGTAGGACTTATGTCTAACATAAGTTCCTAAATAGTTAAATATTCAACTTTAACAACATTTAATTATGGATTCACACCATGAAAATGGCTTTTACCATAATCAAAACAATCTCTAACATGCCAAGAACAACTCTCATTAATTGTTTTAGGCTAACTAATCATGAGTTAAAAGTTATTAACTCTCAAAGTTGCCATTTTCAACAGAAACACTACCAGAACTAGCAAATTTGATAGAAGTGGGGGGGAGAGCAAAATGCATAAACCAAGGCAAATCGAGGGAAATCGGCATTAAGAACACCTAAGAACAATACAACAATTTCTTTAATTCAATCTTTCTAGAGTTGTCTCTTTTAGAATCAGTTTGCAGCTTTCATTTGCATTTATTCAACTTTGATTTCCAATTTACATATCAAAATACTCCATCAGAGTGATAGGAATTGCTTGTACATTTTGGTTTATTTCATTTTATCAATAAAAAAGTGTCTTTTTTCATATTCTGAGTTTATACGTACTGTTCAATCAATTTCTAGAATAACCTTCTTCTTGAATTAGTTTTTTTTTTTTTTTTTGTGTTTAGCCGTCCCGTCCGAGTTTTTTTTTTTTTTTTTTTTGGGGGGGGGGGGGGGGGTCAGCTTGGCCAGGATAACCTACACATACTCGACCTAGCAAATTGCACTTTTCATGGCCAACACTGTTTTGATGTTAAGAATGAGATCACCTTAAAGTGACCTTTTTCATAGTTTATGTAATTCCACTCAATAAAAATCATCCTTAACATGAACACGAGAAAGATGTTGATGGTCAATCAGAGGGTGTTGGCCCAAAAACAATCCTTGTTACAATTATCGCTTCCGCAACATCTCTCATGGCTATTTGACATCAATTTGATGAGAACGCAGGAGAATTGATGCAAAATTTCATCCAGCAGTTGCAGTAGTTTTAGGCCACTGTTGCAGAACAAGTTACAGACTTTGATAGCCCTAAGAAGGAATGTAACAATAGCTATAACACCTCTTACTGATCCTGGAACTAGTTCGTAGAATTTTCGGTATGGCATGGTTACTCTTACTCGAAAGGATCATATTTCACCAACACATACCTCAATTCCCAAGCCTCACTTGCTTGCAATACCTAGAAGTATACCATATGTTGAGTTCGGCAGTGTGGGATTAGCGATTAACTTGATTTTCTCAACTGGGCAATCGGTTGGATCATATGTTGGAGGGCAAACTATTGCCGTGAATGTTCCTATGGCTAGCTATGCTGGGGGCAGTTCCTACCTTCTCACAAAAGGGTCTTTGTTCTTCCACCTTAAGGGGTAACCATCCAAGTTTGTAGTAGAACAACTATTTCCAAGCATTGCAGGACAACCTACCATTAGAGTCTTGCTAAACTTTCCTGAAGACTAATTCCCAGGTAGCTATATATAGTTTAGTCTTGAGGGGAGGAGGAGGGGAGAGGGTAATTCCTAGAAAGTAGTATACCCAAAAATATCACTGGCCAAGTCCTAATTGGGGTTCCAAGATTAAATGCATCTTACGGAGTTGAGCAACCTGCAAGCAATAGCTAGGTATAGCCATTTTATCTTCCTCAAAATACATAGACCATCGATCCACGTCTGAACCAGGCGAGTTCTCAACCAGTTGGGTTAACTTTACAACCAGTCATTTAGCATGGTACGACATATCCACAGGAACCAACCAGCAGGTGGACTCCCAAGCAATTGCCGATGTATTTAATGAGAAAAATAGCACATATTAATTACTATTTTTCCCTTGTGCAGCGGAAGGGTGGGCCAATAGGACAGGCGGATGCACAAATAAATTAAATACAAGTAAAGCAAATAAAATAAGAAATTTAAACTGGCACCAGAAATTTAACGTGATTCACTCTGGATTTGAGCTACGTCTACAGGACAAACTTCGAATATTTATTTTACTAATAAAATAATTAGTAGGCTTACACGAGGAATTTTTCTAGAAAAATACTAGAGGCATAACACTGAAATTAACCCAATATAGTGATACCCAAGTGTTTCCCAAACACCCCAATTAACCTCACTATTTTGTCATTTGCTGATTATTTTTCTCTCTCCCACAAACTCATCAAAGCTACAAGCTTTGGACTCCAACACTCACTCATTCACTCACGTTTGTATTTGTGTTGTTCTTGTGTTTGTGTTTTCTGAGTTTTTTTCTTTGCACTCTGCATGCCTATAAACCAGAGGCAAGAAAACAAATGCCATCATGAAGTGGGTACATCAGGTGCAACCACTCCCTCACAATTATTCCTCAACTACTCCTCCATTGAGATGAGGGACCACAACAATCTCCCCCTCCCGATTACATGGAGGGCTCCATCAATCCTGCTGTTTGTCGATAATATTCTAACTTTTCCCTCGGAAGAGTCTTGGTCATCATGTTTGATCCATTTTCATTTGTATAGATCTTTTCCGATTATAGTAACTTCTTCTCCAATACATCCCGATCCAATGATATCTCACATCAATCTGTTTCGATTTAGAATGAAAGGAGGAATTCTTCCCAAAGTGAATTGCACTCTGACTCTCACAAAACAGCTCATACTTATTCTGGTAAAAATCAAGTTCATTTAAGAACTTCTTCATCCAGAAAAACTCCTTACATACTTCAGTTGCTGCAATAAACTATGCTTCAGTTGTTGAAAGAGCAACACACTTCTGTAGTCTTGACTGCCATGACACAACTCCCCCTACAAATGTAATCAGATATCCTGATGTAGACTTTCTCGAGTCAACATCACCAGCTATATCAGTGTCCATGTAGCCTACTAACACAGGTTTTCCATCTCCAAAACACAAACACATTTTGGAGGTACCACGGAGATACCTGAGAATCCACTTAACGGCATTCCAGTGTTCCTTCCCAGGATGTGAAAGGAACTGACTCTCTACTCCCACTGAGTGAGCAATATCTAACCGTGTGCATACCATGGCATACATTAAACTCCCAACTGCTGAAGCAAATGAAATTTTATCTATCTCATCCTCTATAGAAGGGCATTATTTTTAATCAGTATAAAATGATTAGTAAGAGGACAACTAACCGCTTTAACCTTATCCATGTTGAATATTTGAAGTACCTTCTCAATGTACTTCTCCTGTGACAACCACAATTTCTTAGCGCCCATGTCTCTAGTTATTTTCATGTCAAGAATTTGTCTTGCGGACCCTAAGTTTTTCATAGCAAAAAACTTATTTAACTGCTTCTTTAAGCTATTTATTCTGATAAAATTCTGGCCAACGATCAACATGTAATCCACATAGAGTAAAAGAACAATAAAATCATCATTAGAGAATTTTTGTACGAACACACAGTGGTCTAAAATAGTCTTCTTGTAGTCGTACTCCCTCATTACAGACTCAAACTTCTTACACTACTGTCTCAGTACTTGCTTCAAACCATATAAGCTTTTCGTAAGCTTACAGACAGAGTCCTCTTTCCATTTTACTTTGAAACCTTCTGGGTGCTCCATGTATAACTCTTTCTCCAAGTCACCGTGAAGGAAGACAGTCTTCACATCCATCTGCTCGATCTCCAGGTCGAGGCTGACTGCTAACCCCAGCACTGTTCTGATGGATATCATCTTTACCACCGGTGAAAAAATCTCACCAAAGTCAATCCCTTTCTTTTGGTGAAATCCTTTTACGACTAATCTGGCTTTGAACTATGGCTAGAGACTGTGTTCTTCATGCTTAATCCTGATCACCCACTTGTTCTTCAAAGCCCTATTACCTTTTGGTAACAACACCAACTCAAAAGTTTTGTTCTCATGCAAAGAACTCATCTCTTCTTGCATGGCTTCACTCCACTACTTACTGTGTTCATCATCCATTGCTTCTTGGAAGCTTTCTGGTTCTCCCACGTCAATTAGTAACATATACTGTTCTTCAGGATATTTGGTAAAACGTCGTCTAACTCTATCAAGTCTCCTCAGAATTGGAGAACCTACTGGAGCTAGTGATTGATCATGAACACCTTCATCATTAAAAGCATTTGATGGTAATTTAAAGGGAGCACTCAGATCACCTGCCTCAGGTTGATCATTAAGAGCTTCATCTTCAACTTCTCTTGGCACTGTTGTTGAAAGAACTAGCTCTATGTTTGTTGAACCACCATTGGATTTAGAAGCATTATTCTGGGCTTTTTCAATGTTTTCAATGGTCTCATCTTCAACAAACACCACATCACAGCTTCTGGCAAGCTTCTTCTGCACTGGATCATAAAATCTATAGCCAAGCTGATCTTGACCATAGCCAATAAACACGCATCGTCGCGTCATGACATCAAGCTTGGATCTCTCATCTTTTAGCACATGCACAAAGGCCTTGCAGCCAAACACCCGCAGATGATCATAGGAAACATTATTTCCTGCTCATACTCTTTCTGGAGTATCATACTGCAGAGGGACACAAGGTGAAAGATTTAATATGTGAGCAACTGCTAGTATATCCTCACCCCAAAACATCTTTGACAACTTTGCATGTGAGAGTATACATCTAACTCTCTCCATCAAAGTCCTATTCATCCTCTCAGCTAAACCATTCAACTGCGACGTTTTTGGCAGTGTCGTTTGATGTCGAATACCATGCTCCTCACAGTAAGTATGAAAAGGTCCTGTATACTCTCCACCATTGTCTGTGCAAATGCACTTTAGCTTTTTGCCGGTCTGTCTCTCCACTAAAGGTAAAAACTTCTTAAAGACCTCCAGCGCCTGGTCTTTAGTCTTCAGAAGATACACCCATATCTTTCAAAAATGATTATCAATGAAAGTCACAAAGTATTAAGCACCACTAAATGACTTTAGCATTAGCCCACATAGGTCTGAATGTATTAGATCCAGCACATTCTTCATTCTAGAATGAGGAGAACTTTTGAAAGCAACTCTATTTTGCTTTCCCGCCAGACAATCAACACACTTCTTCAACTAGACCAGATCCAATCCAGACAACACATTCTTCTTGGCTAAACAAGTTGTACTTTTCTCACTCATATGACCTAGCCGCTTATGCACAACTCAATTGTACTATCATTCTCCACTGCGTTCACAGTATCCTGGGAAAGTTTTGCCTGCAATATGTACAGTTTTGAATACTTTTTCCCTCTGGCCACCACCAACGAACTTTTGGTAAGCTTTCACTAGCCATTATAGAAGGTGTTGTAGTAACCTTCATCATCTAGTCTCCTAGTTGAGATCAAGTTCAAACGTATATTTGGAATATACATGGCATCCTTCAGGACTAACTACATACCATTCTCTGTCTCCAAACAAAAATCTCATTTTCCTGCAACTTTTGAATAATCTTTATTTCCCATTATGACAACACCAAAATCACAAGGTGTGTAAGAAGAGAAGAATTCCCTTCGAGATGTCACGTGAATGGTAGCACCACTGTCAATTACCCAATTGGTCTCGTGGGTTGCAAGGTTGACAATGTCTTCTTCAGTAACGATGTTGAACTCCATGGTAACATGGGTCTGTTTCTCATCACTGCTGTCATATTGGGTCTTGCCTTTATCTTTGTTCTTCTTCTGATCTTTTTTTAACTTTCAATAGAACTTTTTTATGTGACCCTTTTATTTACAGTAATGGCACTCCACATTGGCATACTTATTTGACTTTCCCTTGCTTTTGTCCCTAAACTTTGAACTTCTAGCCTGACTCCTCCCCTTGAATTCTGCAACAAGGACATCCTACTGAGATGATATGGATCCTTATGCTTTTCTTCTCATTTCTTAATTTAGAACTCCACTTTTAACAAATTTCATATTTACTACACCATTTGGTGCAAAATTGGTGATTGAAATCTTCAAAGTCTCCTAAGACTCTGGTAGGGATGTCAGCACCAAAAGCGCGAGTACTTCATCGTCAATTTTAATGCCCATCCTTGACAACTACTCCACGATCCCCTACATATCATTTAAATGATCTGCCATCGACGTACCCTCCCAGTACTTCATCTGGAGTAACCTTGTCAAATAAAATAATTTATTATTGTTAGTCTTAGAAGTGTACAGCTCCTCTAGCTTGTTCGACAACGTCCGTGCATGAGTCTCGTTACAAATGTGATTGTACACATTATCTTCGACAAACTGTTGGATGAAACCACAGACTTGCTCATGCTCGATTCCTCATCTGTCTTGTTCTCGAGTTTAGTTGTACTAAATACCGGTAGATGCATCTTCGTCACAAATAGGAGATCCTTCATCTTGTTTCTCTATATGTGGTAATTCATGCCATTTAAATTAATTATTTTGCTCGTCTTCACCTTCATGGTCCCCGTCTAGACTTTAAAAGAGTAAATAATAATCTAACTTATTTTCTAATGTGGAGGATCTACTTTAGTGGTAACCACAGAGCATACGATAAGTAGATATTATTACCCCAATAAAGTTCTAATACCAGTTGTTGGAAAAAATAATACAAATTAATTACTATTTTTCCCTAGTGCAGTGAAAGGGTGTACTAATAGGATAGGCGAATGCACAAATAAATTAAATACAAGCAAAGAAAATAAAATAAGAAATTTAAAATGGCACTAAAAATTTAACGTGGTTCACCCTGAATTTGGGCTATGTCCACGGGACAAACTCCAAATATTTTTTCTACTAATAAAATAATTAGTAGGCTTACAAGAGGGATTTCTATAAAAAAAAAATACTAGAGGCATAACTTTGAGATTAGCCCAAAATAGTGACACCCAAGTGTTTCCCAACCACACCAATTAACCTCACTATTTTGTCACTCCCTAATTATTTTTCCCTCTCCCCACAAACTCAACAAAGCTACAAGGTTTGGACTCCAACACTCACTCACTCACGTTTGTGTTTGTGTTGTCTATGTTTGGGTTTTCTGTGTTTTTATTTCTTTGCACTCCACATGCTTATTTATAGACATGCTAGAGGCAAGAAACAAATGCCTCATGGCGTGGGTTCAACAGGTGCAACCACTCTTCACAATGACTCCTCAACCACTCCTCCATTGAGATGAGGGACCACAACACCCAAAGCCTAGCAAAGAAATGACTAACCATTTGCAGCCATTGTACACAAAAGGCTATTTGAATAGAAGACCGATTAGCTAGGTATTCTTCGATGGAGGATCCGTTTTGAACGTCATGCTAGTCGATAGACATTCGATGATCTAATTTTAACCAATATGTAAATGACCAATTTTATAGGAAATGTAACAATTGTGTTTGGGTACTTTTGGTGGAATTAACCGTGGGAACAAAGATGAGTTCGATTGCCTTCTTTATGGTCAATACTAAACACTTTTATTCCCTTCTCTTAGGTTGAGATTGGATTTCTACCAATTAATGCATGCCATCAATCTTAAGTTAGGTTTTGATATTTTGGGATATAGATGAGGTGGAAATAGTTCAAGCTTACCCAAATCCATTCAAAGCTGAAATGAGGATATTAGAGGCTATATTTTATTCTCCATTCTTTGAGCCACTTAAGTTTTCTAGCAATATTTATACAACTTGTATAGTGTCCAGAGAGGGCTTTTATCTAGAACATGCAGAGCCGAATGCTCCATTGCAATCTTGGAAATCTTCAATTAGCTCAAAGCCTATTCGACTGAACAACAAGTTAGTTTTTAGTCCGCAGAATAGCAGCTTTACCTGATCGAAGGTGATATGCGTCTTCTAGGCATGGAGAATTCTTCCATCCTAAAAAGGGTTCCCAGCTTCTAGGCACAAGATCCCTTGATTGAGGTAAATCTCAACAACTCACAAGAACCCAAAATTCACCTAAGTTGGTTCTTTGCTAGCTGAACTAGAAAGAAGTTCATTGGTCCAACTCATCCACAAGTACAAGAACTATTTTGCCTAGTATTATCATGAAATGCTAGGTCTAGATTGGGGTATTATCAAACATAGGTTGGCAATCAAGCCAGGGTTTAAGTCCTATAAGCAATAAAATAGAAGATTCAGACTAGATATTATCTCGAAGATCAATCAAGAGATTACCAAGTATACAAAATGGGTGTTAAATATTGTTCCAGTGATTAAGAAGAATGGCCCACTTAGAGTTTGCATAAACTTCAGGAATCTTAATCTGGCGACCTCAAATGATGAATACGTGATGTCCATTGCAGATATGCTAGTAGATGTAGCAGCTGGTTTAGCTATTTAAACTTTATGGATGGTTATTCCGATTATAACCATATTTTTATAGCAGAGAAGAACATCCACAAGACAACATTCCATTGTCCAGGTGTCATTGGATTATTTGAATGGGTTGTCATGCCGTTCGATTTGAAGAATACAGGGGCAACCTTCTGAAGGACCATGAACACAATCTTCCATAATGTATCTACCAAATAATATAGGTATATATCAATGATCTAGTTATCTATAGTTAACCAGTTTTGACAAACACTTAGCCAAGCTGGAGTAGGCCTTTATCTAAATAAGACACCGTAATCTCAAAATGAATCCTAATAAGTGCATGTGAGTTCACCGACTTCTCTTCTTTCATGGACTTATTGGACTGTAGTTTTCATTTTAATTAATGGGCTAAGATCCATAAGGCTAAAACAGTTAAGTATTATAAGTTGAGGGGCTAAGTGCAATTATTTAGTTAGGGGGCTTTTATTAATTTTTTCATTATAGGCTCAAGCATGTTCTAAACGGTTACGTTGTTTCTGAAGTTATTCCAGAAAAGGATAATAGTGAAGATAAGGGACTTGAGCATTTGGCATCAACTCTTGGTAAGTTAGCTTTCCCCTTGTGTTCTATGGTGTTTGTAACCTAGTATTGGGATAAATTATTCTTGAATCGAAGTTAGAGTGTTAGGGTTTTAAATTGGAAAAAAATTGATTAGAGGATTAATTGTGTTGTTTGGGTTTTAATTGAAGGTGAATAAGTGTTTGAAGGCTTGAGTAGAAGCTTTAGGAAGTTCCAAGAGGCTGAATTCAGTAGGTAAGGAAATTAGGTTTTCTTGTATTTGGTACTGGTTACTATTTTCTTCAAAATCAATAATGTCTCTTGATTTCTTTATGAAAGTGGTATTTTGATTATATGAAAATGGTATTGAGCATGATATGTTAATTGTTATTTATGTACCAATGGTTATGTTCATTGAAAGTTATGAGTTTAAGCTAAGTATTATGTCTATGTGCTGATTTTCTGATTCATGTGATGTGATGCTTGTGGGTTTCGTTTTGGTAGGGAATTTTCCAACTTTATAAGCTATAAGGCCCTACTAAGGGGATACAATACCTAAGATAAGTTAAGGCCCTTCTTTCAATGGAATATAATAATTGGAAGACTGATCAGTTAAGCCAAATCAAGTCTACAAGCATGAATCATCTTCATGAATTAAGCTTTGTTTAAGTATGTCTACATGATTTTTGGTGTACAAAACGGTATTTTTCATTATTAAAGTGGGTGGTAGGAACTGTGTTTTTCGTCTGAAAAGTTACAGGTTGGATTCTGAGTGTTCTGAAAATCGCGTCTGCGCATTACAGAATACACCCGGCGTCAGGTACACTCTGTTTTGACTTCGGCGCCGGTTTTTCTCTGTTGAAGCGATGATTTTCTCGCTTATTTCGATCACCATTATTTTCACTGAATAAACCACACCAGTTCGGTATTTATGTGCCAGATATGTCTCTTTTAGTTCAGTATGAGTAAGATTAAGAGATTCATTGTTCCTCTTTTCCTCCTTCTTCCTTTTTTTGAGTGATACTTCGAGATCTTCATATGGTACGACCAACCCACCAGGAAGATATTTTAAGACCCCATGAGTTTTGTTGTACCCTAAATTCCTAAACTCTTTTGATCAAACATTTTGTAAATGTATATGTATATGTAGCATGCTCAATCCCGAGTATGCCAGATTTTCTTACTGATCTAGTGAGCTCACCCCTTATTTAACATTTTGTAGATTCTCAGTTAGATGAGGATGAGTTAGAAAAATGGTTTGAAGAAGATCTAGAGTGATTAGTTGTTTTTCATTTTTGTTCAGTTTTATGTATGTTTTGTTTTGGATTTAAAAATGATGTAAGGATGTTCTTTAAATATTACTAGAATGTTATGTTTTAGTTATTTATGGTATGTAAGGGTTCAACATTTCCTTTTTGGGGTGTTGCCATGTCATCCTCGGCTTCGAGGCGTGACAGTACACTTTTGGAATAATTGCTGGCCACTTCCAAGATTTCTTGAAACATCACAAAAGTATTGAAATAGACAGCAATAAAGCTAAGATTGTGATAGAGGCTAGACCACATAAGAATAAGAAATAACTGTAAAGCCTATTAGGAAAAATTAATTTCCTTCACAGGTTTATTGTTAATTTTGGTGGCAAGCTAAAGCCTCTCACAGCTCTCCTACACTTGAAGCAAGCTGACTAGTTTGTTCAGGGCAAAGATCAGCAAGATGGCTTTGAGCAAATCAAGGTTTGCCTTTTGAAACCTCAAATGCTTGTGCCCCCAAGATGGATGCACCATTAAAACTGTACATATTAGTGGTTAAGGAATCGATCAGTTGTTTGTTGGCTCAGGATGACTAGAAAGGCATAGAGCGAGCTATCTACTATCTCAACCGAGCCCTGAATGATTCTGAGACTAGATATATTCCTCTAAAGAAGTATTGTCTCTCTTTGTTCTACACCTATATAAAGTTAGAATATTATCTCCTACTAAGAGAGGTAAATATTTTATGTAAAATTGATATTGTCCGTTACTTCTAATTAAATCGGCCTATATTGCAAGGATGGCTAATAAAGTGGGCAATCAAGCTCACGACACTCGCATTCAAATATGTACCACTCCGAGTAGTCAAGGTTCAAGTCGTGGTTGACTTTTTAGCCGAACATCCTAGCTTAGAGGTAGTCAACCTCAACCTTAACGTATAAAGTTCTATGGGTACTCATCCTTAAAATTTTAAGTTTGATGGATCCAACATCGGTGAAGAGGTAGGAGCAGGGGTCACGATAGAAAGCCTAGATCAGATGCGGAGAAAGTTCCTGGTTGTAGTGTTACTACTTAACCGATTCAATAATCAAGCAGAGAACGATGCAAGTGTTGGTGGCTAGTAGTGTTCAAGCTGTCCACATTTTTAAAAATTCAAAATTCGTGATAAATCAACTAATTAGAGAGTATATATGTACCAACAACAATCTCAGGTCATTCTTTGATTTGGCTAAGTTGCTTTTATGCCAAATTGCCGATGTCATAATGATGCATATCTCCAAGACAAAAAACTCAGATGCTAATCAGCTTGCCCAAGAAGTGTCGTGCTATCTAGCTAAAGCCAATCAATTAGCCAGAGAAAGGTGGGCAGGAAAACTATGTTACCTTCATTAATGAGCAAGCAGCTGTTGATTGGAGGATAGAAATCATAGAATATCCATGACCCTACCACTCTAGCCTCAAGAAATATCAGATTTAAAGCTATAAACTACTTGTTATTGGTGGAAGATGAGTTATACTAGAGAAGCCACGAAGGCTTGTTGTTAAAATGTCTTAGCCAAGAAGACACTACAAAGGTTCTTGCAGAAGTCCATGAAGGATTATGCAGAGCTCATCAAGTGCTTTAATATTAAGATGGACTCTAAACAGACACGGGTTTTAATGGCCAACTATTTTAGCCGACTGTTTTAAATATGTAAAAAGCTGTGAGAAGGGTCAAAAATACGCAACCCACTGTCTTCTTGGGGTCATGCTTTTATTTTGGTGGCCACAAATTATTTTACTAAATGGACAAAAGCAATTCCTATGGTCAATGTCACCCAACAGGGAGTTATCAAGTTTTTTAAAGAATATATCATATATTATTTTAGTATTCCTGAGACCCTTACAGCCAAGCAAGTGGTACTGTTCATGGGTGACAAAGTCCTTACTTTTGCCCTACAGTTTCAGATTAAGGTGATCCACTTGACATCTTATTTGCTCAGTCCAATAGTTAAGCAGAAGCAATTAATAAGATCTGATTAATCTGATCAAGAAGAATGTTGATGACCAGTCTCGTAAGTGGCACGAGACACTACAAGAAGTTCTATGAGCCTACAAAAACTCAAGGAGGACAGCTACAGGGTTCGCCTTTTTCCGATTGATCTTTAGCTAAGATGCAGTCTTGCCAGTGCAAATTTGGTAAGATCGGCCAGAATAGCTACCCAGCATTACTTACAGCCAGCCAAATGCAGATAGACTATGTCTATGGAGTTAGACTTAGTCAATCAAGAACATTGGTTGGCTGAGGAACATTGGAGCTACACAAGAAAAGAGTTGTTCGTGCCTATAACCAACAGCACAAAGAGAAGTAGTTTCAAGAGGGGGATCTAGTCTGGAAAACCATACTACCTATTAGGCCAAAGGATCCTAGATTTAGCAAATGGTTATCAAACTGGGAAGGGCCTTTCTACATTACTCAAGTTATTCCTGAAGGACTATATCATTTGATGAAATCAGACAGGGAAGAGCTAGACAAGATTATTAGTAGTAAATACTTAAAATTTTACTACCTTTCCTTATGGGAAGAATGGGAGTCAATTTAAAATAAATTGTATCTTGAGTCAGTTACCGGCCATCCGTTATAACAATACTTGCTATATGAGATAAAATGTTTAGATGAACAGCTATAGGCTAACCGATTAGTTAAATGAAAAGAGATAACTACTCAACTTGTTTTGTTCTATAGACTTCACTCTCAGTCTAAGCAAAACAACTCTCAGTTTCTGCCGCTTCAACCAAACTTGCCAGTACATTTTGAATAGCTACATTAAGATCGACTGTAACAACCTCAACAGCCTCAGGAGTAGCCGGTAGGTTAATTTTAGGGGCAGCTAGCAAGTAAGAAACCCCAGACATAGTTACCAAAGTAGGAGCAATAGATTTATCAGATAAATTTTGGATCACTGACTACTCAACTATTGTAGGAGCACCTAGATTGGCTAATGACGAGGCAGTCGGGGAAACATCAGGAAGTGTCGAGGGAGCAAAAGGGAAGATTTAGGAAGCTGGCAAAACAAAAATAAAAAATATATATATAATGCGAGGAAGAGAAAGAAGAATTCTGGACGACCAATGACCAATAAAGTAGGTTTACCCATATGACTTAACAAGGAGGCAGGATTGGCTCCTTTGGTTGCAAACTGCTGGTTGCCTTATCATAGAGGTCAAACCAACCTTTTGAGATCCTCAGTAGTTTAGATTCTGCTAGTAGCTAGTCTTACCCCAGGCGTAGCAGTTTGGTATCCATTGCATAAATCTGCTCCCGGACCTGATTGCCTCATTGAAAAGTCAGAAGATAATCTAGCCCTGGTATTTCTTTTTTTGCCAATCTTGATTGATAGAGTCCTCAATAGCAAATGAGCTTCCCTGTAATTTGGCTATATCAGTTCTCAAATAGTCAACATGTCCCTAGTTGTTTGCCAAGTTCACAGTAATAGTACCAAGTTCTTAGGATACATTTTAATACCGAGAAGAAAGTCCCTAATTTAGCTCATTTAGGTGGGCAAGCTTGTTCAGTTGGGAGGAGGCCTGGGCAAGCTGTGTGTGGTAATAAAAGTCATCAAAGGACAGCTTGCCTAAACGACAACCAAACTCCATCAGAAATATGACGATAGTAGCAGATATTAGACTGGGATCATTTACTTTAGTCAGAAAATCACTAGTGTAGATTAACTGGTTCTGAATGTTTTTGTCAGTTAGATAAGGTCTAGCCAGTTGATCTGTTAAGAAATTTAGAAAATCTTGTGGGTTCTATAGAAGGGCTTCTTGGAGGAAGGGTGACCTAAAGAATGCCTCAATTGGAGGAGAAGTCTTTCTTTAGGCTGGAACCAGCTCAATGTCAGGTGCATCACCAGTTCTTTTCCTTGCACTTTTCTTTCCTTTCTTCACATAAACTATTCTGGCATTTCTTTTTCTCTGTTTTTACTAATAGAAATCAGCATGTTAAAAAAAAGAGTTGAAAAGAAGCCAGGACCTTCGGAGAAGTTGTGGAAACTTGAGCAGTTCGAGAGGACAAGTGAAGGGAAGGTAAAGCATCTTCTAAACCAGGACCTTGAGTAGTTGCTTGGATAATTATTGGAAGGACGATTGACGAAGGTCAATCCAATTGCTTCTTCCTCTTTAGCATCTTTCTCAGTTATATTTTCAAATTTTTGATAGAAAGTCTTCCAGCAACATGGAAAAATAGAGGTCCACAACCTTTTGGTACCACGAGACATAGCCTCGGTCACAACACAACATGGGCTAAAGACTTAGAAGAAAAAAAATTCTATTTTGTTTCTTGATCGACAGATTAGCTTGCTCAATTATCCTTGGTCCAAGCTTTACATTATTGGAACTTAGTTTCATGGGCTAGATTGGCAGGGACATCTTGAATCATGCCGAATTGACGGGCAAAACAATGCAGGTTATAAGGTTCTGAAACCATTTTACTATGTCGAGCAGAGGGTTCAACTCCACTCAGTAGCTCCTGCACGACTAATAAAGAATCCCAAGCATCTTAAAAGTATCGTAGTTCAGGCCATTCAGTATTAAAAACAGCCAGTCTGGACCAATGTCCCTAGATCTATACGGAGAAAGAAGATTGGTAGACCGTTCCCTGGTCTGATAAATGTAGGAAGATATTTCTTTAATCTTAACAAGCTCTCCTCCTTTCTTACCTTTGTCAATTGGCACAGTAAGTTGTACACTTCATAGCGTATAGCCTGTGAATACTTGGGGTGAAGGCTTTTAAGTGAAGAACTTAGCCAGTCAGGATCGAATTCGGGTAAATATTGATACAACCATAGTTGTAACAATCTAAAAAGGGTCAGGCAGAGGGAAAAAAGTCTCGCCATTTGCAATATTTGTATAAAGAAGGAACAGGGAACGGTAAATGAAAGAGACAATCAATGTGGCCAAGCGACCAATTTTGCTAGAAAGAATCAATGATACATAATAAGCGTAATCTAAAACCATATTGAAAAATGAAGAACATAGTATGTATTTACAAAGCCAACAGAGAAGGAAAGCAGCATGATCGTCCTCAGTGACAACACAAATTTACCTATTCGTTTTCACAAATCAAGAAATGGCTATCACTGTATAAGCAACATTCAGATCATCAAATTTGGCAGCATGAAAGGAAAGGATTTCCTCACTATCTACAGGTAGACCTAAGATGACTACTATATCCATAATAGTAGGGCTTATCCTGCCGACAAGGAACATGAAGCCATTGACAACCAGGGACTAGAACGGAAGGACAACTCTCAACAGAGCTCGGCCCGGACGATGATCATGAGTGAAAATTTGAATGGTGTCATAAATCCCTCATTCTCTCCATTTAGCCCCGGAAGCACTATCGACTTGTCTAGACCAGACGTTGAAATCTTCCAAGGCATATGGTCAGCTTCGAAACTTAGAAAGCCAGTTTGCAAGGGACCACCTAGGTTGGTTGAAAAGAAGCTCCAAACAGGCAATTTGATGTAATTAAGGGCAATAACAGTTTCGAGATCGAGAGAGATAGTAGGCCCCACTTTACATTTGTTCCCGGGCTCAGAGTAATAGACAAGGGTTCTTTGATCAGAGCTTATGGCTTGCTCTTCTTTAGATATTTCAAAGTTTTTTAAAAGGATTACAGGGCTGTCGCCATTTGACATTGCTGATTATCGAAGAAAATGGTCAAAAAAGAAGCTGAAAATTCAGAGAAGAAAACGAGGGTTTTTTGAAGAGAGAATGCTGGCTTTAGTGTTTTAGAACAGAGATATTAGCAAAGTCCAGAAGTTGTTTTGGAATTCAAAATTTGAAAGTTAGCCTGATAATTGTTAGTTCTGATTCCTAATAACTGTTAACTCAAAACAAAGAAGGCATTTTTGTTCTTTGAGCCTCTGTTAGTCTTGAAAAATAAAAAGGAGGCAATGTGTTCACAGGTAAAAAAGACTAGCCAAGCTAAGAATCTGGAGCAACTAGGCTAGCCAATCTGAAAGGGCAAACGGCTAACGAATCTGTTGAGAAAATAAAGAGGACCAAAGGAAACTCAAACTATACTAAGATAATTTATTATTATATACTATAATAGTTACAAGAAGGAGATTACAAAATTTCTCCTTAATTTATACTTATAGACATACACCATCACTCTTTTTTATTTTAATGCTTTCTACCTATATTAAACTCCACTCTACTCCTCTTCATTATACTTTTATTTTTTATTGGATTACAAAACACATTTATTTATAGATGTCTACAAAACCGACATACAAAACCGGCAAATCCGGAAATTTCTAGGCAATTCATGCAAGTTGCATGAATTCTTGAGATTTTTGTGGTGTTTCTTCTTTGTTCTAAAATGGCGGTGGAAAGCCTTCCATATTGTAGATATTTTTCTGCCAGTTGCTATCCAAGTTTCAAGAAATGGTGGCTGCTTCTAGCAGGTTCTTCAATGGCGGTGGAATTGATTTTCTTCTTTGGTTTGGCTGCAAATTGCAACTCTGGATTCTTCTCAAATGACGGTGAAGAATGTTGCATGCAGTCATTGATGTTCTCAGAATCCAGAAAGGCTAAGGAGCAGTCCAGATTATCCGTAGTCTCCTAGCCGACCTAGGACTTAAGAAGAAGTTGCTAAGCATTTAACTCAATCTCAAACTGCTCATGTTCCCACTATATGCCACGAACATACAAGGGAAAGAAACACAACAAGAAGTGCCGAATTTGATAGAAGTGGGGTAGAACAAAATGCATAAATCAAGGTAAATGAAAGGGAATTGGCATAAAAAAATACCTAAGAACAATACAGTAATTTCTTTAATTCTATCTTTCTAGAGTTGTCTTTTTTAGAATTAGTTTGCAGCTTTCATTTGCATTTTTATTTAGCTTTGATTTCCAGTTTACATCTCAAAATACTTTCTAAGAGCGATAGGAATTTCTTGTACATTCAGATTTATTTCATTTGATCAGTAAAAAGAGTGTTTTTTTTTTCTAAATTCTGAGTACATACATACTATTCAAACCATTTTTGGAATAACTTTCTTATCAAATCAATTTTTTTTTTCTTTTTAATTAGCCGTCCCGTATGAGTTTTGCAGGGGTTAGCTTGGCCAGGACAACCTATATATAGTCAGCCCGGCTAGCTTCACTTTTCATGGCCAACCAACACTTACCAACATTAACAACTTTGGTATAGGGAAACGAATTCACTAAGTATTAAAATATTAATAAAATTTTTTATAAAAATTTGAATTACATAAATAATCTACTTTTTTTTATTAAATATAAATAATCTTCTTTAATTTAAAACATACAAGTTCAAATAATACATAAGGAAATTAGTTTATAAAAATATAAAAAAATATTTTATATATATGATACGATAAGAAGTTTTTTTTATCAATATTTAATGGTATAGGTATCGAAAGGATTTCATAATAATTGATCAGTAAACTGTTAAAATTAATAAAAAAAATTATGCTACTGTCAACTTTAAATTTGATGCAAATCTTTTTTTTCCCCTCAAAATCTACATAAATAGATTCATGACACTATCGCGGGAACATATTCTCAAGATAAAAGATTCCCAACTTTAACCATGTAAAAGTATAAATCCCATGGAAGATTAACCTCAAGAAAAAGAAATCTTAATATTGAATACGGAAACTTCTAAGAAAATGCGGGAGTGGAGGAAGGTAATTTTATTATTATTATTATTATTATTATTATTATTATTATTATTATTATTATTATTATTATTATTATTATTATTATTATTATTATTATTATTATTATTATTATTATTATTATTATTTGTGATTATTATTATTATTATTATTATTATTATTATTTGTGGTGTTTCTTAAGTTTGGAAAAAAAAAAAATTTGCTAAGGAAAAAAAAGTTGAAAAGTGACTACTTCTTTCGGTGACCTTGAAGTCTCCATTATAATTTTTGTTTATTATATGGTTTAAAAATTGTTCATTTGTTCATCAAATTTTCAAATATATCAATAAGTAGATTAAATGAAATATAATTTCTTTGTTTTGAACTTTTGAGAAGATAAACTATTTACCATTATCTTTAGGCTTGCCAGAGCAATTTTTGGTTAAATGACAAATTTATCCTTTCAGTCAAAAAATATAGTATCCCATCAAATAAGAATTCCTCAAATCTCTCTATTTGTTATGAATTATTGGAATCTCCATTAATTAGTGGAGGTTCTACTAATTATGGATTTATGTGAATTATTAGAAGATTTTTATGGATGTCCACCATTTAGTGGAGACACCATTAATTGAGATTAGTTGAAGATGATGTATGCCATGATGTATTTCACTAATTAGAGCTCTATAAATAGAGTTATTCTCTAAGCTTGTAATACACCATCATTTTGTGAAAGAAAGATTAGTGAAAGAAAGATTAGAGAAAGAATTGTGAGAGAAAGAAAGAGAGAAGTTTGAAGAGAAATTCTTGTGCAAAGAATAGTTAGAATTTTCTTAGTGTGTAGTGTGTAGATTTTATTCTAACACTACCCTAATTTTATAACACGTTATCGACACGAGTCTCTACCGGTACAAAAGCCGGAAGACTAAGCACGAGTTTCGCCGTTACCAAAGCCGTAAGACAGTACGCATTTATTGATCTCTATGGCTAACATCGCAAAACTCGAATTTGTAGCCCTTGATATTTCCGGAAAAAATTATATGTCATGGGTTCTCGATGCGTAAATGCATCTAAATGTCGAAGGCCTTAGTGAAACTATTCAAGCACATAATAGTGCATCTCGCACAACACAAGGCTAAAGCTTTGATTTTTATTCGTCGTCATTTCGATGAAAATTTGAAAATGGAATATCTTACCGAAAAAGATCCATATGGTCCGTGGGTAAATTTAAAAGAAAGATTTGACCACCCGAAGATGGTCGTACTACCTACTCGCACGGTATGAATGGTTGCACCCGAGGTTGCAAGATTTTAAAACCGTGAATGAATATAGTTCCGCAATGTATAAAATTACATCTCAATTAAAATTATGCGGAGAAAAAGTGATCGATGAAGATATGTTGGAGAAGACATTCTCCACCTTTCATGCCTCGAATATTGTCCCGCAACAACAATATCGAGAAAAGGGGTATACAAAATTTACTGATTTAATTATCGCCCTCCTCATTGCGAGAGAAAAATAATGAGTTATTATTGAGAAATCATGAAGCCGTACCAATCGGCTCTACAAGACTCTCGCAGTGAATGCTGTTGGCTCCAGCAGAAGCCATCGTTATAGTCGTGGTCGTGGCCGTGGCCGTGGCCGTGGTCGTGGTTATGGTCGTAGTCACGCTCGATATTTCCCTTATCACAATTATAATCAAACCGTGAGAAATACTGGCCACCGAAGTGGAACAGAAAAGATCAAAAGGGAAAAGAAAAAGAAATTGAAGAAAAGCATAAGGATATATGTTATAGATGTGGCATGAAAGGTCATTGGTCACGAAACTGTCGTACGGCTAAGCATTTAGTTGAATTGTATCAAGCTTCATTGAAAAATAAAAATGTGGAAGCAAATTTTTCTCAACATCCAATAAATAATGTTGAGGATGACGATAGTGATCCTGAAGATCTTAATATCAATATTACCCATATGGATGTATCGGATTTTTTTGAACACCCGGACGGTAGGATAGACCATTTAATTGGTGATGGCGATGTCCAAAAGAACTAAAGCCTCACCTCGATATTTTTGTATTTTTATTTTCATTCTATTCTAATAATATTTACGTTTACATATATATATTTGTGTTCGGATGGCTGTTATTAATGATGATGTATGCATTATTGATAGTGGAACTACACACACCATACTAAAAAATGAGAAATATTTTTCTCGATCTCAAAATGGGAGAAATAAATATTTATACAATAAACGGTAGTGCAAATGTAATTGAGGGCTCCGGAAGAGCTAGTATATTGTTGCCTAAAGGAACAACAATTATTATTGATAAGGCACTATTTTCCTCAAAATCCGTAAGAAATTTATTGAGTTTTAAAGATATCCGTAGAAATGGGTATCATGTTGAAACAAATGAGGAAAATGGGATTGAGCATCTTTTATTACTCAAATGCATTTGGGTAAGAAATCGGTATTAGAAAAACTGCCGTCTTTTTCTACTCGGTCTATATTTTGTAAAAATTCGTACAATTGAAATTCATCATCTAGTAAACCGAAGTTTACTGATCCTATTACTTTTAGCATTTGGCATGACCGGTTGGGTCATCCGGGATCTACCATGATGAGAAGAATCATTGAGAATACACATGGTCATCCTTTAAAAAAATAAAAGGATATTAACATCAGAAAAATTCGCATGTATTGCATGTTCCCTAGGAAAATTAATTGTTAAACCATCACCAATAAAAGTAGGAGCTGAAAGTCCTACATTTCTCGAACGGATTCACGGAGATATTTGTGGACCTATTGATCCACCATGTGGACCGTTCAAATATTTTATGGTCTTAATTGATGCATCATCCCGATGGTCACATGTATGTTTATTATCTACTCGCAACCTGGCGTTTGCGAGATTACTTGCTCAAATAATTAAATTACGAGCACAATTTCCGGACCATCATATTAAAAATATCCGTTTGGATAATGTCGGTGAATTTTCATCACATGCTTTTGATGCATATTGCATGTCAATTGGGATTAATGTTGAACATCCTCGTAGCTCATGTTCACACACGTAATGGTCTTGTCGAATCTTTGATTAAACGATTACAATTAATTGCTAGACCATTATTAATGAAAACAAATCTCCCAACATCTCGCCTCGGGGACATGCTATTCTACATGCCGCAACACTTGTACGTATAAGACCAGCTAGTTATCATAAATTCTCTCCTTTGCAATTGGCTTTTGGGTCGAACCAAATATTGCTCATTTAAGAATTTTTGGGTGTGTCAGTATATATTCCAATTGCACCAAACCAACGTACAAAGATGGGTCCTCAAAGAAGAAAGGGGATATACGTTGGATATGATTCTCCCTCTATTATCGTGTATGTTGAACCCCCGACAGAGATGTATTCACAAAGAAGATTTGCTCGATTGTCATTTTGATGAATCATTATTCCCTAAATTAGGGGAGAACCCAAACAAGTATAAAAATGATCTTGATTGGACAACATCATTAAATTATTTTGATCCGCGCACAAGCGCATGTGAACTTGAAGTTCAAAAGATAATTCATTTGCAAAGCATTGCAAATCAAATGCCGTACGCTTTTGTTGACTCCGTAAGAGTTACAAAATCGCATATTCCAGACTATAAATGCTCCTATTCGAATTGAAGTTCCAGCAGAACAAAATATTATACCTATAGTCGCTGAGTCAAAAACACGCCGTAAGCGTGGCCGACCTCTTGGTTCTAAAGATAAAAATCCTCGAAAGAAAAGAGGATTAAATGATCCGAAGATCATATTGAAGAAAAGAATGATAAAGACCAAGAGAGAACTCGATGACAAAGAACCGTAAGTTGATGAAAGTAACACCGAAATTTCTATCAATTATACCACTTCCGGTAGAAGTTGGAATCGGATAGAAACCGTTATTGATAATATATTTGCATACAATATATCTCTTGATGTTACACGGATAATGATGATCCCGAACCAATATCGCTTGATGAATGTCGGCATAGAAAAGATTGGCTGCAATGGAAAGATGCGATTCAATCGGAGTTAAATGCACCGGCAAAACGTGAAGTCTTCGGACCTGCAGTCCGAACACCGTAAGGTATAAAACCCGTTGGCTACAAATGGATATTTGTGCGAAAGCGCAATGAAAAGAGTGAAATCGTTCGATATAAAGCGCGATTAGTAGCCCAAGGTTTTTCACAAAGACCAGGTATTGATTATGATGAAACTTATTCTCCCGTTGTTGATGCTATTACACTCCGATATCTTATCAGCTTGGCAAGACATGAAAAGATAGATATGCGCCTATTAGATGTTGTCACTCGCTTACTTGTATGGAAATTTAGAAGATGATGTTTACATGAAAATCCTCGAAGGATTTCATATGCCTCAAGCATATAAACATTATCCTCGTGAAAATTACTCCATCAAGTTGCGTAAATCATTATATGGCCTCGAAGCAACTGGGCGCATGTGGTTCACACGTCTTAGTGAATATTTATTGAAAGCGGGATTTAAAAATGACCAGGTATGTCCATGCTTTTTTATTAAGAAATCTGGCTCTAAATTTGTGATATTAGCTATATATGTTGATGATATTAATCTTATTGGAACTCCTGAAGAGCTCCAAGAAACAATTGATTATTTAAAAAGAGAAATCGAAATCAAGGATTTTGGTAAAACCAAATTTTGCCTTGGTTTACAAATTGAACATTTGGAGAGTGGAACATTTATTCATCAATCAACATATACAGTAAAAGTGCTAAAAAGATTTTACATGGACAAAGCACATCCATTGAGTATTCCAATGATCGTCCGATCATTAAATGTGGATAAAGATCCTTTCCGACCTCAAGAAAATGATGAAGAACTCCTTGGTCCTCGAAGTACCATATCTCAAGTGCAATTGGTGCATTGATGTATCTTGCTAATAACACACGGCCTGATATTGCTTTCGCTGTCAATTTATTAGCAAGATTTAGTTCTTCACTAACACGACGACATTGGAATGGAATTAAACAAGTCCTTCGATATCTCCAAGGTACAATTGATCTCGGATTATTTTATTCAAATAAAACCAGTCCAACATTGATAGGTTATGCAGATGCTGGTTATTTATCTGATCCACATAAAGCACGTTCTCAAACGGGCTATCTATTTACATGTGGAAATACTGCTATATCATGGCGTTCTACGAAACAATCTATAGCAGCTACTTCTTCAAATCATGCTGAAATTATAGCCATTCATGAAGCAAGTCGAGAATGTGTATGGCTAAGATCCATGATTCATTATATCCGAGAAAGTTGTGGATTATCATCAATCAAAGGTATTCCAACTCCTCTTTATGAAGACAATGCAGCTTGCATAGCTCAATTACGAGGAGGATATATTAAAGGAGATCGGACAAAACATATTTCACCAAAATTCTTCTTTACTCATGAACTCCAGAAGAAATGTGAAATTGATGTGCTACAAATTCGGTCATGTGATAACCTCGCAGATATTTTTACGAAGACTTTACCGACTGCAACATTTGAGAAGTTGAGATATAAAATCGGTATGCATCGGTTTAAAGATTTAAAGGAATCATCTCATCAGGGGGAGTAATAAACAAACATATAGAATAGGGTACTCTTTTTCCTTCACTAGATTTTTTTCCCACTCGGGTTTTTATCTAGTAAGGTTTTAACGAGGCATATTCTTTATGTATGGATGGACATCCAAGGGGGAGTGTTATGAATTATTGGAATCTCCATTAATTAGTGGAGGTTCCACTAATTATGGATTTATGTGAATTATTAGAAGATTTTTATGGATGTCCACCATTTAGTGGAGACACCATTAATTGAGATTAGTTGAAGATGATGTATGCCATGATGTATTTCACTAATTAGAGCTCTATAAATAGAGTTATTCTATAAGCTTGTAATACACCATCATTTTGTGAAAGAAAGATTAGTGAAAGAAAGATTAGAGAAAGAATTGTGAGAGAAAGAAAGAGAGAAGTTTGAAGAGAAATTCTTGTGCAAAGAATAGTTAGAATTTTCTTAGTGTGTAGTGTGTAGATTTTATTCTAACACTACCCTAATTTTATAACACTATTTAGATTTTGATGGAATTCATTTGTACATCTTATAATCCCACTCAAATTACTTTTCTCCCCCTCTACCAAATATATCTTTTGTTCTTTCCCTAATCTTTGGCTAATCACCCACTTTTTCTCTTCCTTCTCCATTGATTTTTTTTTTTTTTTTTTTTTGGCCCTCCCCGTCAACAAATGTAAACGCCAGGAAAATGCTTCATACAATTAATATGCAGGTATCACTCAAGTGGTCAATACATAATACTTGCTTGATTGTGGAGTTTTTTTTTTTCTTTTTAATTGAAAATTGGAGGATGAAAGCCTTGAGATTTAAGGACGAGTGCTGTTGGTAAGATATAAGTTAATATGTTTTTATTATTCCTCCTTCATTGGCATAATGCTTTTGTTATGGACAAGCTTTTTGAGATTTATTGGGCATTAGTTTATCAATAAAAACTCAAAAAATGCTTTGGCCGAATCTCCAAATAAGAGAAAGAGAAAATATTTCCGAGCAACTGAAAGGAGCAAGGGAGTAAGGAAACATAATAGCTTCATGCAGGGATGAGTTCGTTTTTGCCCAAGAAGATGTAATATAATAACCAGAAGATTTGATAAAGAACGGAACAACAGTAGAGAATTATTTAATAGAATATGATGAAATAATTATTTAATAAAATCTTCTCCTTCTCCTTTGACTGAAATGATAGACTACATTGATTGAGAGGATAAAATCCCCTGACTTAAAGGATAGAAGTGTCATTTCGTAAAATATTGCTCTGGCAATATCGTTAACCTTATCTTTACTCAATTGGTCCTTGAAACTTGAATTTATCCAACCCTTCCTACTCACAAAATAAGGGAATTTACTTATTCCCTACTAAAAAAAATTTCTTATTCCTTCAATAATAAGAATGTTGCAAAAAATATTATTGGAAGTGTTATAAAGAATTTAAAACACTTTTATACTAATAGTTGTTGATAATTTGTATTGTTTTTTGAATCTGATCGAACCGTAAATCGATCCTCCAAACTGTCCAATCCTCTCCTTCAAATCGAAATTTCAAAAAATCATTCTATTTGGTGTTAATCTGTTTAGACTAATCGGTCTAATCGAATTGAATCATTCTTTTTTTTATTATTAAATAAAATAATATATTCATATGAAAGAAATAAATTATACAAATGAACTAAATAGTATATAGTAATATAGAAAATATCATATTTTTCTTCTAATTTTGTTATTTATGTATTTATAGACTTGAATTACACTATATTATTGATTAATTTTATTTTAAAAAATTATTATATTTTTAATTTTTAAATTATAATATTACCGACTTAATTACGATTCAATTATGGTTTAATTAAGATTAGACTATTAAACCATAAATTAATAAATTTTTCGATTTAATATTCGATCCGATTCTGAAAATATTGATAATTTGTTTCTTTGCATTTGGGTTTCCGGGCCAACGCAACAGTTATTGCAGTTTGTTTCCAGGCAATGGACACCTACGGCTGTGGAACCAAACTTCAATAGAACAGTTTCCCCCACAATTAATAAGAAACTAAATTCTGTTGCTCTCCATTATAGATTGTTGACACTTTTTAGTTCATATACGATGTGATTCTTTTGAATTTTCTTCCTCTATTCTTAAAAAAGTGATTAGAGCAATTTTAATGTAAACATAGTAAAAAGAAAAAAAAAGCTTTTTCAATTGCTTAATTTATTTGTAAATGAGAAGAACTTAATTAGGACATGGTCCTCAGCATTCCGACAAATTAGAACATTGTTATAACGAGTTTTAATCAAAATGTGATCGGCTAGTAACGAACACTTCAATAATGGACAAACGTCGTAAAGTATTTAAAGAAGGACAAAACAACAAATCAGAAATTTTTGTGAAGGAAACAACAATACTTTTATTAAGAAGAAATAAGAAGTTAGAGCACTAAGTCTCTTGGAGGCTAATTTTCAAAAACCCACATACTTCAAAAAGGTTCATAACTCTACTTATATAGGTATAAGAAATCTCAACTCCTAATAGAATTAGAACAATAATTGAGTACAACTCCCTAATCCTATCTTACTTTGGAGCCTAGCAACTTCCTATTAGGAAATCAAACAACATTAGAAACCTACTAAAATTATGACTTAATTGAAACTAGTTAAAAAATAATAATAAAAGTCCTAACTAATAACTTGGTTTAATTTTCCAACATTACCTCCCTTAAACTAAGTTCTTGAAACTTGATTATTCCCAACATCTTTTTCCACTTCAAAAATGATTCTGCATTTAATGGTTTTGTGAAGATGTCTGCAACTTGGACCTTTATAGGATAATAATTAACCACAACTTCCTAATCACGATTTAAATCATGAACAAAATGAAACTTAAAGTTGATATACTTGTTGTGTCCATATAATGCTGGATTCTTGGACAGATCAATTACTGATTTGTTATCACAAAAAAATAGTAGTAGGATGACCTTGTGGATGTTGTAGAAAACCAAGCATCGTTCTTAACCATAATGCTTGAGTGGCACTATTTGTAACCACTACATAACCTATCTCGGCTATAGAAAAAACAAATACTGATTGCTTCTTGGAAGACCAGGAAAATAAACCAAAGCCCAAATAGAATGCATAACCAAAAGTACTCTTATATTTCTCAATCTCAAAATCCTTTTTGCAGCTTGAAAGTGAGATTGACAAGGAGATTCTATAAATGTGCTAATTAATCCAACACCATAAGTATCGTCAAGCCTAGTAGAAGTTAAGTATCTTAAACTCCCATTCAATCTTCCACAATTAGTAGCATCAACTAATTCTCCAGTGCCATCTTTTATCAATTTCAATTTTTCTTCAATTGGAGTCACAATAGGCTTGGTTGAATCCATCCGAAATTTCTTCAAGATATCACTAGTATTGTAGTGCTCTGAATTCGAAACCCGAAATGGAACCCCAATCCGTACCCGAAACGCTACACGGCAGCATATCCAAAAAGACACTAAACCTCTAACTCAAATAAATCACTTTAATTAAACTCATCATCGCCAAATGAAAGAAGAAAAACATACATCCTGAAATAAAATTCCATAAACAAAATATAAAACATTTAATACAACCAATGTCCTACTCAACCTTAACTAAGGATTAATGCAAACAACACTGTCTAAACCAAAGTAAAAAAAAAATCATAATAAGTAAAAACTCTCAAAAAGTCAATCAATCTAAAAGCGTAGTCTAATCTCATCCGTCTCCACAATTCTCTTCATATTCTTGATCAAAATCTGTGAAATGTTAAATGGAGTGAGTTACATTAGCCCAACAAGTAGTCCAAACATCTTCTTGAGAAAGAGGATGTTACATATAATATCCTTCAATAAAACACATCAAATAGTACCCAATAATTAGATGAAACTGAGTTATATATATATATTTATTTATTTTTTTTTTTATTTATTTATTTATACATATCTATACATGCATACAAATGATATAGGATTTAGTCTAATGCTAAATAAAACAAAACTATAATAATAATAATAATAATAATAATAATAATAATAATAATAATAATAATAATAATAATAATAATAATAATAATAATAATAATAATAATAGAATAAAATTATAATTCCATTCTAAGGTAAAATTAACTAATTTAATCCCATTTTAAAACAAAACAAGTTAGGCCAAAAAAGATATACAAAGAAAATAATATAAAAACAATTTGATTTTTTTTAAAAATAATTAATGTCTATTGAAATGGCCCACATCATGCCTCAACCATTTGAAATCAATTGTCCCCCACTTCAATACCCAAAATTCCACAAACATGCTCTGCGGTCAAACGTCCAAAACAAAACAAATTTTGATTTTTTTTTATTTTTTTTTTGGTGGGGACATCAGATGTCCCCATGTACAACAACTGAAAAGCTGCAATCTCCCTACACAGCAAGGAGGTCAACAAAAGCTCACTCCCTTGTCGTTTTTTTTTTTTCGGTTTCTTTTTTTTAATATATTTACAACATGATCACCACACAGTGAAACCCAACAGAAGCCAACGACGTTTTCGTCTTTCTTCTTTTTTCCCTGCTTTTCGTTTTTTTTTTTCCTTCCTTTTTCTAGGGAAAACGTGATCTACTACCTTCATAAATAAATTATCCAAACATAATAAATTAAAATTCAAAACAATTCAGTTCCATCTATTCATAAGATACTTTTTTTTTTCTTTTTAGAATATATATGTATACATTACATACAGTACAGACACAGCTAAATTCAAAAGCTTTTTTTTTTTTTTTCCCCAACATCATGATCAAAACTGAAAAACTTAACATATCTTCATCACACAACAAACAAATGCTCATGAGTCTCAAATTAGGAGAAGGATCACTAATATCAGTCCTGACTATTTATCCCGTCAAGGAGGCCAGACTTATATTTCTTATTGACTAAGAGAGATTTTAGTCACACAAATAAATTTTAAAACATGTTCTTCCTCCCCTTCTTCTATCCCATGAGCCATCAAACACATATCACACATAGCACACATAATACTATGATTCAAAATCAGAATAAAATAACCAAACTCAATTCCCAAATTTTATACAGAAAATACAAATTGTAGAATATTTCAAAAAATAGAAGATGCCTAAACCACTTACCTCAGAAGTCAGACTAATATCTCCAATCCAAGCTAACTACTCCACACAATCGCTCCCTAATATCAAACCACACAATACCAATATCAATCCAAGGAACTAAAACTCAATGAATCAATTAACCTTATTATCTAAAATTTCAGAAACAAAGAGGAAGAGAACCTCCTAATATTTACTCCTCCATCTCTAACTAAATTAATAGTCGAAGCTAATAGAACTCACCTTTACAATTGAAGCAAGTCAGAGCTTTCTTCCCCAGAGTTTGGAACCCTTAAATGATCGCTTTGGACAACTGACGATAAAACCAAAGAACGTCGTTTAGGTTAAGGCGTAGGTTTAACTTTTAAAAACACTAAATAACAAACACATCCCTTGACTTAATTAAAACTCTCATGACTCTTAAAACTTATGGGCTATCTCATGGGCTATAATAATAAAAAAAACTCACATTATAGGTCGACACCATACAAGACCCATAATATATTAGGTTGGGTATTTACAAGTATACTTTCTTTAAGAAATAAAAATTCCTTCATCCAATTGATAAACTTTCAATCAAAGAAAATAAGACGCCAACTCCAAATCTGTCATCTCAAATTACTAATCATAACCTTCTTGAATTTAAAAACTAATTTGGAATTGTTTGCCCTAAGGGCATTCTTCTGTGTTTTGATTTATGACAAACATTGATGTATACTAACATGTGTAATCTTTATGTGATAGGATTTTTGGATATGACATGTTTGACTTTAGTGCTTCAAAGGTGCAAATAGGACTGCTAAAGAGCTCTTAAGCAATAGAATCCAAAAATGGTTGATCAAGTGCAAATCCAATTTGAGAAATTGTATATTATGAAGGCCTTGTGAAGAATTATAGACTATAAATTGTGATTAAGGTACTATTTATAAATTCTTATATCTCTTTACCTTGCTTAATTTTATTTACCTTGAAGCCCTTACAAATGATTTCAAAAAGAGGGTATTTCTAAATCTAAAATTTATAAATTCTTGGTTGAGATGTTTTGGATAGACTTCTGAATCCAAAATACCCATTCAATAATCTGTAACATTTTTCAAAATATACCTCTTTGCATTCAGTGACATTTTGGACTCACCTTTTGGACGCACATATTTCCATTCTGTAAATCCTAAACTTTGAAAATCCTGACAAAAATAACTAGTTGTTGGGACTTCGGTCTCAACTCTTATAAAAGCTTCAAAACTTGGATTTTCATGCAGATTTTTGTGATAACTCATTCAAAAACACTCTTACACTTTATAATACAAAAATCTCCCTTTTCATTTGTGCTTCAAAGTGAGATCAAATTGTTCCAAAAGTAAAAAGATATTTGTGCTTAGTGTCTCATATTTGCTCAATCTGTGAGCTATTTCTGTATTCTATCTTTAATCAGCTTTGTATCAAAGTTAAGGAAGTAAAATCCAATTGGAGTGAGCATTGATTGTTCAGTTTAAAGAGATTAGGTGTAAAACCAATTGTGGTGATCCTCTGATATAAGATTGGTGTTGCCTACCACCATTGATTTGGGAAAAAGGTTTTAGTAGTTATATTGAAATCCTTAAGTGTGTGCTTAAGGTAGTGCATGTAGATCATTTAAGGATCGAACCACTATAAATCTTTGGATCTATTCTTTTGCATTTTATCTGAACTTTATCATTGCATTTTTGCCGGTCATCAGATAAAAAAAACTCTATCTTTTTCTTTGTAATTACTGATCTGTTTTAAGACTTTTATGTTCTATAGTAAATCTATCATTGATATCTCAACCACCCATCTTTAATACAGACCATCTTCTCATCATTTACTGTTGATTCAAAAGATCTCTGACTGCATTCTTAAAGCTGTGAAGCAAATCTGCCCTTGTGAACACATATATTGTTCGGCCCTTTTTCAAAAGACATCAAAAGATTTTTTTTTTTAAAAAAAAAAATTGTATTTATTTGCCATAAACCTTATTCACCCCCCTCCCCCCCCCCCTCCAAGGTTTATCAGGAATTATTGTAAGTAAAAATAAAATCATCAACATACACGCACACAATAAGTACATCACCATCATTATTAAACTTCACATATAAAGTATGCTCATGTGGACATTTTTCAAGATCATAATTAACAAAATAAGTATTAATGCGAGTATACCAAGCCCTAAGAGCTTGCTTCAACCTATATAATGCTTTCTTCAATTTATAAATTTTATTTTCTTTATTTCTACCACATATCCTGGAGGTTGCTCAACATACACCTCCCTTTCCCAAACTCCATTCAAGAAAATAGACTCAGTATCCATTTGATAAATTCTCCAAGAACTAGAAGCAGTAAGAAAGATAATTAAAGGATCAAAACGGAAAATATCAAAGAAAACACAGCGAAAATTTTTTCAGTTTTCTGAGCCGCATCTAGGAGAGAGTACTTACTTTTCTTTATGGGTTGTGAATTGACCAATGTAGAGACAAGTTGCACTGGAACTTCTTCTTGCATTGGAGGGGGAAAAGGAGGTGCCTGCTATTCAACTGGAACTCCTGTCAATCTTCTACTCTTACACATCAAGCGTCTACAAACTACTTCTCTTCGTCTTCCAAAGTATGACTCTACCTTACTCTTAGCGTTAGCTTAGTAAGAGTTACTTTTGGATAATCAAAACACACTCTACTATAGAGAGAGAAGAGAAAGGACAAAAGACCAAAGAGGGAGAGAGCAGACGATACACACTCCAAAGAAGAGAACTCACAAGAACAACGTCGTTATTTTTTCCTCCTCATGTCACGATATTTGGCCAGCCTAGGGCTTTCTCAAGCCCTAATGGCCGAAAACATGAACCCTTAATGGGCTAGGTGCCATGCTCAAAAACCAATCCAAGATTGGTCCAATTTTCTTAATTAATTAATTATCTTTTTTGGGTTTCATTAAATACCCAAGACTAATTAATTAATTCTAATTGGACTTTTAATATATGTCAATATATCAGTCCAATTCTCTTAATTAATTAATTATCTTTTCTGAACCTCATTAAAACTCAAGACTAATTAATTAATTCTAATTGGACTCTTAGAATAATTTTTATTTCTCTTACAAATAATTATCTATTAATTCCAGATTATGTCTAAACAACACTAATATAACTTGAGCTACTCCGGAGACTAATAGACATATTATTCATGACTACGAAAATGACCAAAATGTCATTACTATTAAATAGCTATATTTTATCATTTTAAATGTTTCCATTTATCACCATATGAAAATATTGACCCCAAGAATAATATTGCTAAAGCAATATCTCCGACCTACAGGTGTAATGACGGAAATACCCCTCTATATAACACCCATCAATGAAACAGGATAAATGTACTAATACCCATCTCAAAGACATCTACCATCTTTAGATCTCTAATCCAATAATCTATGACTCGCTCGAATGTACTTGCTTATCATTGGAAGTTATCCAAAAGCACACATTTTAGAGTCACGTTCCCAGGGTCTTGGATCATTAGATTATCCTGGACAATCACAATGGGGTGATTTAACCTCACTAACTGAAGCATAGAAATTCTATTGCATGAGTCCATCTTAACTAATTAGAGTAATACACCCAATATGCAAGGATATTGATCTCACAAAAGAAATCTCACCCAACATACATCAAAGTACAAAACTTTAGCTTCGCCAAACGACCAACTCACACTCAAGTATGAAGGTATTCGTCTACGCTGTAGCAGTAATAGTCTAGTCTCTATAATTATACTATTTTAAGAGAGACCACTACTACAAGTCCAGTTCTACGTATTCGAAATACACTTATGCTAATGATGCGAGTGAACTACTCATTGATTTAAGGTAAACTATTCATCATTAGAAATCATAGCATAATAGTCTTACCTTTGATGAAATGTCCAATTCTATCAAACGACTAAGAACTCAATTTTATATATATGACAAGTACCCATAGTTTATACCTTACTGTGAAGAATGACCCAACACATAGACCATTATTTGGACCTTTAAATGCGCAATAATATAAGGAATAAACTAAATTGAATGAATAAATATTTTATTACAATATATTTACACAGAATACAAAGTCTTTGAAGGCATACTTTCCAACAATAATTATCTATACTATATCAAGTCTAGCAACGGGTGCAAGAACTTTAAAATAACCAATTCCAATGTTTTATTTATATCTTTTTGCCACTAACATTACTTTAAAATGATTCGCCTCTCTAAATGGCTTATACTTAGTCTTGCATACCCATTTAACACCAAGAGGTTGTTCACTAATTAGAAAAGAAGTTATGTAACACCCCACTACTTATGCCCCATTAGGGCTGGGGATGTCGCCCCGTCCACAGGATAGATGGTCTTTATAACTAAGACACACAAAACATATAAAAGAAATAATTCAAAACTAAACTTATTACAACCCAAGCAATACATGAACAAGTTCAAAAATAAATGTATGCTACTGTCTCTCAAAAGAAATACATAGGAAAAATAACAATGAGTCTTCAAAACATAAGCAATTTTCTAGCTAATAACCTTCGCAACATGATCGACTTAAAAACATGGTATAAAAGATGGTGAGATATAAATTTCAGTAAGCCCGTGTGTGTTTTGAGTGTTTCAAGTAAAACAGTTCATATATACAAGTTGAAAAAGTTTCATAAAAGAAAGTGCTGGCAAGCTTCAAATAAATTTCATAAATGAATAGTGGTGTTTTGCTTTCCAAACATACATGTGCACAATAAATACAGCCACTTAAAAGAGATAGCCATGGCACCACACTTTGTGCACCATGATAATATAATAATCAGAATGCCACACTTTATGCATACTGACACAAGGTAAGTGTACGGCCTATCGGGTGAGATACTTCTCCATCTCTATATCCAAACTTACCGGTTGTCCATTTTGAAAATATACAGTCCACTTGACTGAACGTGCTAGTTCGGACCGGTATGACCTATAGGACTGGCATCCTATCCAGGAAGGACTCACCTTTCAGAGGTGGCCACCTACTGAGAGACTTATTCTAACCCTTCAAAGATTAGTCCTAATAGTCTATCCTTATTGAGTACTCAACGTTGTTTATCCAAATTGGGAGGAAAAAGATCATACAATGATTCATTTGGAAATAACAATTATAGTTTCCAAAATTCTTGCCAAAAATTAAGTTTTTAAGGAAAAGTTTAGCGTTTTGTGTAAAATTGTTTGTTTAATTCCAATTGGTTTGCTTGACTAAAACGAAAAGGAAAATTATCCATAATTGTCTTTACAGTACAAATACTCGTATACATTGAGTTTGACTTGTCACAATAACTTTGGTTTTCAAATGGTTTCATGCAATAACTTACCTAATCTTTTGCTCTTCTTGGGTTCAAAAGTCTTCCAATGTCAGCCTAACCCCACTTGGAGTAAACACAAGGTATAAAACAATATTCAGTCCATATTTACCTTAAATAAATAATTCATAATTCAACTAGCCACATGAACAACTAACCAAGACCATAATGTCTTAACCTTTAATACTAGTTGATAAAGTATTTTATAAACTAAAACTAGCTTAATAAGTTAAAATAAATAGGTGTTATAAAATAAATAATAATAAGTTGTAGTTTCAAATAATAAATAATGAGTAATATTGCTAATAAATAAAATTAGTGTTAAAGAATGAATAATAATAAATCCTAAATAATATTGGTAATTAGTAATATTTAAATAATATTATGATAAATAATAAATTACACTTAATTTTTTAATTAATAATTAATAGATAATAAATAACCAATAAAATTAATAATAATTAAATTATACTTAATTTTTAATTAATAAATAATAAATAAATTTTAATATAAATAATATTTATGAATATAGATAAAAGTTTTAGTAAGGCTAATTAATATGGTCTACAAGGTCATTTGATATTAATTAATTCTAATATTTTATTATTTATTTTAATAAAAGATTTTATTTATTTAACTAATAAAATAATAATATTTTAAATAATACTCTGTTTCCAACCTACCTAATGTTTTTTCGAATTTTATAGATTAAATTGAATAATAATTCTAATTAAATTAAAGTAATAATGTTAGTAAAAATAATTCTAGAATTAATAAAAATAGCTCTTACCTTAATTTTCTATTGTTAGAAAAGATCTTATGAACATATTCTCACATAATAAATGGCATGTTAATCTATCTATGAACATAGACTTGAATTAACATATATTACAACATGGATGATCTTCTACTAGGCATAACATTATCTATGGCTCTATTGAAAAATAATATCATAAAGGCCTAATCACCAATGGTGGCATAATATCTAACATGCATCAAAACATTCATAAATCTCTTTAATTATGATGAATATATAATTATTCAAAAGAAAAATCTATAAGGCATAATCATTCATTCCAACTCTCATGTCCTAACCCCATCCCCTTCACCTATATACATATTCTCAACCCCTACTTTATTCAATCAACCTATCAACATATAGGGATCTTGATTCTGAAAATTAAAAAAGAAGATTAAGGAAAAATACTTGATTGATGCTCGTTTGATGAAGGATTTTTCTTGGTTAATGAAGATCCTCAAGTGCTTGATGTCTTTTAGTGGTCCGAAAGTAGCCATGGTTGATCATCACCATTTCAGCCAAAAGAGAGAAAGAGTGAGAGAAGAATGAATGAGAATAGAAAGGAATATTAGAAGTTGAATAGAAGAAAAAGAAGAACAAGGAGATTGTTCTTATTTTACCTTTTGGTGTTCTTTGAACATTCAACAAAAAATGTTAGTTTGATCTGTTTGGAAATTCAACTTTGTGTGTTTCGGTGTTATAAAGTGCAGAAATGAAGTATATAGGTTGAATATGGATGATCTAGAGTGTTTGAGAGTGATTGGAGTGTTTAGGATTGGTTTAGGCTTGAAGATGTGAAGTATGTGTTCTTGGTGTTCTTTGAGAGAGTTTGAGAGAAAATGAATTTTGAGTGTGGCTGGAATTATGATGGTCGAATGGCCTAGTGTAGAAGGGGTTTTTTGTTATCAAGAATGAGAGAGAAGGTTTTCAGATTTTTTTTTAAAATTCAAATGGAGAAAAAGATGGAGTGGTTTGAGGTATAAGATTAGTTAATGGAGTTTGCTCTTAGAAGGTTTCTTGCTCTTCAATGGTGTATGGCTGAATCAGTTAGGTTTCAACCAAAGAATGGAGAGTTGTTCAGCCCTAAGGCTGGCCGAAAATGATCATGTAATGGCAAATGATTTTCTGGTTTTATCTATTAGCTGTAGAAGTATTTTAATGGAACAAAATCTAGAATTTAATTTGAAGTTTGAATAAGTTTTGGATAGAGTGATCTTAGGAGCTTTTTGAGAGATGATAATGGAGTCCTAATATTCAAGATTGGTGAGGAAGCCAAGATGTTCAGTCCATGGCTGTATAAGGTCCGAATTTCAGTGGGTTTTGATGAAGAATTTTGGCCTTAGCCTTGAAGAGACAAGCTGGAAAATTTTCTAGAATTTAAGCTTCAAGAACACTTGGAATTGAAATGGTTTTGGTGCAGAATTTTTATTCTCTTTGGCATGATTTTGCAGCTGGACTCTAAGGGTGTTTGAAGATCTTTTAATGGTGGTTTTTCAGCCTTCATCTTAATGAAAAACAGAGGAAGTTCCAACTGTTCATATGTTCTAATGGTAGCTTCAAATTCCATGTTTAATGTTGCTAGCTTGCTGAAAAAAAATTCTGGTTTGGGACTATTTGTATAGTTCCAAAAATTCACTGAATTTTCAGTCTTCATCCTCACATAAAATGACTAGTTTTCTTGCAGAAATTGGGTAGGAAAGCTGGCTGAAATTTTTGAAAACAACCTTAAAGAAAATCTGAAAAATTTTCCAGATTTTTCTTACCAAAACATGAATAAGATGAAGATGGAGTCTAAAGGAATAGCTATGGTATTTTATTTTCCTTGGAATCTCTACCTAATTTTCCTCCTCACTTTCAGCCATCTCTATCCCATAAGAGCTGATTTTCGAATTCTAAGTTAGGAAATTATGACAGAATTTTTATGATTAAAAATGGATTAAAGAATTAAAGGTAATTTAAATTTCAAAGATGTCAGGATAAGACTAGCAAAATTGAAGAAGACAATAATTCTTTTAGAATTCTTTTTAGGACAAGACCACATGGTCAAGACATTACCATTATGTCTTTCTTAAGACAACATTCCTATCTTTAGAGAAAGAAAAACGAAAATTCAAACATGGTTAAGATAATTATGAATAAAATTTAAGTGATGGAATTTGAATTTAAGACCTTAGAGATTAAATCACAAAACTCTAACTACTTAACCACACTAACTCTTATTCTTATTTTCTCAACCAAATATTCTTCTTATCTAAACCTCAAGCCATCTTCCTATTTTGACCTCAATCAAAATTACATTTTTACCCTTTCTACCCAACATATACAAATAAATCATTTAACCTATAAAGCACAATTATAAGGCATGCAAAATCATTCAAAATGTATATTTTATACATGATGACATGATATGCTTCACATCCCCCTTACTCTAGGGTAGGCTTTACGTGGGGTTTCACAAGTTAACTCTCAAGTTTTATTTTTCTCAATGGCATAAATCTCTTTATCAATAGCACATATCCAACGATCATCATTAGCAACAACCTTATAGGTAACTGGATCACAAACAGCAAATAAAGCAAAATTAATAATATCATAATCAAATAAATTATTGTTATTAGTACCAACAACATAATCTTGCAAACGTGTTGGTACATAGTGCTATCTTTGAGGATGACTTAAATATTGCATAGGAGAAGATTGTGCACTAATAGGCTGTTCAACTTGCCCTTCTTTCTATTGAACCAAATCATCATTTACCAATGTTTTTGTCTACAATGGAAAAGAAAGTAATAATATTGGTTCTATAAACATCTTTGTAAACTAATCCCAATATGCTTGCTCATCAAAAATAACATTCCCACTAATAACTACTTTCTTAGTAATAGGATTATACAACTTAACCCCTCAGTTTCATGACCATAGCCAAGAAAAATATATTTTTCTACTTTATTATCTAATTTCTTCTTGAAAGCATCTAGAATATGATCATAAGTTATACACCCAAAAACTTTAAGATGACTAATATTAGACTTTCTATCTGTCTAAAATTCCTGTAGTCCCATCATTACTTCAAGTAGGACACCCATTCCAAAGATAAACAACACAAGAAACAACTTCTGCCTAAAAATCATTATGATATTTCTTTAGATGTAACATGAGCCTCACCATATCCATCATTATTCTATTTTTTTCTCTCAACCACCCTTTTATGTTAGGGAGTATATCTAGCATTCAATTGATGTCAAAAACTATGTTTTCTCAAAAAAATCATCACAAACAAGAAATTCAGTGCCCCTATCAGCTCTCAGAGTTTTAATAGGATAATTACTTTACTTCTACATTTAGACTTTAAAACTTTTAAATATATTACAGGTTTTAAATTTATTTACCAAAAAGTAAACCCAAATCTTTCTACTAAGATCATCAATAAAAGTGATAAAATATTTTTTAACGCTAAACAGGGAACCTCCACAGAACAAAAATATGAATAAATTAATTTTAATGGTGAATATGCTCTCCAAGCTTTTTCCTTTTTAAAATAAACATTGTGCTTCTTCCCAGCAATATAAGATTCATGATTTTTATCACCAGAGTTAAGTGATAGCAAACCCAAAACTAAAATTTTCTTCGCAAGTAAATTCAAATTGAAAAAATTTAAGTATCCAAACCGTATATGCCACAACCAATGATCCTCAAATTCCACAGAAAACCGCCAATACTTGTAATATAATAGTACTGTTGAAGGATATTTTATATATATCCAGTTTCAAATAGAATTTAGTTTTAATCACAAAACTAATTAATCATAGATATTCTGTTTCATTTCAGTCTAATATTATATTTGTAGAAATGAAGTTATCTTACGTACTGGGAATATGTATGGTAATTTTTTCTTCATAAACCCTATTAACAATCAAGCAAATAACGCTCAAAGTGAACCTGTGATGAATAAAAAGAGGAAGACTAATAACAACAATTCATATTTGTATCATCTAAGATTTGGTCATATTAACCCAACTAAGATTTAGAAGTTAATCCATGATGAATCTTTGGGCTCATTGAAATTATAAACTTGGTCTCAATATGAATCATGTCTTATGAGAAAGATGATCAAAAGGGCATTTATAGAGTCCAAGAGATATTGAGTTTAGTTCACACTAATGTGTGTAGTTTTTTTTTTATCACACCAGCAAGAAGAGGTTTTAGTGCTTCATTACGTTTATGGATAATTGTATAAGATATGATTATATTTACCTAATGAGATACAAGTCTAACTCTTATAATAAGTTCAAAGAGTTTAAGCAAGCTAATTAAAATCCTTCGATTGAATCATGGTGGAGAGTATCTCCTTAGTGAGTTCAAAGACTACATGGTACATCATGAGATAGTATCTCAACTTAGTACTCCTAAAACACCCTAGCAAAATGGAGTAGTTGAGAGAAGGAATATGACATTGATGGAAATGGTCAGAAGCACGATGTCTTATGTAACTTTTCCTATTTTCTTTTGGAGATATGCTCTAGAAATTGCAGCATAGATCATAAACTTAGTACCTTCCAAGTTAGTGTTTAGGACACTCTGTGAGAAGTGAATTGGGTAAAAGCCTAATTTAAATCATCTTAGAATATATGGATGTCTAGCTTATATACTGATCAAGAGAGATAAGTTAGAACTAATATCAGAATTATGCTACTTCATTGAGTATCTAAGGGAACAAATGGTGGGTACTTTTATCATTCTAATAAGTAGAAAGTACTAGTAAGTACCAATGTTATATACTTCGATAATGAATAAAGTACAACCACCAAAGGTTCAAGTAGAATGGAACTAATAAAGAAGTTGTCTTCTAAGTCAAGATCTAATTATAGAACACAAAGAGGAACAACCTAAGGATCCTATACAAAACAGAGTCTTGTCATAGTGGGAGGGTATTTAGAGTTCCTAAAAAATGGACTAAAGAGGTTTTTTACCTAATCTCTGACTGTTAAGAATAAGATCTCACTAGGTATGAGGAGGTTATTGTAGATATTAATGTAGATATATGTCATGAAGTAATGAAAGTTGAGATTGAGTCTATATACTTCAATTAAGTTTGGGATCTTGTAATTTCACTTGAAGAGATAAAATCCGTTGGGTGTAAGTGGGTGTACAAAAAAAAAAAAAAGAAGAAGAAGTGCAGATGAGAAGATGAAAATCTTTAAAGTTAGACTTGTGATAAAAAGATATTCTCAAAATGAAGGTATCGATTGTGAAGAAACTTTTTCTCCAGTAACCATGATTAAGTCTATTCGTATCATTCTTGCTATCACAGGTCATTATGATTATAAGATATGGTAAATGGATGTCAAGATAGCCTTTATTGATGATTGTCTTAGTAAAGACATTTATATATCCCAATCGGAAAGGTTTTGTTGCTAAAAGCCAAGAGTATATAGTTTGCTAGTTTAAGAAATCTATTTATGGACTTAAGCAAGCATAAAAAATATAGAATATTTATTTTGATGAGATTGTAAAGTTTTATGATTTTATTCAAAACGAGAATAAATTATGTGTGTACAAAAAACTAGAAAGCATTAATGTAGTCTTTCTTGTGTTATATGTAGATGACATTCTTTACTCATTGATAATGATGTAAGGACATTGTCATCTACAAATATTTGACTTTATAGTCAATTTAGTATAAAAGACAAGGGAGAAGCCAATTAAATTCTTGGAATTGAACTTCTCAGAAATAGGAAGTGAAAAATGTTAAAATTATCTCAAGCTACATATATTGATAAGATGTTGTCCATGTTCAACATGGACTCATATAAAGGGATTCAAATCCCTTATAGACATATTTTATCTCTTTCTTCAAAAGAGATCCTAAAAAATAAAAATAAAAAATAAGATAAGTAGGATTCCCTATACTTCGGCGGTAGAAAATTTCATGTACGCCATATTGTATATTAGGCCGAATATTTGCTTTGTGTGGGTTTAGTTAGTAAATATTAATCAAACTCAAGGAGGTTCATTAACAAACTGTAAAGCATATACTTGAGTACCTCGAGGGAACAAGAGATTATATATTAGTTTACAGAGCCGATGACTTGGTGCTAACAGGATATACAGACTCAGACTTCTCAAGGATAAGGATAAAAGAAAATCTACTAGTGAATATATTTTTATCTTGTCTGGAGGAGCCATTTTATGAAGGAATTTCAAGAAATCTTATATTACTAATTCAACCATAAAAGTTGAATATATGACAAGTTCGGAGGCATTCACGGAAGCAGTTTAGTCCTAAAAGTTCCTTTCAGAACTTAGAGTTGTGCTACAGATAGATAAGCTAATTGTACTCTATTGCAATAACTCATGACCTGTTTCACAATGTAAAGAATCAAGAAACCACAAAAAGAGGAAGCACATCAAGAGAAAATACTACATGGTTCGAGAATTTATTTAGAAATGGGAAATCGTAATGGAATAGCTTGCTTCAGAAAATTAGCTAACTGATCTATTCACCAAGCATTTGACAGAAAGAGTCTTTAAAAGATATTTAGATGCCATGGGAGTGGGCACTTATTAGCTTACATAGTCTTAGAGTGCAAATAAGAGATTGTTGGAATGTATGCTCTTCAAATTATGTATCTGATGTAAATTTGATGTAATAAATAAAGTTTTACTCTAAAAAAATATTTATGTTCTTTATTTTAATTTGTTATGCACGATATTTATTAGAAAAGATTCATTATGTTTAAGTAAGTGATTTATGTAAATGAAGTATTTCATAGTAAGATATGGATCATGGATTACTTAACACATAAATTGGTAATTATTAATCGATTGATGAGAATGAAAATCTCATCATGACTAGATTATTATACTATGAGTTCCGAGTGGGGAATTGACTTACCTTTAGCTAGTAAGTAGTCTTCTTACTTTATGGCATAAACATATTTAGAATATATAGAATTGAACCTCTAGTGATAGTATTTAAAAATACTAATATATGATAAACTTAGATTATTACTGCTACAATCGTAGACTAATACCCTACGACTTAAGTATGGATTAGTGATCTAACGAATTTGGAAGCATATATTTTGATATATTATAGGTGAGGTTCTATCGTAAAACCAATATACTTTTATGTTGAGTATGTATGATTAGTTAGTTAAGATAAATTCATACAAGATAACTTCTATACTCCTAATTGGAAATATTACCCCTTGTGATTATCCCCAAGGTCCTGAAAAAGTGATTAAGTATCGTATGTTTTTAGGCAACTTTCAAAGATAAGCATGTATATATTGGAAGCCATAGAGTTGTTTATCTCATTCCTCTTTATATCATGTTTTCAGGGTAACTTAAGTTGAATCAAGACTAAAGGAATAAGCTTGAAGTACTTATGATTTGAGATACTTTATGAGACTTATTTCATTTCTATTATTAGGATATTGCAGTTGTCTTATTTTGAAATTATTCTTTATTAGGCTCATATATTTATTGAGATCTTGTAATAGATTTATATTTAATTTTACTCTAAGTTTTGGAGTCGTAATTTTATTAGTACGTCATAAAGACCCTTTATTAATAGATGGGGCAACATCTCCAATCCATTGAGTTACATATGTAGTGGGATGTTACAAGCCAACTAGCCTTCTTAAAGGATGTCAGTTAGCTAATATAGGTACTTTGCTTCCAACTTATATTGGGGGCAAGCACTTATGCACACAGGGGATAACTGCTCATGTCTTCTAGACAATCACCAGTCTATGCTAGGGGCAAACATTAGTTGGGGTCATTCCAACAAACATGGGACAATCTTTTCGTAATTCAAGCATTCCAATAGTTCGCCCTAGATTGAATTTTCGATTGACAATACCTCAAAATGTGTACATCCCAAACGTATTCAATCGGCCAATGCCCCACCCAAGAAATTCAAATAGCCAACCAATAGCTATCCAATGGAGTGTTGCCTAGCCTTAGGTCGACAACCCCAGTAATAGGTCAACCCATAATCGATTGTAGATGTCCTAGGAAAACAATTTGGTTTAAACATTATTGAATTTGAGAAGCCAGCCTACAAGAAGTCATATCCTAAATGAATTATTTTGGCTATCCTATTGCCTTAAAGATTTAAATTACCAAATTTCACTATTTTTTTAGAAACAATGAGAAAACTACCATGGAACATATCGAAAGGGTTACTACAAAATATGGTGTGTTGGGCAACAATGAATACCATAAACTGCATGTATTTCTATTATCCTTAACATGTGTAGCATTTACTTAGTATATGAATTTTCTACCAAATTCGATACATACATGGGTTGAGATAGAATGGTTGTTCCATGAAAGATTCTATCGGTCAATCCCTGAGATTTCTATAGCTGATCTACTGTCTATCAAACAAAAACCTAAGAAAATTATGGTAAAGTAAAATTCTTGGAACGATTTAGAAGATTAAAAGGAAAGTGTTAGGATAGCAGTTGGACGGATGTATCCTTAGCTCAAAAAGTCTTTAATTTTGCAAGATTTTCCAAACATCTCTTGCTTAGCGTCACATGTAGCTCAAATTGAGGAGTTCATCCAGGACAAAGAAAAGAAGTGGGAAACCAAGTTCAGGAAAGGATAAACTATGATATCTATCATTGATGATCTGACGAAGACAAAGGAAGACCAGACTAATAACGTTATGGCTGCTGAACTCATAGCCAGAAAGGCCTATATATGCCCATCCTTAAAACCTTCCAGAGGGAAAGAAATTATTAAAATCGAAGCAAAGACAGTAGGGATGGCTATTTGTTCGATATTACAAAAGTATCAGATTTTTAACCATCTACTAAAGAATAGACAAATTAAGTTGTCTTAAAGCTAGCAAATTCCTTCGCTTAAAGAGCTTAAAGGGAAAAAATATTATAAGTGGCATAATACATTCACTCAAACCGTGAACAATTACCTTGTCTTTAAAAATATCATTTAAAAAGACATTCAAGAAGGACGAGCTAGGCACGTAGACAAGGCCGCCTCTGAATCTCTTGTTGATTCAGATACCTTTCCTAAAGTTAACATTAACATGGTAACTACCATAGAAAGTAGCCATCTAAAAATGAAGAAGATATGGGTAGAAAAGGCAGATCAAGTAGTTGATCTTAAAAACTTATTGAATTAGCACATAAGTCACATAAGGATAAAGTCGATCTAGATAACAAGAAAGGAAACCAACAAAATAGTTCCTCAGTCTTCCAATGATTAAGAGTACAAGTGGCCAAACCTAGTCCTAGACAACAATAGAGAAAAGTAATATTCTATGTTAAGAACGAATAACTCACCTAATCTTGGCACTTTACTTAGATAACATAGTTAGGTGAGATCAACCAATTATGTTATCTCGACCAAAAGCAACACTTACAAAGAAGAAGAGCCTATACGAGATATAAGTTATAAAAACAGGATGAGTTAGTAGGATCGTCAGACTCAAGCGGGCCAGCTAACGTCATTGGTGTCTTATCCTCCAAATATGAAGAGAAAACAAATAAACAAATGTGATTGGTGATATAACCATTTTAAAACAAGTAGAAGCTGAGTGGACCAAAGCAGAAGAATTGCCTAACCTTGAAGCCTTTCCTTTTGTGCAATTCCCTAAGCTAATAGAAGAAATGACAAATCATTTTCCGCTATTATATATAAAAGCTCATGTTAATAGCAAGCCGATTAGTAGAGTTTTCATGGATGAAGATGTCGTTTTGAATGTAATGCCGGCCGACACTCTGAAAAGGTTAGGCAAGCCCATAACTATTTTAATCTCAACTAACATGCAAATAACTAATGTCACATGATAGGCTACCTTAGCGCTAAGAGTACTTATGGTTAACTTGACTATAGGAACAAATACCAGCTCTACTACTTTCTTTGTGGTTGATATAAAGCCATCCTACTCTTTATTACTAGGCCAAGATTAGATTCATGCCAACCCTTGTGTGCCATCAACTCTTTACCAATTACTCGTATTTTGGAATAGAGACAAAGTACAGACTGTGACAACCGATCTAAAACCCTTCAAGATAGAGATTTAGAAGTCCAAAGCTATATAATATTCCCCTGATTTTGAGTCAATAAAGGTTGTAGAAGATAGTTACACAACCTGCCTTATTTCCAGAATGGTTTTCATTTGGAGACCATTGGTGAGTCACTAATAGCTATGGTCAACATCTTCGATCGGCTAATTATATTCAAGACCAAGTAAAAGATTCGCCATTGGTTGGATAGGGGGCATGAAGTTTCAATCATTGATAAGCTTTAACTCATTGAAAAAAGTAAAACTTTCATTCGAAGAAAAGTCCCCAATTTCATGCCTCAAGATCCAGTAATTGAAATTAACCTCAACAACATGAAAGAGCCACGAAACACCAAGATCAGCTCCTTATTGACTTAACAACAAAAGAAGCAAATGAAAACTCTTGATGCGTAAGATTTGGATGTATAAGAATCACCAATTTTAAATCCATATCTAGTTAAGTTTTAACTAAAACATTAATCCTTAAATTACCCATATGAGTAAGTATACTCATCGCAAACATAGTATAGAAAACTAACGAGTATCGATCCTCAAGGAACAACTACCATTAGTTACTTTTTATTTATTATTTAACCAACCCAATAAAGTGATAATAGAATAAAAAGAAAAATTATACACACACACACACACACACACACACAACTCAAGAATAAAAGAATATACAATTAGACAAATATTTTTGAATACAAAATCATGAATTACTTAGAAATGATCACAATCAATTATTATCTTAGGAGCATGAAGGAATTAAAATAGAATCCAATTATTTCTAAAGTCATAGACTCACTATCTCATAATTAAATTAACAAATTTTTCAATCAAACTAACATAACCACAAGATGCATTCAACTCATCCATCAACAATTATCTCTATACTCTATATGAACTCAACTAATCTTTGATTACCTTGGTTCTTTGTTCTTAAATTCGTTTTTCAAGTCCATTACAAGGTAATAAATATGAAATCAATGAAGTTAAATCAACTTTTAGCATCGTTTCCCAAGTCAATTAGAAGCAAATCTAAATTCATCAACTCTCTAATAACAAGTAATCAAATACAAACAATGATAATCAATTAATCAAATAACTAAATTAATCCAAAAATTATGAATCCAAAAATAATGTCAAATTACAATGAAAATATTAATCACATCATTATTCTAGAACAAGAAAATAAAGGTAAAAGAAAGAACTCATAGACAAGTCTCATTCTTCTTCCTTGAAGACTTTCTTAACCAATGCCCCTTGAGTGATGAATTTTCTCTTCAATGATTGATTTGTAGCTTTGATCCTTGGATTCATATGTTTGTCTTATGTTTTTCTTACTTAAATAGGCTCCCAAGATGCCAAAAATCATTCTCCAAGAGTTCTAGGTTAAGTACAAGTTAGACAATATAAAAACTCTTAAGAAATTTCTAAATCTACGTGCGAAAAGAAAATTCGCCACCTCTGGATAGCCTAAGGTTGGCGCCGGTCTTGCTCCTCACGATCGGTGCCGACCGTGCTCTAGTCGTGCTCCGATGTTACTCTATTTTCTAACTCTGTTCCAGTCTTGGGCCGGCGCCTGCTGTGCTATGCACGGCCGGCGCTCTGTCCGGCGTCGGGTTTTTGCCTTTTTCTTGCTTTATTTTGCATAAAAATACCAAAATACCTTTTCAAAAGTAAAATATCAAATCTAAAAGAATATACCTAGCTACTATATCAAATGTATCACAAAATAACCTCAAATAACTAAAAAATAAATGATGATTTTAACCCCTATCATTGTGCTCGTAAAAAAGTATTGTGATTATTTTGCTTAGGATTATCAGGATATGCCTGGCTTGGATAGAAGGATTGTGGAACATAGATTTCAACTCAAGAAAGACTTTAAGCCTCACAAATAGTCGAATAGGTGTTTTAGGCCCGATTTGATTCCAAAGATCAAGAAAGAGATCAAACGACTGCTAAGATGTGGCTTTATTTAAGTTGTGTCTTACCTGTAATTGACCATTCTAAAATGGACCATTCTTTTTTACCTGGAGTTGACCATTCTTTTTTAACACTAAAAGCATACTTATTAGGATTTATCTTCAAATTATTTTTTCTCATCATGGTGAATGCCTTTTCAAGATTGCTTGTGTGCCTTTCAAAACTAGCTAACTTGATCACCAAGTCATCAATATATACTTCTATGCATTCCTTAAATCCTAACAAAGTGGATTTCTATCATCGTCCTAGTGATAAAAAAGAATGGTCAACTCTAGGTATGTATCGATTTTAGAGATCTCCATTTAGCTACACCTAAATATAAGTATGTTATGCCTATGGTAAATATTCTAGTAGACTTTATCACAGGATATCAATTCTTGAGTTTTATGATCGGCTTTTTTGGTTATAACCAAATTTTCATAGTCGAAGAAGACGTCCACAAATTAACCTTCTATTTTCCTAGAGCTGTTAGCTTATTCGAAGGGCTAGTCATGCCATTCGATCTAAAAAATGCAGGGGCTACTTTCAAAGGGCAATAAATATTATCTTTCATGATATTATTAAAGAACGCATAGAAGTATATATTGATGACTTGGTGATCAAGTTAGCTAGTTTTGAAAGGCATATGGGCAATCTTGAAAAGGCATTCACCAAGATGAGAAAAAATAATTTGAAGATAAATCATAACAAGTATGCTTTTAGTGTTAAAGCAAGTTATTCCTTGATTTCTTGGTCCATCACAAAGGCATTGAAGTAGATAGCAACGAAGCCAAATCCATTCTAGAGGCTAAACCACTAAAGGATAAGAAAAAACTCCAAACTCTGTTTGAAAATCAACTTTCTCAGACATTTTATAGCAAATTTAGCTAGAAAAATGTAGTTGTTCACGACTTTATAAAAGCTAAAGTATCCAGATCGGTTCTTTTAGGACAAGGAGCAGTAAAATGCTTTTGATAAGATAAAGTACCGCTCGTATAAACCACATGTCCTAGTCCCACCAAGATTAGACACATCCTTCAAGCTACGTATATATCAGCTACTGAAGAGTTGATCGGTTACTTATTAGCACAACATAACCTATAAGGCATGGAACGGGCTATGTACTATCTCAATCATACCTTGAACGACCCAAAAACTAGATACATTCTAGTGGACAAATTGTGTTTATTTTTGTTCTATGCCCATACAAAGTTGGAATATTACCTACTACCTAGGAAAATACATATTCTTTGCACAGTTCATATTATTCATTTTCTCTTAAACCGGTCAGTGTTGTACGGTGGCTGATGAAATGGGCTGTTAAGTTAACGGCCTTTGCACTAAAATATATACACTTATGAGCAGTAAAACGACAAGTTGTTGCCAACTTTTTGGCTAAGCATCCATGTATAGAAATGTCCGACCTAGTGGAGGAAATGCAAGGCTATGTTAGTAATCGTTGACTGTTAATAGATCAACTGCTAGTTCGAGGGTAGGTGCAGACATTACAATTATCAATCCAACTGGGGTTAAAGAAAGGTTTATGTTTGATTTGGAAAAAGAAAAATCAAATAGCCAGTTGAAATATGAAGAACTTATCATTAGACAACAAATCCTAATTGCTATGAATGTAAAGGCGCTCAAAAAAAGAGAAGATTCTCAGCTATTCATTAACCAACTAATTGGTGAGTGCATGTGTTCCAAGTCCAACTTGATTGCAATATTCAATATGGTAAGGCTACTATTAAAACGAATTGATGATATGCCCATTACACATATTCTAAGAAGCGAGAATGCAGAGACTAAAAACTTAGACAGGTAGTATCATGTTTCAAGCTAAATCACCTTGATGTTCAAGATGTCCTAGATTAGCAAATTGCAGCCCTAAATGGTAAATAGGTCAAAGATTAGATATAAGACATCACAAATCACCTTAGAGATCAATCGGCTAACACTTCTAAACTAATAAGAACAAAGGTTCTGAACTACGTGTTAATTAGAGATGAGCTATTAAAACAAAGTTACAAAGAAGTATTGTCGAAATGCTTAAGCAAAGAAGATATAATTAACACAATGGTCGAAGTACATAAAGGTTTATGCGGACTCTATCAGGTCAATCCAAAATTAAGGTCTCTACACTGACACAACTTTTGTTGGCCAACCATAGTGGCCAATTATTCCAAATATGCTAATAGGTATGAGGCTTGTCAAAAATGTAGTCAGCTACAGAGGTTGTCAGCTACAGAGCTCCACCCAATCCTTAATTCTTGGTTGTTCTATAGATGGACATTTGACATGATTTGCAAAATTTATCCAACTTCATCTCGAGGCTATTCTTTCAATTTCGTGGCCATTGATTTTTTCACAAAGTGGATGGAGGCCATTCGCCTGACTAAAGCCACCTAATATAATGTTATCAAATTCATCAAGAATTATATTATTTACAAATTTAACGTCCCAAGTCTTTAAAGGCTAATCAAAGAACCATGTTCACCAGTGACAAAGTAATAGCTTTTGTCCAAAAATTTTATATTAAAATTATTCATTCCATTCCCTATTATTTACAGGTAAATGAATAAGCTGAAGCTACAAATAAGATATTGATCAGCATCTTACAGAAATCCATTGAGGAGCAACCTAGGGGATGGCATGAATCGTTAAGCAAAGTGGGAACCTACAGGAATTCTATCAAAATAGTTATTGGTTTCTCTCCTTTCCGTTTAACTTATTGGCAGGATGTTGTTCTTCTAGTTGAGATCTTAGTTAGATCAGCAAGGGTCGCACAACAATACCAGTTGTTGATGGTTGACTATACCCGGCTATGTATATGGAACTTGATACACTTGGGGAGGATGGATGGTTGGCCTTGGAATAGCTATGTTTGCAAAAAGAAAATATGGTTGTCATACAACAAACACATCAAACAAAAGCAATTTAGAGAAGGGGATCTAGTATAGAAAACAATTTTACCAGTCGACCCAAATAATTCCAAATTTGAAAAATGGTCACTAAATTGGAAAGGACTATTTCAAATCACATATGTTATTCTTGGGGATTCTTACCAACTTATGAACTAGGCGGGCAAGAATTAAAGAAGAGTATCAATAGTAAGTTTTTTAAGAAATATTATCCTTCTTTTTAGAAAAGAATATAGTTAGAATGAAATTGAAATGTGCAAATTGGATATAGACCAGTCGTTAATAACCAAATAAAATTGAAAAGATAAATATTTTGGAATAGCTATAGGCCATCCGATTGATAACTAAAAAAGAAGGTGGATGGAATTTAGACAAAAGCGACAAAGTCAGTTTAGTCCCTATCTCGACCAGTTTCAGATGCAGCAATGTTAGCCAACTTAATTAGAACACTTTGAACCATTGCTACTGGATCTATTTTCATATCAGTTGTAGTTGATAAAGTAGCTGTTGCCCCAAATACTTCCGCTCTTGGTGGAACAACTTGGATTATGTGTGGTTGTGACTATTTCTTATGTCAAGCTTGTTGTTGCAGGAATAGATTGGGTCATATTTAAAATTGTTAATGGCAGTGCTAATAGGGGATTAGCTATGGGAGTAGTTGGTCTAGCTGCTCCCAAAATGGTTGTAAAGAGATAAATCATTATAATAGTTCGCATAACTGATAGGGCCGTTTCCAGGATAGGAAGTTAGGTAGTTGATGAGGATGACTCTAGAAGCGCTGAAATTTGCTCGGATGGTTTGAAATGAACTATCGCATGTTCATACATTTCTTCCCAACTTTCAATAATTTAGCCAAATCTTGCTTGGCCATACCCTTATCCAGCTCAAGTTTATAATTCTTACTTCAGATTAACCATCTTCCCTCTTACCTTCTGAGCATCATTAAATATTTGAGCAATAAGCTGTTCAAGCTTTATCCTTCTTCTTTAGACCTGACATATAGAAACTTTGACGACAAATAGTCTAACTTGAAACTTGGTAATTTCACCATAAAGATATGCTGCTTGGCCATAGTTGGTAGTTAGATTGCTTGTCAGGGTATCAAGCTTGGTGAAGGTAACAAAATATCTTAAATACAGCTCTTGATCTTAGACAGCAAGCCAATCAAACTCCTCCAATTGCATAGTAAATCAGGCTAACTACACTCTACGATAGGAATCATCAAAGTCTAGTTTACTAAGGTGCACATTCAAATCTATTAAGGCACCAAATTATGATCATTCACCAAAGTTAGCTAGTCACTTGTCTCTACCAGCTAGTTTTGGGTCTATTTGTCTACAGGAAATAGCTTGGATAACTAACCAATTAGAAAGTCCAATTCTTGCTGAGAAGAATGAAGGCCTGTTCTCTAGAGATGATCTAAAATAGGCTTTCAACTGATCTTGGACAACTGGAGCATAGGAGTTTTAGGAAAAGTCACTGGCTTAGTTACTGATGGCTTAGCAGCTTTTTCTTTCACGTGGCTCTTTTAGCCTACTTGCTTGCCTCACTTTACTTTACTTTCTTTTACTAAATAGGGCAACAAGAGAAGTTAGATTGTTTAAAATAATCGAATTGTCAAGATTAATCAACAAAAGGTTTCCTATACCTGAGAAAAGATAGGAGAGTTGGGCAGGTTGCGCTTAGATCTCTTAGGCATTATCTTCACATCTGGAAAATTGTCAACTGGAACAGATCTAATCATGCTACTAGCTGCGAAAATGAGGACTGTCCCAAATAGAAAGCTTGACAAATGTAGTAAAGGACGAGATATACCTAATAAAGCTAATCTTACATATGCGAAGGTCTGAAATGGTTGTCGAGAAAACCATTTTTCCTTAGTTGAACCCACAAATTTTCCTTCCTTCTCTATCTAATCACTGACTTGGCCTCCAAATTTAGACTAAAAAATATCTAAGGGTAATTGAAAATAGAGATTTACAACTCTCTGCCACCAAAGAAAAAATCTTATATGCCAAAACCTTGAAAATAGAACTTCTCCAACTTGTCCTGAGTTTGGCTAATCCTAACATCTAGTTGGGCATTTGTCAAATACAACCGTTCAACGTGTGTAGTTGCATGGTGTGGATCGGCCAAAATATCCTAAGCTAAACCCAATTAACGTGTAAAGTAATATAGATTGTATAGCTCAGATGAGACCTTGTTGTACTGGACAACAGGATGGGTGTCTTTTAGCAATTCTCGAGTCACTAGAATTGCACCTTAAAATTTTTGAAACATTGTATTATTATCATTGCCCGATTGCGTCCTTAGCCAGTCCAGCCTGTATTCCTTTAAGATATAAGGAGCCAACATGTTAATTGCTCAGTCATTTGCACAATAAAGAAATGAGGCAATTTAATGATGTTGGCAATTCGGCCTTCCTATCAGTACTAGCATGAAACAAAACTGTTCAAATGATGTAGCTAGTGAATAGTTTTGGCCACCTCTTCAAGCATTAGCAAGCCAAACTCAGAGAAATATTGATAAAAGCCACAATTGAAGAATCCATAAGGGACCAAGCAAGGGAAACACTTTCTCCCCTTCAGATACATTCTTATACCCCCCCCCCCCCCCAAAAAAAAGGAGTAGTATATTGAGGATAGAATCAAATAAATAAGGCTAGTTGTGCGGCCAAAATGTAGCAAAGCAGCATAATAAGAGCATTTCAAAATAACCCAAAAGAAGCTAGGCAGCTAATATATTTATAAATCCAACATAAGAGAAAATGAGCAGTTCATCTTCTGATAGTCTACCTAATTTCCTATTTGTTTTGACAAATCTATTGTAGATATTCACCCTTTTGTGGGCAATATGATAATCAGGGATTTTTATGGCTTCAAAATTGGGGATTTCCTCGCCATCTACTGGCAAACCCAAAAATCACAGTAATGTCAAGGAGAATAGGACTTACTATCCCAAAAAGGAAGATGAATCCATTAATAGTAAAGACCAAAAAGAGGTCATAGCCCTTAGGAGTACATGGTTAGGGCAGTAGCTCTAAGCGAATATGTGAATCGCATTATAGATTTCATATTCTTTCCGCTACTAGCCGAAGGCACCAAACCCAATTTAACTAGTCATTAAAGTCATTTAGTTCGTACGGCTAGCTGCGGAATTTGGGCGACCAAATGCTGGAGTTCTATTTGTATTTATTGAAAATGAGGTCAAACCTTCCAGCTTAATAAAATCAACCCAAGCCACCAATTCACTATCGGAAGTTAGTGAAGCACCTGGTTTGTACTAGTTGCCAGCCTTAGAGATACATACCAAGGTACGGTGATCAGTAAAAGTTTCTAGAAATTTCTCTGGGTGCTCAAGAACAATTGGGCTAGCAGAAGAATTTATGGTACTAGACATGGTAAAAATGGGGAAAGGATTTGCAATAGAAGTTTCTCAAATAATAAGTTTTTATGGTATACAAGAAAGGACTGAGAAAAAGTCACTAGAAGTTTCAACAGGAGTTTTAAATTCAAAAGGTAATGAAAAAGAATCAGTCACATTGGCCTATATGAAGAACAAGTTATTATTAACTCCAACTGCAAAGAACGGTTGTACAGAACTCAAGAGGATGTTTTGTTCTCTAAGCCCAATTGATCTCCAAGAATAAGAGGGGGCAAAGTGTTAACAAGAAAATTATTAGAACAGCTAGACAATCAAGCAGTAGATAGTCAAGACTATTGGACGACTCAACTAGCTAATCCAAAAGATAGCTTGCCGAACTAAATTCGCGGATCGGTTGAAAAGTGTTACCTAATTTTCAGCAAGTTGAATTAGAGTAGGATAATGTCGAAAATCTAGAAATATGGATAGGATTTTTTACCAATTCAAGAGCTCACTTTCTCACCATATTTGCCATAAGCAATGAGGGGAGTAAGAAAACCAGAAAAAGGTAAACATGGGTTTCTTTAAGACTTTAAAAGCACTAGGAAGGAATGAAAGAAGGGAACATCATCGACATTTAAAGATTCTACAAGTAATTTTTTTCATTTACCGTCTTTCTGAAGTTTTTAGCTTAGATTTCCCTTACTTTCAATTATTTTTAGTACTTGCTTTCAGTTTATCTTCATTATCCCAAGATAACTACCTCGACTGGGAATTTGCAAGTACTCTCGAAAGTATAATTGGAGTTCCAGGTACATAATGAATCTCTTTTTGCCTTAATTTCTAGAGTTTCATTTGCTTATACATAAAGAAGATTTAACTCTATATTAGTCGACCACTCTAAGATCAGAATTTCAACTTACCAATCAACAATTTCACAGTTGATCAGCCAACTAAAGCTTTAATGGACAACACATAGTAATCAACTTATTTGTTATATTTGGCATCCATACATATTATTTCTATTCTACTAAGGTCAAAGCCAAAATTAGAAAGAAAAAAGAAAGCAAAGATTGAAATGCATGCCCTATCAAGGAAGACAGACTAATCAAACTTTAATCAAGTGGGCACACAACCAAATCCATATTGAGTGTTGGGGAAGACAAGAAACAAGCTACTGCGATTATACCAACCATCAATAGAAAACTCCTCATCACTTCATCTATTTCTTTTGCATGTCTTAGAAAAAGGCAATTGGTGACATGATGATTCGAGACCGTAATGACTAGAAAAACCAACACAAACATAAAAGCATGCACAAAATCAATTAAACCAATTTTGTACCTCTTATTTTCAAGCATTTCTACACCAAGATCGTGTTTGAACACAACCAAGCCTTTTGTAGTCACAAAACCATAGTAGATTTTCCTGTTAGGACTGCAACAATTGTCGGTGAAGTGGAAAAAGAAGCACAAGAAAATGTAGAGGCCAAGTGGGGTGTGAATTATGTGAGCGGTGACATGAGAACATCTTTGCCATACATAGAGGGAAGAACCTTTTCAAATATGAGAAGGGTTATGGTTGGGAGGAAGTTGATGAGCAATGATGTTCTGGAGAGCTTCTTTTGCACCCCACTGGCGACCATTTGCCTTCTCCAACCACCATTAGGAGGTGGTACGCCCAGTGGTGCGACTTGATATGAAGAGGGATCTAGAAATGGATCAACTAGAGGTTGTGCATTGTAGTTTTTTATGCCAATTCCTTCAGGCTAATCCATTTCAAGTAGAAGATGAAGTTTTAATTATGGAAAAAGAAATTTGAGACATTACAAGGAAAAGACAAAGTAATTCAACGACCAATTAACGACCAAACTTGCAATCGCTATTTTGGTGGTTGCTAAATTTTTAACAACCTGGAATAGTCACGATCGATAATTAGTGACTAACTACTCGTCGTTAATTTAGTTGCAAATAAATAAAAAATAATTATTTTGAAATTTTAGTCGACGAAGTCAGTCACTAATTAGCATCTTATGCTTCAACGGTCACTAATTTCGGTCACTACTTAGGGACCGAATTTATCCTCTTAGTCGCTATTTAGCATCATATATTAGCAACAGAAATAGTCACTCACTAATATCTCTTTTTAAAAAAAAAATCAATTTTCCGTGCTAATTTTCATATGGTATCATGTTTTTCATAACTAAAAGCATATAATATTAAACAAAATTATATAACAATTTTAAAGATTTGTAGTGAAACGAAATTATATAAATTTAAAGTATGAAAAGTAACTACAATATAATTCGAAAGTATCTATAAAAAAACATAAAAAAAATAAGCTATTTGTCTAAAAGCATGCATCATCACTAGAATCATCTCGAATGTCACCATCATGATCAATCTGGTGGTGCTAGTAATAGTACTGGTGGTGTTAGTGGTGCTGGTAGTTGTGGAAATCTGACATTTTGAGTCATACTCTCTATGAATATGTCCAAATGAGCAATATATTAGTCTTTCTCCTATAATCTCTACCCCACCTCGTCTAACTTCTTCTATATCGCCACTAAATTTGCACAATCAAAAATTCACCATGGTGATATGTAATCCAAGTGTACTATGGTCTAATGCGGGTAGACTCAGCACCAAACCTATAGGCTTGACCCTTTCTGAAACCTCCAGCAGCTTGCACAAGTAAAGGCCTCTCATCCTACATCACTCCTTCACTAAGCTTTGTTCTGAAGCTTGTAATAGTAATTCGTTAAATTGATCCTAAAATTTTTTACCTATACATATTAAAACAGTTGCATATAAAAAAAATTGATGTGAATAAATTAAATTTATATTTAGAATGTACCCAAGTGTGCTGGGCTCTAATGTCTACGAATTAACCTTGTTTAGGCCCAGGCTGTTGATACTCATGACACCACCTCTACACTTTAGAGTGAGAAAACTCGTCTCCCAACTTATGGCATTGTATGTAAATGTAAAGTTTAATATAAATCATGTAATAAAAAATAATATATCAATTTAGACATATATATGAATTGAAAATCCATTTTACCATCTTGGCCTCGTGCTCCAAAAATGAAATCGAGCTTCCGGTATGGTATGATTACTTAAGCCATCATGAGAACTACCCCAGTTCTCCCTAGCATGTCTGGACCGCTCCAGAAAACCTTCGGACCTCCAATACTGTATAAACTGGTTGTATACTGCCCAGCCATCCAACCTGGCCTCCTTCGACTCCTATGAATATTGAATACAGTATCTGTCAACTACTTGGCATACCTGAACTTCCATGCCTTACAAATTTGTCCATCGTGTTGTGATCCCGTATACAGTGTCTATGAGATTTTGCCCATCAAAAATCAAGTTTAATGTACATGAATACAATATATGAAATTTGAACGTTAAAATAAATGTAAATGATACTTTATATTTAATTATTTATACAATACTCTGCAAACAATATATCTAACACATTAAGAAAAAAGTCTCGAATGGAGCGATATGGGCCAGAAAATCACTCCATAAATATGGAGGCGATGACACGGGTACATGCTGATTAGTGCATGATACTATGACACATAATTTGGATTTATCATAATATGTAATATATAAATGTTGAAATATAAATTATGTTATTTTATTTAAAGAGTACTTATGTGTTACCATATGGAGTAATGTATAATCTACCATCCGATAGATCATCTCGGACAGTAGAAGTAGAAGATGATGGCAGTATATACGGTGGTGTAGACACCAAGGGTGGCTGATCACTACCAAAAGTCTATTAGCACCCACACCAGTCCCGAAGCCTGATGCACTGGGATTAAATTTTTATAACATCTTTGAAATATCTTATACATATTTAATTAGAATATAATCAACAATAACAGTTAATATACAATAAAAAATGCCTCGCATAAAATTACAACTTAATCATTTAATCCATCTTCAGTTTCATATTCAACAGCATCCTCACGTAAATCATCTTCAATGTCCTAATAGCTTTCATAAATATCTTCTTTTTCGCTTAAACTTTGTTCATCAACTTGTAAATCTACAATCTCAGATGCAACAAATTCATTCACCAATGGACCCACATCTTTAAACACCTCAGGTATAGTGATGGTAATTATTTCATCCACATCTTATTGGTAAGCGTTATCAACTACTGGAACATCCACAATATCATGCACCTTAGACTTACACACTACCCACCAATCACTCTTTGGTCTTTTACAACTCGGATAGGAGGTATAATACACTTATTTAGCCTGGGAGACCAAAATAAAACGATTGAAATTTGGATACCTCCTCTTATGGTTGATTTCAATAAACTTGTATTGAGGTTGCATTTTAACCCCTCGATTAGGTATTGGATCAAATCATTCACATAAGAATAAAACGGTACTTTGATTTGGATATCCGAGAAATTGTACTTCAATAATTTCTTTCAACACGCCGTAATATTCACCACCCAAGATACCAACATCACTTGCTTTCACTCATACTCCACTATTGACGGTCGTCGGTGTGAAATCGATATCCATTTACTATATATCCATTGAATGAATGAACACGTCTTTAGAGTCTCCAAGAAAGATTTTTCAAGCACTGATCGTCTACACCACTACGACGATTATGAACCTATCAAAATAAATTAAATTGTTGAGTATTTAAATTATTATTGTATAGAAAATATCGACCAATTAATAACACTTACATGATCCCTAAACTAATCAGCAAACTCAAGTTAATCATTTTTTTTACAGTCTACACTACTTATACCAGCCACCAAAAGTATGTAAGCGGTGCTTGAATTTTCTGTAACCAAATATATGTCAAGATTAATACATTTTCAGGTTTCGAACATAACCAAAATCTATATCGAATTATATTTACTCAATACATAATTCCCCCTCCTGACAATTATGTAGCATATAGTTTGTAGCAACTCTTAATTATTGATCTGACAAATATCGATTCCTTATCTTTCCATATTTTCTTCCAGCAAATTTATATATTAACAACACCTTATTGTATGAGTTGTTTGAAGCACTAACATTATTACAGGCTGGGACTTTACTCCTTGTTTGGATATAAGAGTTAAAATAGTAAAGAAGAACGTAGATGCCTCTTCAACAAAATAAGCATTGCAAATTGAGCCTTCAATTGTAGCTTTATTCCTTACTTTTATCTTCAGGTTATGTAAATACCTAACAGTTAAACAATGTACTAACTAAATATATGTAATTGCCAATACATGTCAAAACTATGTAACTAATATATGGTTAGAAACAAACTTTTCAAAGGGATACATCCATCTATATTGCACTGGACCACCAACTCTAGCCTTGTAGAGCAAATGAACCAGTAAATGTTCCATAACGTCAAAAAATGCCGGTGGGAAGATGCATTCCAACTTGCATACCAACAAAGCAATATCCTTCTTTAGATCACGCATATTAATACTGATAACTTTAGAGAGCACAAATCTCTATAAAAAAAAAACTCAATTCAGTTAACACATTCCACACCTTAAACGGGAGAAACTCTCATAATGTTATGGGCATTAACCGTTTCATAAGTATATGACAACTATGACTTTTCATTCTAGACATCTTCACTTATTTCAAATCAACACACCGCCCCAAATTTGAGGCATAACTATCAGGAAGTTTAAATTCCTTTATTTATTCTAACACAGGCCTACTTTGCTCTTTTGTCAATGTGTAACAATCTTTTGGTTTTGCTCACCTTCTTCGATGAATGAATAACTCCGGATTTATTTATTCTAACACAGGCCTACTAACACAGGATCAATGAATAACTCCGGATGGTTACCGAATATACGTACATCATATCTAGCCTTTACATTGTCCTTCGTAGCCATGTACACCCATCATTGTGTTAAACGTATTATCAAATACATTTTTTGCATTATGCATCACATCTATATTGTCAAAGAAGATTTGTTTTCCATTACAGCAGATCCCAAAATATACTTCATTTTGCACAGTTATGATATTCCCTTCTACCATCTACCCTTGTAAGTTCGGATGTTGTTTTTTGTGATTTTGGAAAAAAATGGCATCCCACTCTATATTTAATCACATTTAAGCGTGGAGAAGGTAATAATTGTTCAACACCTCTCTCTATTCTAAAAGACTTGCAATCCCTTTGGAAATGATGCCCAGGTGGTGGGAACTATTAATGGCAGTCAAACCATGTTTATTTACCTCTAGAAGGTAATTGGAAGGATTGTATGTTCCATGCAATATGGACATACCAAAATTCCCGATACATTCCACCCACTTAGCATCCCTTACGCAGGGAAGTCACTAATAGTTTACTGGAATGCAGTCCGTGATGGAAAATTTTGTTTCTTATGAATATCGTAAGTGAAGACACCTTCCATCCACAATGTCAAAAGTTAATTTATAAGTGGCTGCAAATAGACATCTAACTTTTGTTTTAGATTGTTTGAACTAGAAATTATAACCGTCAAGAACATCACAACATTTTTCATGCACATCTATGGTGGTAGATTATATGGAGTAACTGTAACTGGCAAACAAGACTGCTTCCCTGACAACCTAAATGGGGAGAAACCATCTATATATAATCCAAGTCAAACATTTTATGGCTTTGCTGTGAAATCAAGGTATGTTAGATTGAAATGTTGCCATGCCTTGCTATCTTGTGGATGATTCATTATACCATCTTCAACTTGACTCTTTGCATATCATCTCAAGAGCTCGACTATTGTATTGGATGCATAAAGTCTCTGCAACTTTGGAGTAAGTGAAAAATAGTACATCTTCTTCAAAGCAATCTCTTTCTACTATTTATTTTTCCCTATCTTCTTTTTACGAGCATATCGTGGATGACCACAAAACTTGCATTCTCTACCACCACCGTCCTCCTTCCAATAGAGCATGCAACTATTAACACTGTTGGAATATATGCCCTCTAAACTAGTTTTCTGATATAATTATCGAATTTATTAATAAAATAATTTATTCTCAAGATTTATTTATGAATTTACATTTTATTTGTGCATAATTTACGTTTGGATATGACCTATTGTGTTTAAGTAAGTGATCCATGTAAATGGTGATTTTTCACAATAAAGTATGGATCACGTGTTACTTAACACATAAATGTTTGTTCTTAACTGATTGATGAGAATAGGAATCTCATCATATTTAGGTTATTGTGTTAGGAATTCCAAATAGAGAATGACTTACCTTTAGCTAGTGAGTAGTCCACTCACTTCATAGCATGAGCGTATTTCAAATACGTAGAACATGACATGTAATAGTAGTTTCTAAAAGTACTATTTAGAAAAAATCCAAACTATTACTGCTACAACGTGGACTAATACTCTACCGCTGGAGTATGACTATGAGTTGGTGGTCTGACGAAGCTGGAAGCATATACTTTAATATGCTGTAGTTGAGGTTCTTTTGTAGAGCCGATATACTTGTATGTTTGGTATATGTAACTAGTTAGTTAAGACAGATTTGTATAAGATAACTTTTGTACTATATCGCTCATTGTGACTATTCAAATGATCTAAATATCTAGGATATTGGGAAATATGATTTAGATGTTTACTTTAAGGTAACTCCCTTGAAAAGTAGAAACATTTCAGAAGTCGTGAATCATTGAACTAGATGTCTAAGGATAGTAGATGTCTATTAGAGAAGTATTAGTACACTCTTCCTCTCTAAATGCACAGCGATGCATAGAGGGGTATTTTAGTCATTACACCTGTTGGTCAAAAACTTTGCTAACGTGGCATTGTGCTTGCAGTCAATATTTTCTTATGGTGATATTAGAAAATATTTAAAATGTACAATATAGCTATTTATATAGCAAGAGTATTTTGGTTATTTTAGTAGTCAATGCGATGTGTCTTTTGATCCGCGGAATAGCCCTTAAGTCCTAACAGATCTAGGTTAAGGAATTGGTCTTGATAATTATATGTTTTATTTTATTTTATTTAAATAGTTTAATTTATTATTGGACTATAATAAAATAAAAGGCCCGAGAGAGAGTATATATTTTATCTCGTTTAATTGGTTAATTAATTATTTAGGGCCGAAGATCCAAATTGAATAATTAAAAAATTAATCTAAGTATAAACTAATTAAAATGTCTGATATTTTATATTAATCTATTTGAACTTGTTAATTATTTATTGGGCTATTTTGTGAAGCCTAAAAAATAAATAATTGAGACTTATTATTTATAAATGTTCAAGTCCAAGAGTAAATAATTTTATCTAACACAATGAATAAGACCAATGGTAAAATAAAATTTTAAAAAAATTAAATTAAAATAAATAAATAAATAAATAAAAATAACACGAGATGGATCTCGTATTGTTTGGCGTGAGAGATAACAAAAGCGTGGGACTTCTTGTTTGACTCTCTTGGTCTCTCTCGGTAATGATTTGCATGAATTGAAAAGAAAAGGGAATCAAGACCAATGTGAAGAAATGAAGGAAGTCTGTGAAGCTTTCACAGGCTAAGGAATAGCAAACCCAATTCACAGTAAGCTTTCACTGGCTAAGGAAGAAAGGGCATCATTTCGGAAGTTTAAAAGTTTCGTGTGAATGAGACAAAGTCAACGTTTACAAGGATGTGACCCAGTAGCTTCAAACATCCTGGTACAGATATTTTCTTTAGTGCCAATAAGGTCATTCAAATATAGAGGTAAATTTTTTCGTTCTGTAAGCATGCTTTCGGTTTCATCATTTTTGCCCACATACATCTATCTTTTGTACTGGTGGCCCAAGCATGGCAAGTAATTTCTTCATTCTGTAAAAATCATTTGGCATCTTGTTACCAATTGACATAACATCTTTCATTAGTTGTGCTACTTTATTAAAGCATTTTTCTGACATATTATTTTCAAACTTGATGTTTAATAATCTAGTCACCACACAGAACTCTGAGTGATTTGTACATCCATCCTACAAAGGAGTATTTGCAGTCATCAATAGATCATAAAATCATTGGGCGTGTCTGGATTAGGTGGTTCCTCAGTATTTAGTGAGTTTGAATTTAAGCGAAAGTTAGTACCTACTGCATCTAGAACCATATCATGAAAAGGATTACTAGATTCTAAACTTTGACCTGTCCTATCAGTGCTAAACGCCAGTGTCAAATGTGTAGTTGGAATAAGCAGTTCACCATGACAAATCTAATTATAATAACTTTTCACAAACCTTTTACTATATAAATGAACCCGGACCATATCTAAAACTTGAAACTTCTTATTCTTAAATTTAAAATAAGGACATCTAATTTGATCAGTACTTGGTGATTCTATATGTGCAAGCGCCCATAGAATAAAAACACCATTAACGAATTCATCGGAAAAGTCCCCTTATCCCTGTAATATACATTCTCTATATCTAGCTACGATCTCCCATCTAAATTTATTAAATGAAAATTACTGAAATATACTACAAATAATGCTGAAGAACAAATGATATCCTAAATAAATAATGATATTTTTATTTTGTAATAAAAATAGTTATGAATAAGTTTAAAAAGTTACTATATTATCTTTATTAAATAAAAAGATTAGAAGTGAGACTTATGAATTAATAAATTTTTAAAAAATTAATTATGACAATTTAAGGAAATTATTTTTATAAATTAATATTTATTTTTTAAATATTTTAAAATATAAATGTAAACATTCTAATATATATGAATTGTTGTATATAATTATAGAAAAATTAATAAATACCTCACTAAATAGTGTGTGTATATAATTATAGAAAAAAATAACAAATAGTAAATATTAAAAATTAATGTTGTTTCATGGAATACTAATTAAACAATTATATATTAAGTTTTAATAAAATTAATTGCAAATTAATTATATATTAAAGGCTTCAATGGTATTAAAAAATATTGACCGAATCTTCCTTATAATTAATTATTTTTCAAATACTAGACCACCTCAAAGTTTTACAATCATTCAATATAAACGTTACCCACGAGCAAACAATGATACATAGCCCCAAACTAACTTAAAAAGAGAAATAAATCGAAGAATCCAATTACATAAATAATAAAAATAATAACTTATCAATAATATAATCGAATGAATTTACTAAATAATTATGTACTAAAATGTAAAATATGCTATCATTAATAGGATTAATAGAAAAGAAATATATTTTTGTCCTTTGATATTCCTTACAAAAGCAACATATATATATTAATATTTGAAATTTTTCTGAACTAAATATATATATATATATATATATATATATATATATAAAAGTCGAAGAGAAAACTTACTATTACATCACGTGAAAGTATCATAAAGTGACATTTATATATATATAAAAGTCGAGGAGGAAGTCTACCATTACAGCACGTGAAAATATCATAAGGTGACACATGGCTAAATGAAAATTTTTTAAAAAAATTAAAAATTATATTTGATTTTATTTAAAATCTTAATTAATTAAATTAACAAATAAAAATATATATTTAATATTAATATATTGAAATGTGTGATTCGTTAAATACTATCTAAATTAATACATTGAAATACATGATTTTTTGAATACTATATAAATTTATTTTAAAATATTAACTAATTAAATAATTAATTAAGTTAATTAATAATATATATATAATATTAATACATTAAATCTTAATAATATAATAACTAATGCAACGCACGGACATCAACTAGTTTCCTTAAAAAAACATACTAGCAAATATTTCTAAAATGTTTTTCTTTCTTGGCCAAAAATTAAAGCATGCATAAATCACAATAATTTATATAATAATTATTATATAAAGTTACCTACAATTGAGACACACAAACTCTACAAAAAAATCTTCAATAATCATAATATAAAGCAATTAAAGCACATAAAAATATTGTAACGAAATTACAATTGGAGCTCAAGATGGGAAAAAATTAAAAAAAAAAAAAAAAGAGACCATTCACAGCAGCTGTCGGCGGCGAGATTAGAAGAGAGGAAGGGCAGATCGCAATCCAGCAGCAGCAGCAACGATGGCAGCGTCTTCTCCTTCGACTTTGAGCGGTTGCGACGACCAGCAAGGCAGCGAAGAATGAGCAGACAGCAATGGGTGAAGAATGGCGGAGGAAGACGATCCTCCGCTATTAAGTCTTAATTTTTACGACCAATTTAAATTTTGATCGCTAATTAGCGATCAAAAATAAAAAGAGCAACAAAAAGTCGCTAATTTGCAACCGATTAACTACTGCAAAATAATTTAAAACTTGTTTGTTTAAATTTCTGTGGATAAACGGTCGCTAGTTAGCTATTGACTAGCAATCGTTAAAAATATAAGCAATCGCGTAACGACGTTACTAAATTCGGTCACTATTTTGCGATCAAATTGCAACGATTAAAAAATATTTAAAAATTAAAAAAATAATAAATTGTCCATCACAAATCGGTCGTAATTCCGCCGCTATTAATTGCAGAAAAAATGACCGCAAAGTTTACGATTCTATTTGCGACTAATTAACAACCTCTATCTTACGAGGAATTCTTATCTGGATCGTGGACCTGTGGACCAAATGTATTGATGAGTGGTACTGTACAAATTATATAGCATACAGTACAATTCATCAATACAGTTGGTCCATAAATCATTGATCCATGCTAAAATTTTCCTATGCTATGCTAAATTGTAGCAAATCGATCACTAATTTCAGACATTAAACAACCAGGAGTTCTATGAAGTGCAGACAGTTAGAGTATATATATGTATATATATATATATGTATATATATATATATATGTATATATATATATATATATATATATATATATGTACATATATCTTACCGTTGGATTGTTCTTTTTCAAATTTAAACACACAATTTCGTGTCTTCCTGTGAATGGTCGAGATTGGCATCCACTAGTGATTTTTTCATTAGAGTCTTAACAAAAAACAAATTTGATTCTATCTCAAAAAAGTCGAATGTTACTCAACTTCCACTAAATGGCAAATGAATCCTCCCCCTTCTTCACTTCTAAAGTCAAAATCAAGAAATCTATCCAGGGTGTAAAACGGGCCCAAATGAAAGATATATAGGACTAAGGAATTTCTTGACGAATCTAAAATTTACAAAGAAGATAATGAAGATGATTACGTCGAATAAGAAGTTTGTGGATTAAACTAGCATAGAGTGATCAGTTACAGATACCAAGTACGCTGTAGTACAAGAAAACCATGAAATGCAAGTTATCATTAACAAAGCTCTCTCATACAACTAGGCTAAGTTCATCGTGGCAAGAATCCATGACGAGAAATGGCAATCTCAAAAGCCTGCATTTTCCCTCCTCTAGCAAAACCATTGCAATCATAACACGATATTTCATTGATGTCAAGATCAATGCAAACTTTCACAAGCTCTTCACCAACACGTTGGGCTGCTTCCTGGGGATTTATTTCACAGGATTAGATACCAGTAATAGAAAACCTTTCTGTTAGAGCTGATAATTTAATTGACAGAGAATTACAAAAGTATTGAACAAGAAAAAGTGATATCCATGTGGTTCTAAAGAAATTCAAGGCAAATGGAATATGACAGGGAAAAGAAGCAAAGATTCTGTTGTTTCTTTGATTTCATGGGATATTTTCGTTTCTTTTGCGGACTATTCCTATGGAGGAAGGTACTCACAATAGTGCTACAAGACGGATCTCTGCGGATTGAGTGCTGCAGAGTACTGGCATAGAACAAACACTTCTTTTGCTGGTCATCTACTAGCATAGCATAAAGCTGCTTATCTGAACAGAACACTGAAAGCCTTGGTTTAGCAGCTGTGCCATTAAACTGCTCAAAACATTCGAGTACAAGTATTTAATTAGATTAGTGATCAAAGCTGAAATAACACAAGAATTAATACATTTCGTATGACAAAGAAAGATCAAAATGTCCCATAAAACTAAAATCTCTTCATAAGCATTCTTTCCGTACGTGTTGCTTGATACTGATTGCAATACTAGCAAGAAACTCTCCTTAAGATTCAGCAAATTTGTAAGATATTTGGTCTACCTTCTTTCTCAATCTTCTGTTCCGAATCTTTGCACTCTCAGTCCGAGTGTTGGCCCTAGCTTCAATCACCATAGGCCTCACATCTACACGAAAAAAATATCAAGAACATATTAAAAATGCATGCTTGGTACTTGTTCAAAAGAAGAAAAGCAATCACCCAAGAAAAGAAGGAAGAGAAAAAAAGAATGATTAACATCACACTCACTTGCATTCTGTACCAAATGGACATAATTAGGGCGAGATAGAGCAGTTCCAAAGAGCCCACAAGTCTTCAACTGCAGCTGTACCCCGCAAAAAGCGCCACTTGCCATTACCGGACCTTTCTATATTTTCTCCCACTCCCAGAAGCTTACTTCACGCAAGCTGTAGGCAGACCATGAAACCCGACCAGTCTTACATATCCACAATCCACTTTCAGAGGAATTTTATCAAACAGATGGCCATCACTGGAACTTCTTGCTATATTCCTTTCTTCCTCTCGAAATTTCTGCTTTCAAATCTTGTAAACAACAAAATTGAATGCTTAATCTCTTCGTATTAAACGGACTAAAGGATACTCATCCTCTTTTCACAGCTAATTACCCCAGACGAAGACTAAACCATCCCGACTTTACGCGCTGCTTATTTGAAAGGGGTCTCTCATTATCCTTCCAATTTTATAGTTTGGCCCCAAATTTTGTTTCCCTTTACCCCCTTGGAACACATTTCTTGCAAGGCATTTTCTTGGGTGGACCCAGTTCATTGTGGACCAATGCATAAATGTATTGTACTTTTTAATAGTGTACAACTTACACTGCATATTGTACAATTCTTGATGTATTAGTTCACGATATTAAAAAAATACAATACATTTATGCAATGGTTCACGGTAAATCGGGTCTACCCAAGTATTTTCCATTTTCTTCATCCAATTGTTTTGTTTAGGTTAAAATGAATATTATATAGTATATGTATATACACACCGTGATGTTACTTACTAAAGTCATAAAATGATTTTTTTTTTAAATGTGTGAAAGCAATATATTTCATTACATTAAAGTGGCTAAGAATTATAGTACTATAATTATATTCAAAATACTTATTATCTTATCAATATCAATAATTTTGTTATACTGATACTAACTAACTAATTACTAAAATATTAATAAATTTTTTATAAAAATTAATTTATATAAATAATATTCTCCAATTTAAAACAAAAACATAATTAAATTAGTTTACAAAAATATAAAAATTAATATAATTTTCTCTCTCTCTCTATATGTGTGCATGATAAGGAGTCTCTTATTAATAGCTAATGATATAGATATTGTGAAGATTTCAATAATCGAATAATTGATAAATAAATTATTGTAATTAGTACAAACAATTATGCAACTGTCATCCTAAATCTGGACGTAAATCTTTTTTTTTTTTACCCTCAAAATTTACGTGAATGGATTCATGACACCATCACGAGAAATCAGGAACATATTCACAAGATAAAAGATTCCCAACTTTTTACTAATGGAAGAGATATCCAAAACTTGTAGATTGTGGTTTTGGATTTTACTAAATGATTTCTTCTACGCCTCAAATTTCTTTTGATATTCCTTTTCCCTTTGATTTTTTCCTATCATGGGAATCTCAATGCATGAATTTCAGAATGTTTTCAATTCTCTTTCATGTTATTTTTTAACCTCAAATTTTTAAGCAATAGTTTTTTTTTGGGGGGGGGGGGGGGGAATGGTATTGAAGAGTGACTACTTGGTTAGGAGACCTTGAAGACGCCATTCCAATTTTTTTGTAAATATTTTTGTTTATTAAATAATTTTAAAAAATTCATTGGTTCATCAAGTTTTCAAATCTATCAATAAATAGATTAAATGGAAATATAATTGTTTTGTTTTGAATTTTTGAGAAGATAAACTATTCACAAAATAAGCAAATCTGCTTAGTCCCTACTCCAAAAAAAATTGCTTATTCCCTACTTGTTAAAAAAGCTCTAAAAAAATGTTACAAAAAATATTATAAGAAATATTATAAAGGATTCGAAATGTTCTTTTTTGTACAATTTATTATTTATAGTAAAACAAACTATTCTAATAATCATTCAACTATTGATTTGTCCAACTTTTGTCCTTTAATTAAAAAAAGTATAAAATAGTTTGTCGAACTGTTTAATCGTCCAAATCTTACTAACCAACGGTCAACCGTTCAATCCATCGAGAAATAAAATGTAAAATTATCTTTTTACTATTCATCTTCTTTTTCCCAGCCTAAGTCTCTTTTGAAAGTCTCATATGACTTTCTTTGTCGTCATCATCAGAAATCCTTAGATTTTGGATTCTTTTTTGGTCTAACCTTTGTTTGCATTGAATAAACTAAATCAAATCCATCAACATTTACTGTAAAATTAAAAGTACCTTTAATTAATTGGGATCATGAACTAAAAGTTTCATCTGGGTTCTTTATTTTCATCCTAAGAAAATCCCAATTTCAAAACCCTAAGCTTCTTCCTCTTTTTTTACGCTAACAAAGGGCAACAAAAGCAAGAACCGCTCTATCTTTGCCAAAAGATATGAAAATGCATTCAAGAACTGGATTTATAAGGGTACAATAATTCCATAACAAGAAAATGAGCAAGCCCTTCAAGGCCTTTGGGACACTGAAAGAACCAATTCCAACATTCATAGAAGCCACACGCTGAGTTCAAGATCAATTGATCATCTATCATTCCCAAACAAATACCAATATAGAAATATAAAGAAAACTAATTTGACCATCAATTATTAAACCTTATCGATTTCGGGATCGTTAATGAGAAGAATTTCAAGATAGTTGTCAAGAATAATTCTTTTGTTCTCTCTTTTATCGGATCGGGGCTTCATTATTTCTACATTCCTCTCCTTTTTCATTGTTCCCACCACTATTTTTCTCTTCTTCCTTCTCCCACATGAAGATTAATACAATTTCTGATTCCTGTACGGAGCAATTGACCTACAGAGGCAATACAACACAACTTTGATGATGTTTTATTGATGTTAGAGAGGATATTTAAGATTCTCACAAACTTTTTTGGACTAAGGAAAACGAAGGAAGATAAAAATGAGATGAAATGAAGAAGAAGACAAAGAAGCTTAGATAAAATATAAAAGAAATTATCTTAAAATAAATAAAAATAAGATAACAATATATTTTTAAATTAAATATATAAAAGTATCAAAATATTTTTAAAAATTAATAGAATTGTCAATTAATAGTTGGTTAACTGATCGAATGACAAAATTTGGACGATTAGAAAGTTCGAGTAACTGTTTTACACTTTTTTTAATTAGAGGACAAAAATTAGACAAATCAATAGTTAGAGAATTATCAGAATAGTTTGTCCTTTATCGTATGCATTATTCTTTTATTTTTCCTTTTTGACTTTTACTTAGTTTTAAAAAATTTGTCTGTGCATAAACTAATGGGTTAATTAAAAAAAAAAAAAAAACCTGTACTTATATATGTTTGACAATTGGGTACTTGAATTTTTAATTTTAACAATTGGGTACTTAGCAATTGACAAAACCCTAAATTGAGTACTTAATTGTCAAAATTAAAAGTTTAGGTGCTCAATTGTTAAAATTAAAAATTTAGGTATTTAATTGTCAAAATTAAAAATTTAAATACTTAATTGTCAAATACATAAAAGTACATGAGATTTATTGAAATTAACTCAAATTATTTTTAAATTTTACATTAAACAAGATTGTCTTCTTACTTTTTTATTTTTTAAATTTTATTTCATTTTTTATTTTCAATTTTTAGATAAATCATACCTTCTTAAATCAAATTAATCCAAAATTTTCTAACTAAACTCAACAGCAATAACGTATAAAACTATAAAACTCATATATCTACCATATATTAAAAAAAATCCCTCTAGATCTCTTTCATACTTCATAAAATCTCTAAAAATATTTAGTAATTCAATTAAAAATATTTAGTAATTCAAATTACAACATTTCCACTTTTTGAGGTCTCAAAGGAGTATGGAAATACATAAGAACTCTTGAATGGAAATGAAAAAGAGATGGAACTCCAATTCCTTACCGGCTGTAATTTGAATTATTAAATATTTTTAATCAAATTATTAAATATTTTTAGAAAATTTCAATGAAATTTTGACCCACACTCGAAATGGTTTGTGGGTTCTAAACAACTATAGCAGCCTAACCTAATAAGATAGCAATTACAACCCGAGAAGTAATGAGTACTTGAAGGTCTCAAAGGAGTATGTAAATACATAAGAACTCTTGAATGTAAATGGAAAAAGATATGGAACTCTAGTTCTTTTGGAATCAATTGTCAATAGGTTGTAATTCGAATTACTAAATATTTTTAAAAATTTTACAAAATATGAAAGAGATATAAAAAGTTTTTTTTTTTTTAATAGATGGTAGATACATGAATTTTATAGTTTATATGTTATTGTTGTTGAGTTTAGTTAGAAAATTTTGGATTAATATGATATTTAAGAATGTATGATTTCATCTAAAAATTGAAGATTAAAAATGAAACAAAATTTAAAAAATAAAAAAGTAAGAGGACAATCTTGATTAAAAATGAAACAAAATTTAAAATATAAAAAAGTAAATTTTAAAAATAATTTGAGTTAATTTCAGTAAATCTCCTCTACTTTTATATATTTGACAATTAAATATCTAAAATTTTAATTTTGACAATTAAGTACTGAAACTTTTAATTTTGACAATTGAGTATCTAAACGTTTAATTTTGACAATTAAATATTTAAAATTTTAATTTTGAAAATTAAGTACTCTATTTATGATTTTGTCAATTATTAAGTATTTAATTGTCAAAATTAAAAATTTAAATATCCAATTGTCAAATACATATAAATACAGAATTTTTTTGAACTAAACTAATTTACTTTTCTTTCTTTTCTCTTATTTCCTTATCCATTCCCCTTATCCAAACAAGATTCATCGTTTTCTTATCACTGGCAACATAATGTGTAATGACCATTAAGAAGAAAGCGAGGAAAAAGATAAGAGAAGTAGAGAATTTGAATTCCAAAGCCATTTGATAAGACAAAATAATTAAATCAAAACAATAGAACAACATAAACAATACTAGGTATGACTAATCTAGAAGATTCCATTCCCTACATCTCCCTACGTACACCACAGTGAATCCAAATAATCTAATGGGGACTTCTTGTTTTTTTTAAACATTTGCATACGTGGACCGTACAAGAAACATAGTAAAAGTAAAAAAAGGAACGAATATTTATGAAGACAGAATCACATGAACCTCAGGTCCAAAGCCATTGAGAACATCCAGAAGCCAAAATCCTTGGGCCACAGAGATCACAAATCTAGCCCACCATCTTGCGCCACGTTAATCAGGATCTTATTCTGTGATGCAATGACCAGTGATTATTCTGACCGCCCACAGAATAATATCTGAATCCATCAACGCAAAATTCCCACCCCGAAAAATATCTCCTCTCTTGAAAAAGACTGTAATGTTATAAAATTAGAGTAGTGTTAGAATAAAATCTACACATTACACACTAAGAAAATTCTAACTATTCTTTGCACAAGAATTTCTTTTCAAACTTCTCTCTTTCTTTCTCTCACAATTCTTTCTCTAATCTTTCTTTCACTAACCTTTCTTTCACAAAATGATGGTGTATTACAAGCTTAGAGAATAGCTCTATTTATAGAGCTCTAATTAGTGAAATACATCATGGCATACATCATCTTCAACTAATCTCAATTAATGATATCTCCACTAAATGGTGGACATCCATAAAAATCTTCTAATAATTCACATAAATCCATAATTAGTGGAGCCTCCACTAATTAATGGAGATTCCAATAATTCATAACATGCAACTCATTTTGATAACATTATCATTGCACCCCAACCCAGCCCCACCCTCTTTTTTTTTTTCTTTATAATTAGTTTTCAAATTTTTTTATTATTCATAAATAATTATTATATACTCATAATATATTATATTTTATCTTTTTTATTAATAATTAAATTTTATATTTAATAATATTTTATTAAAATTTAATAAATTTATCTCTATTTAATTCTTATTTAAATATAATTTTAATATTTATAAGTATATAAATTTAAATTTAAATTTAAATTTAATTTCACTCTCAACAAAATAAAATTTCAAATATTCATTCTAATTTACGTGAGTGTTATCCTTACCCCTTTTTGCTCTGACGGAGCAAGGGTTGGACTGGGTATAGGGGCTGCTGAGCATTATCATTACCCAACCACTACAACTATCAGCTTGGGTCATAATTCCAGATTTTTCCACAAGCTTCTACTGTCACCCCAGGTCCTCCTTATATACTTCGTGTCCTATTCCTCTTCCTCCAAATTTTCATCAATCTAGCTTACAAGATTTATTCTTGAAGCAATTTTTTGGTTTCTCAAATCTCTCTCCTCCTGTTCTTCCCCCCGCCCCCAACAAGGAAAATCCTAAAGGAATGGCTTCAGAGGGAGGGTTCTCTGAGGCATCATCACACATTGAGCGTTTGATAAATTCAAGAAACAGGGATCTTGCCACCTTCTTGCCTTTAATCTTGGCCTTGACAAACGCCCCAAGAACAGACAGCCCAGATGTAGATCCTTCAAATTCAGATCAGGAAACAGATGAAAATCAAACACAAACAACTCCGGAGTTGCATGACAGGATCATCCTGATAAACCCTTTGACACAAGGTATGGTGGTGATAGATGGGAGTAGTTCTTCAAGCTTGGATTTTTTGATGAGGGATTTGTTGAACAAAGATGGTTACCCACCTGCGTCAAAAGAGTCGATTGAGGCCTTGTCAGTTGTAGAAATTGATTCGGATGGTGGGGAATGTGTAATTTGCTTGGAGGAGTGGGATGTCGGTGGGATCGCTAAAGAAATGCCTTGCAAGCACAGATTCCATGGAGAATGTATAGAGAAATGGCTGAACGTTCATGGGTCTTGCCCAGTTTGTAGGCATAAGATGCCCGTGGAGAACAATGTTGATAAGAGTAAAATCAGTGGTCAAAATAGTGGGAGGAGGAGAGAGCTTTGGGTTACCTTTTCTATTGCTAATCATAGCACTAGTGATTCCTCTTCTACTAACCCTTCCCCAGGAGTTGATCAGAACACTGAGAGTTAGGCTTAGCAGACATTTATTCACTTGTATACAAATGAAAATCCCCGCTTTTCTTGAAAATTTTGGCAATAACATTGTAAATTGGCCCAAAATTTTCCTTTGTAGAAATGGATGATGCCAAGAGATGAATTTAGATCCTCTTTTGTGTCTTTTTTTTTTTCATTTCTGAACAGGAAAAGATTATGCGGATTGAATCCGCCCAAAGGGAGTCTAGAACTATGCAAATGTATCAAAATTCTTTTGGCAGATACGCCCACGCCCTGGGACGACTATTATTTGGCAAATTTGGGTGAAACTGAGCGCAAGGCAATTTGCGGGTTGCTCAAGATTTTGGCTCTGGAGCCTAGACACGATCTTGACTTCTTTCTCTGCCTCGATGGTTTTCTGATTATTGAGAACTGGAACCTTGACTCGACCATGGCTTCTTTCTGCCTCAATGGACTTCTGATTCTTGGCAACTATTTCAGCTTTCGGGGTTAGCTTTAGGCCTGACTCTGAGGTTTTTCATCATCTACTTGCATATGTTCATAGTTTCACCAATCACTCAAACTATTTGCCGAAATCAAACTACTTGATTCTTTTAAGGCATGGTCCGAGTGGTAAGAAATTGAGATTCCAATCAATAAATTGAGGATTGGCTGTTGTTAAATGCAAAGTTCACTCTCTTTATATTTTAAATATTTGGTAATATTCGTATGAAGCATTAATATTTATCCTTTTGCAAGGTTTATTTAAAGATAATATTAAGGAGAATATTTATATAAATTCAGTTTTTATAAATATATATTTTTAAAATTTAAAAAAATATTTTTTCATCGTAATTAACTTAATATTTTATTATATATAAAAATAAAATTGTAAATATAATAATAATATAATATAATATAAATAAAAAATATGTAAATTTTATAATATTTTATGTTAAATATAAATATATAAAAATAATAAATTTGTTATGAATTATTGAAATCTCTATTAAATAGTGGAGGTTCCACTAATTATGGATTTATGTGAATTATTAGAAGATTTTTATGGATGTCCACCATTTAGTGGAGACACCATTAATCATGATGTATTCCTTTGTGAAAGAAAACTAAGAGAAAGAAAGATTAGAGAAAATTGTAAGAGAAAAGAAAGAGAGAAATTCTTGTGCAAAGAATAGTTAGAATTTTCTTAGTGTGTAGTGTGTAGATTTTATTCTAACACTACCTTAATTTTATAACACGTTATCAGCACGAGTCTCTACCGGTACAAAAGTCAGAAGACTAAGCACGAGTTTCTGCCGTTAACAAAACCAGAAGACAGGTACGCATTTATTGATCTCTATGGCTAATCTCGCTAAACTTGAATTTGTAACCCTTGATATTTCTGAAAAAAATTATATGTCATGGGTTCTCGATGCAGAAATGCATTTAAATGCTGAAGGCCTTAGTGAAACTATTTAAGCAAATAATAGTTCATCTGCACAATACAGGGCTAAAGCTTTGATTTTTATTCGTCGTCATCTCGATGAAAATTTGAAAATGGAATATCTTACCGAAAAAGATCCATATGTCCTGTGGGTAAATTTAAAAGAAAGATTTGACCACCTGAAGATGGTCGTACTATCCACTGCACGGTATGAATTGTTGCATCTGAGGTTGCAAGATTTTAAAACCGTGAATGAATATAACTCCGCAATGCATAAAATTACATCTCAATTAAAATTATGCGGAGAAAAAGTGACTGATGAAGATATGTTGGAGAAGACATTCTCCACCTTTCATACCTCAAATATTGTCCTGCAACAACAATATCGAGAAAGGAGGTATACAAAATTTACAGATTTAATTACTGCCCTCCTCATTGTAGAGAAGAATAATGAGTTATTATTGAGAAATCATGAAGCCAGACCAACTGGCTCAACAGCACTCCCAGAAGTGAATGTTGTTGGCTCTAGCAGAAGCCATCGTTATAGTCGTGGTCGTGGCCATGGCCGTGGCCGTGGTCGTGGTTATGGTCGTAGACACGCTCGATATTTCCCTTATCACAATTATAATCAAACTGTGAGAAATACTAGCCACCTGAAGTGGAACAGAAAAGATCATAAGAGAAAAGAAAAAGAAATTGAAGAAAAGCATGAGGATATATGTTATAGATGTGGCATGAAAGGTCATTGGTCACGAAACTATCGTACGGTTAAGCATTTAGTTGAATTGTATCAAGCTTCATTGAAAAATAAAAATGTGAAAGCAAATTTTTCTCAACATCCAATAAATAATGTTGAGGATGATGATATTGATCCTGAAGATTTTAATATCAATATTACCCATATGGATGTATCGGATTTTTTTGAACACCCAGACGGTAGGATAGACCATTTAATTGGTGATGACAGTGTCCAGAAGAACTAAAGCCTCATCCTGATATTTTTGTATTTTCATTTTCATTCTATTTTAATAATATTTACGTTTGCATATATATATTTGTGTTCAGATGGCTGTTGTTAATGATGATGTATGCATTATTGATAGTGGAACTACACACACCATACTAAAAAATGAGAAATATTTTTACGATCTCAAAATGGGAGAAATAAATATTTATACGATAAACGGTAGTGCAAATGTGATTGAGGGCTCCGGAAGAGCTAGTATATTGTTGCCTAAAGGAACAACAATTATTATTGATAAGACACTATTTTCCTCAAAATTCAGAAGAAATTTATTGAGTTTTAAAGATATCCGCAGAAATGGGTATCATGTTGAAACAAATGAGAAAAATGGGATTGAGCATCTTTTATTACTCAAATGCATTTGGGTAAGAAATCGGTATTAGAAAAACTGTCGTTTTTTTCTACTGGTCTATATTTTGTAAAAATATGTACAATTGAAATTCATCATCTAGTAAACTAGAAGTTTACTGATCCTATTACTTTTAGCATTTGGCATGACCGGTTGGGTCATCCGGGATCTACCATGATGAGAAGAATCATTGAGAATACACTTGGTCATCCTTTAAAAAATAAAAAGGATATTAACATCGAGAAAAATTCGCATGTACTCGCATGTTTCCTAGGAAAATTAATTGTTAAACCATCACCGAGTAAAAGTAGGAGTCGAAAGTCCTACATTTCTCGAACGGATTCACTGAGATATTTGTGGACCTATTGATCCATCATGTGGACCGTTCAAATATTTTATGGTCTTAATTGATGCATCATCCCGATGGTTACATGTATGTTTATTATCTACTCGCAACCTGGCGTTTGCAAGATTACTTACTCAAATAATTAAATTACGAGCACAATTTTCGGACCATCACATTAAAAATATCCGTTTGGATAATGTTGGTGAATTTTCATCACATGCTTTTGATGCATATTGCATGTCAATTGGAATTAATGTTGAACATCCTGTAGCTCATGTTCACACACAAAATGGTCTTGCTGAATCTTTGATTAAACGATTACAATTAATTGCTAGACCATTATTAATGAAAACAAATCTCCCAACATCTGTCTGGGGACATGCTATTCTACATGTTGCAACACTTGTACGTATAAGACCAGCTAGTTATCATAAATTCTCTCCTTTGCAATTGGCTTTTGGGTCAGAACCAAATATTGCTCATTTAAGAATTTTTGGGTGTGCTGTATATATTCCAATTGCACCAAACCAACGTACAAAGATGGGTCCTCAAAGAAGAAAGGGGATATACGTTGGATATGATTCTCCCTCTATTATCAAGTATGTTGAACCCACTGACGGAGATGTATTCACGAGCAAGATTTGCTTGATTGTCATTTTGATGAATCATTATTCCCTAAATTAGGGGAGAACCAAAACAGACATAAAAAGGATCTTACTTGGACAACATCATTAAATTATCTTGATCCGCGCACAAGCGCATGTGAACTTGAAGTTCAAAAGATAATTCATTTGCAAAGCATTGCAAATCAAATTCCGAGACGCTTTTGTTGACTCCGGAAGAGTTACAAAATCGCATATTCAGACTATAAATGCTCCTATTCAAATTGAAGTTCCAGTAGAACAAAATATTATACCTATAGTCGCTGAGTCAAAAACACGCCGAAGCGTGGCCGACCTCTTGGTTCTAAAGATAAAAATCCTCGAAAGAAAAGAGGATTAAATGATCCGAGAAGATCATATTGAAGAAAAAAATGATAAAGACCAAGAGAGAACTGATGACAAAGAACCGGAAGTTGATGAAAGTAACACTGAAATTTCTATCAATTATACCACTTAGGTAGAAGTTGGAATCGGATAGAAGCTGTTATTGATAATATATTTGCATACAATATATCTCTTGATGTTACACAGGATAATGATGATCCTGAACCAATATCAGTTGATGAATGTCGGCATAGAAAAGATTGGCTGCAATGGAAATATGCGATTCAATCGGAGTTAAATGCACTGACAAAACATGAAGTCTTTGGACCTGCAGTCCGAACACCAGAAGGTGTAAAACCTGTTGGCTACAAATGGATATTTGTGCGAAAGCGCAATGAAAAGAGTGAAATCGTTCGATATAAAGCGCGATTAGTAGCCCAAGATTTTTCACAAAGACCAGGTATTGACTATGATGAAACTTATTCTCCTGTTGTTGATGCTATTACACTCCGATATCTTATCAGTTTGGCAGTACATGAAAAGATAGATATGCGCCTATTAGATGTTGTCACTGCTTACTTGTATGGAAATTTAGAAAATGATGTTTACATGAAAATCCCCGAAGGATTTTATATGCCTGAAGCATATAAATATTATCCTCGTAAAAATTACTCCATCAAGTTGCAGAAATCATTATATGGTCTGAAGCAATTTGGGCGCATGTGGTTCACACGTCTTAGTGAATATTTATTGAAAGCGGGATTTAAAAATGACCGGGTGTGTCCATACTTTTTTATTAAGAAATCTGGTTCTAAATTTGTGATATTAGCTATATATGTTGATGATTTTAATCTTATTGGAACTCCTGAAGAACTCCAAGAAACAATTGATTATTTAAAAAGAGAATTCGAAATCAAGGATTTTGGTAAAACCAAATTTTGCCTTGGTTTACAAATTGAACATTTGGAGAGTGGAACATTTATTCATCAATCAACATATACAGCAAAAGTACTAAAAAGATTTTACATGGACAAAGCACATCCATTGAGTATTCCAATGATCGTCCGATCATTAAATGTGGATAAAGATCCTTTCCGACCTCAAGAAAATGATGAAGAACTCCTTAGTCCTGAAGTACCATATCTCAGTGCAATTGGTGCATTGATGTATCTTATTAATAATACACGACCTGATATTGCTTTTGCTGTCAATTTATTAGCAAGATTTAGTTCTTCACCAACACGACATTAGAATGGAATTAAACAAGTCCTTCGATATCTCCAAGGTACAATTGATCTCGGATTATTTTATTCAAATAAAACCAGTCCAACATTGATAGGTTATGCAGATGCTGGTTATTTATCTGATCCACATAAAACACGTTCTCAAACGGGCTATCTATTTACATGTGGAAATACGTTATATCATGGCGTTCTACGAAACAATCTATAGCAGCTACTTCTTCAAATCATGCTGAAATTATAGCCATTCATGAAGCAAGTCGAGAATGTGTATAGCTAAGATCCATGATTCATTATATTCGAGAAAGTTGTGGATTATCATCAATCAAATATATTCCAACTCCTCTTTATGAAGACAATGCAGCTTGCATAGCTCAATTACGAAGATGATATATTAAAGGAGATCGGACAAAGCATATTTCACCAAAATTCTTCTTTACTCATGAACTCCAGAAGAAATGTGAAATTGATGTGCTACAAATTCGGTCATGTGATAACCTCGCAGATATTTTTACGAAGACTTTACCGACTGCAACATTTGAGAAGTTGAGATATAAAATCGGTATGCGTCGGTTTAAAGATTTAAAGGAATCATCTCATCAGGGGGAGTAATAAACAGACATATAGAATAGTGTACTCTTTTTCCTTCACTAGATTTTTTTTCCCACTGGATTTTTATCTAGTAAGGTTTTAACGAGGCATATTCTTTATGTATGGATGGACATCCAAGGGGAAGTGTTATGAATTATTGGAATCTCTATTAATTAGTGGAGGCTCCACTAATTATGAATTTATGTGAATTATTAGAAGATTTTTATGGATGTCCACCATTTAGTGGAGACACCACTAATTGAGATTAGTTGAAGATGATGTATGCCATGATGTATTCCACTAATTAGAGCTCTATAAATAGAGTTATGCTCTAAGCTTGTAATACACCATTATTTTGTGAAAGAAAGATTAGTGAAAGAAAGATTAGAGAAAATTGTGAGAGAAAAGAAAGAGAAAAATTCTTGTGCAAAGAATAGTTAGAATTTTCTTAGTGTGTAGTGTGTAGATTTTATTCTAACACTACCATAATTTTATAACAAAATTTAAAATATATTAATTATTTTATAATATATAATATATTAAAAAATTTTAAAAAGTGTTAAAAATTTTAAAATAATAAGTAAATTAATTTAGTTGGAATAAGGGAGTATACCATGGAGTATAACATATCATGTATATAATGTAAGTTTTTAATGTAATAATTTGTAAAAATTGAGCATACGTGAGTTATGTTAAGATCAAGCTCCGTCCACTCTCAAAATGTATATGTTGGGCTGGGCCACGAGTTGTTAAATTGCAAAAACATGTGCCGCAAGTTAGGATTGATCTTAATTAATTGAAAAATGTATTTATTTCATGCATTTTAAAATCCACACAATGTTACAATTACATATATTTTAAATTTTTCTATCACTTAATAGTTTGACAATATAGATATATTTTCTAAATTATTGTATTATTATAGTGTTAAAGTATTATTGAATTAGTTTCTTTTTTTTTTTAATAAAAGAACTATTGGACAAGGGTAAAAAAAAAGAATTTTTTAGATTGTTATATATATCGATTTGGTCGGGCTTATATTGAATCAGCATGCTCAAGCTGATTTTGGTTGAATTTCATTTCGAGCCATCCTAATAAATACTCCTATGTACTTACTAGAAAAGTTATTTGTACAGTACATTACATGTAGCGCCCCGAATCCGAAATTCAAAATGGAACTTGAGTCTGTACCCGAAACACTACACGGCAGCATCTCCAAAAAGATACTAAGCCTCTAACTCAAAAAAAAAAAAATCACTTTAATTAAACTAATCGCATCCAATGGAAAAGAAAAAATATACAACTTGAAATATAATTTCATTAACAAAATATAAAACCTTTAATACAACAAATGTCTTGTTCAATCTTAACTAAGGATTTATACGAATAACACGGTCTAAATCAAAATACAAGTCATAATAAGTAAAAACTCTCAAAAATTCAATCGACCTAAAATGTAGTTTAATCCCATCCGTCTTCACAATTCTCTTCATATTCTTAATCAGAAGATGTGAAATGTTAAATGAAATGAGTTACACTAACCCAATAAGTAGTCCAATCATCTTTTTGGAAAAGAGAATATTACATATAATATATTTACAATAAAACACATCGAACAATACACCATCCTTAGATGAATTAAATTTTCTCTTTTTAAAAAAAATATATATATATATATATGATATAATAATTAGTCTAATATTAAATAACATAAATTACCACCCCAATAACAATAATAAAGTAAAAATAAAATATGATTTAATTATAAAATAAAATTAATTTACTTAATTTAAATTTTTAAATCAAAAAGAGTTGGACCCACAACCATACAAGGAAAATAATATAAAAATAATTTGATTTAAAAAAAAAAACCATCATTTGAAATCAGTGGTGTACTGCAAAAAAAAAACCAATTTCACAGACGAGCTTGCGGTCACGTGCAAACAAAACTTTTATTTATTTATTTATTATTTTTTTTGTTGTTGTTGTGGGGGCAATGGCCGTCCCCACACCAAGCAGATCTAACCACAATACCTTCTGTACAAAGCATAACGCAACGACGCTGAAGACTTTTTTTTTTTTTTTTTTTGAAATCATGTGCCCAACGGACACAGGCAACGACATCAACAGTAGTTACGCTTTTATTTTTGTTTTTGTTTTTTTTTTAACATCATGATCAAAATTTAAGATACAAAGAGAAAAAGAACCCTCCTAATGTTTACCCCCAACCTCTAATGAAATTAATAGTCGAAGCCAATATAATTCACCTTCACGATTGAAACAAATCAGAGCTTTCTTCCCAGCAGTATGGAACCCTTGAATGATCGTTTTGACCAACTGATGATAAAACCAAAAAACGTCGTTTAGGTTAAGACGTAGGTTTAACTTTTAAAAATATCAAATAACAAACACATCCATCAACTTAATTAAATCCCTCAGGACTCATAAAACCTTAGGCTATCTCTGGGCCATAAAAAAAAAAAATCACTTTATGGGTCGATTAAAATATCAGACCCAAAATCAATTGGATTGGATATTTACATTACATGATTAAGGCTGGCAATACTTTTATATTAAGATTATCTAATTCAGTATATTTCACCTTTTTTTTTAGTTTGTGTAATATATATATATATATATATATATATATATATATATATATACCATTATATACAAATATAAATATTAAAATAAAAATTACAAAGCGTCGAAAAATATATATAATATTATCCTTGATTGAAAATTCAAAAAGGATATTTTTCTGATCTCGAGTTGATTTAGTTAATTAGTGTAAATAGATCTGATATCACTGATTATTATTATTATTATTATTATTATTATTATTATTATTATTATTATTATTATTATTATTATTATTATTATTATTATTACCGGCTTCTTGTCAACCAAAAACAAGTCACTTAGAAAAAAAAAGTTTGAAACTTCTTCTCACTAGTAATTCTTATATGAGTCATAGACCGCTAAATCATAAATTGATGGATCAAATATGTTAGTGAGTTATACCATATAATTTGTATTACACGTAATAGAAATTACTAATATATTTGGTTCATGGGTCATTGTTCCATACTAGAAATTTTCCATCTGATTAGGACGGAGATGGTTTTTGGGAAGCACATTCATCAAACCATCACTCTTGGGCTAAGCCAGCTCATTTTTTTCGTCTGGAGTCATTTTTCTATTGATTTAATGAATAAACAATGAGAAATGATTTGGGAGTTGTCCTTTTTTCAATTTTCATTTTGGCAAAACTACTCGATCACATATTCCCGTCAAACTAGAAATCGATTAGGGCCAACATTTTCAATTTCGTGTTCCGTGGTTTGGCAAACATCTTGGGCCTCTCTCATGTAATTACCAAAAAAGAGGATCGTGGGTCTTTATCTGCAAGTGTAAGTGAAATTGTGATGTGTTAATACTGAATTATTGGTGGGTTGTCAGTGAAATGCTTAGAGTTTCAGTCATTTCATGGTTGTCTAGAGACTAAGAGTTATCACATCTTGCAAAACTGGACTATGAATCTGAATTTAACAATATCATTTCTTCCAAATCGGTTTCTCTAAGAATTTCTAGTACTTGCTCTTGGAAACTATTGATCCTATCATTCTGTTCCCAAGAAAAAGAAAGAAAATGGAGATCCCTGAAATCTTCAAAGAATTCTTTCGCTGGTTAAAGGCTATACCATCAAGATAAGAAAGAATATATAGGTTACTGATCATAGAGGCCTGCAGCTGTTAAAGTGCACTATAAAAGTTCTTTATTCTTTTTTGGAAGAAATACAATCTAAGTGTAGCAAATATAAGTATATTCAGATGGACATTCTAAGATTTAAGCAGGTAATAGTGGAAAAAGGTTCCAATGTTTGTAACAGAGATACTAAAATTACATACAAGAATGATGCATGTTTTGGGTGTGGAAATAGGGGTAAATATACAACAGAATAAAGTGTATTCACTATGAATATACGGATATACTTCCATAGCTTTTTTGATTTCCGTACATAATATCAATTTACAAAGCTTTTAATATAAACAATGTACTAAGCTGTGACAACCAATTGCTTATAGAATGGTACTATGTTTCTTGAACTGATCAGCTAGTAATTTCAGTGTCTAAATATACCCATTAGATTACTCCACTCCCTTGCAATTTAAGTCTAGTGTTCTTGGACCTGAATCAAAGTCACTAATACATTTGCTATTTAAATCAAGTGTCTCCAAGAATCCAAACTTCCTCTGTTGATCACCACTTTTCTGGGATTGGAATCTCTTAGTAGATTGTTGTTCAACAGAAATGGTGCCAGCAATGGCACTTCCGCTTCTTTTTCTTTCACTAGCTTGGTTGTTGGATCCATTCTTTTGTCCTGGTTGCATTTCCATCAATGAGAGAACGGCTGAGTTTCTCCTCCATTTATCAGTTTCGGCCATTTCATGTTTTGTTTCGGTCTGTTCCTTCATCCCTGGGCTCTCAGATGATGTTAGAGAACTTTCCAATGAACATCCATTACTTCTCAATTGCTTATTCTCGGTGTCTTTTAAAATTGAGCCTTCAATATCTGTTAATGCCGATAAAGAAGAACTTGGACAGCCCATGTCAACCATTGAAACTAATTGAGAAAGTTCTGCCTTTGCAAGTTCGACAGCAGAAGAATTATATCCAGCAAGTGTTTCTTGTGCTTTTCTCAGAACAGATTGTAGATACTTTCCTTGAGCTTCAATTCGCAGCTGAAGATGTCTTTGCACCTGCTTAAACATAATTGGAATGATGTGATCTCTTTGAAAAAATGATACCAAATTGATAGGATTGAATCAGTTTCCAGATCTTTTACCTCAATCTGTTCATAGAGTTTTCTTTGAACCTCCATTTGCACTTGTAAAGCCTGAGCAATCTCTATACTCCTGATAAAAGTGCAACATTTCCATTAGTAAATAGCTTTCTCTTTCTATCTAAATTCATCTAATTGAAAAGGAATTCTTCTAACAATAATTACTCATTGATCTGATTCTGAGCTCCATCACAAATTTCCCCAGTGAGGTGAGTCGTTGGCTGGTTCTCTCTTTCCTCTACTTCACATTGGTCTGTCAGTTACATCTGTTAAAGAGGAACATAGTTCTAATGATAATATAACATTTCAATGAATTTACTGACCTTCTGTCTTAGGCTCATTATAGTTTTGTGATTGTTGACTTTTTCCGAGCCGGAATTTCTACAGCAAAAGAATCATTACTTCATTATTGGTTAGAAACCAAATGAGAATGAGCATCAAAATTCATGAACTAAAGAATGAATGAAACCTGCAAATGGCTCTTTAGATGATACAAAGTCAATCCATGAATTCCCATCACCCTCATCAATGATTTTGGTGTAGCCTCTGCATGACAAAATTATCAATGGTGTGATCAGAACATGCTCAAGCAAGATTGCAGAATTGGAAGCAAAACAAAAACAAGTGATAAGAGGTTTTATACTCAACTGTCTGCACCTCCAAGCTGATTGACCGCGTCAACAAACCTCTGATGCAGTTCCGGAGTCCATTTCAGTCTGGGTTTTGCATCACTAGACAAAACCAAGTTCATGTCTTTATCTTGTGTATTTTGCAAAGCCATTTGTGTTATGTGGATGAGAAGATACAATTTGCAGATAGAAACATAGGAAAAAGGGGTGTCCGAAGTCTGGTGGCTGATCCTTCTTGCTGTGATCTGCCCCAGTATGTGGCAGCAGTAGTAGTTTTATAATTGGGGAGTTGTTAAGGAGTCCTATGTTCTCACTCCATATCTGGAAACATTACTGGGGTTATGTTGGAGGAATATATGCCATGAGCTGTGGCCCCTCGTTTCTAGCATTTCCCATTTCCTACTATCAAACTTTATTTATTTTCCTGTTTCCAAGTTTTTTTTTCTTCTTTGACTTGAAAGGAAGTAGAGAATCTCTGATACAGCAAAAACAGAGAAAGCAACACACTTGAATTTGGGTCTCAAAAGGAGAGAAAAGAGGAAAAGCGTATGGTTTGTTTTTATTCTGCTGTTTTCCAATCCTCAACTCTCTCTCTCTCTCTCTCTCTCTCTCTGAATGAGTGATGATCATCGCAGATACCTGTCGCCATTCTTTATATTGTGAAATATTTCATTTGAATCGTTAAACTGTAAAAAAAATTATCAAAGCAAGGCTTAAAAGACACCTACGATTCAATCTTGTTACTTAAATTGTAAAAATATTGACCGATACTATTAAGCTATGAAATTGGTGGTCTCTCTTGCTTGATTCCCTGATGAATTTGGCAGCCCCACCATGATGTATAATGGGTGGAACTTTTATAAAACTACGACAAGCTTTGAAGGAGAAAAGAAATGAACAATAACGATGCTTTGACGGATATTTCTTTTTTGAAGATGGAAAGGGATAATCCAAATGAGTCTTCTCTCTCAAAATTATGTTTTTTTTCCTTTACTTTTCTTGAATTTTCTTTATGGAGTGTGTGGTGGGATTGGCAGATTCTTTTTGTTTTTTGTAGGGTTGAGGGAATCAAAGAATCTAGCATTAGATTTTAAGACAAACTTGCCGAATTTATGTTATCTAAAAGTACTTTATATAACGATAAGACTGAAAGAAATCTATCACTCATGTAATGACCACATTAATTGTTTCCTTTTCCCTCATCTTTAAAGTGTCAGCCTTCCATGAAGGTGAACAAAGAAATAAGGTAACAATGGAAAATCTTCGTTCTTAGAATCTTATATTATTACAAAGGAAAAGGAAAAGAAACGCGAAAGGGGATAGGCATAAGCAAAGGATACTGTTAACAGCCTATCTTCACAAGTTCATAGGATAAAAGCTACAGTGGAAACTGGATAACTAAGCCACCACAATGGTGGTAAAGCATCCATACAAGTCTACAAGTTTTTAACATTTTTCTGAGGTTATGACAATGATTCGCTTTATGTGCAACGCTATCCCTTCATTTGGATATATCACAACGATATTCACATCCAAGAAAGTACCCAAACTGTGTGATTTCAAGAATCAGCCAACCGTCAATTTGGATTGCCGGTAAGAAACTAGGATTCCATGCTTCATGAAATAGCATTATTTCAGAAAGAAATGCCTTTGGATCCACATGATATCAGATCAAAGCTGTTGGTTAGTACTTATGTTTCCCAAATGAAGAATCATGTTGCACTTTGTTGTGCAACTCTCTGTGATCCGATTATGCACGTCAGATGATGGGCAACCCCCCCCCCCCAACCACCCCATCAATCACAGGGCAGTGGGATCATAGAAAGTCCCCAATAATTTATCCCACTGCCCTGTCTCCAATGCAAATGAGAAAAACCAAAGAAAAAGTAATCAACTGAATAAACAAGTGCATATAAAGAGAGCTACGTGACTCCAGAATCTGAAAGAGACAATTAGCTTTCTTGAGCCTTTAATACCCATCTAATGAGTTGATATAATTAACACAGATATTGATACTAAATCTATAAAGAAAAGAATGAAGAAAGGGGTAAAGAAAAAAAAAAGGAAAAAAAGAAAGCAACAATGGCGAACAACAAATCACAAAAGTCAATTTGATCAGATCAATCTTGGAATTTATTGGTTTTCGGTCAAGTGTTCATTTTTTGATGGATGGAATCAAAATCCAATGATTGATTTTCCAAAGCTTTGCCATCTCAGTGCCATACAATGAGGTTCTTTCATTCATTTATTACCAATTTCAAAGGATTCTAACTAGGAAAATTTGAGACACTAACGTTATCTTAGTGAGAGTTGACGTCTCCAAAAGGTGAATTATAGGATTGCAACTCTAAAAAAGCAGTAAAGCTGGATTATAGAGTGTCATTGCATTTGTAATCTTGTAACCTTTAGTGATGAAAGGAATGGGTGGTATTAAATCCCTTAAATATTCTTAATCTCGTGACATATCAAAAATGTTATAATACTCGATTTGTAGTTCAGCTTCAACGAGCCATCCATATTGAACTCTTGGAAAAGAATAGGTAAAACTAATTGTTTGGACCAAGTCTCCATATCTACCAAGATGTTGCTTATCTTGCATGTGCATCTTTTTCCCCAAGTCTGATTCCAGAGTCAAATTCTTGCTTCAGATTAGAAGGAAGGAATAAAAATGACTAGAAGTTTTATGATATATGGCCCAAATGGTTGAAAAACAAGGAAAAGAAAAGAGGAAATAAGGCAACTTTTCTTTTTAAAACAGCTGCTGTACTTGAAATTTCTTTTTCTTGCTTTAATATATTCCATAACAAGTAAAGGAGATTCTGGGATGATGCCAAATGACGCTTTGGTATTTTAGGCGAGTAGCAGAAGGTCCGGTGAATCAAAAAGTCACCAAGCAAAGTTGGCTCATCAATTATTCTTTCTACCGGGGACCCATAAGAGGGCTTGGAGGAGATCTCACAAATCCTAAAGTCTGGAAAGAAGAAGATGAGAAGAATACATATCATATAACTGGCCTCAGGAATCAAGAAAAGTGAAAACTAAAAGAACTAGTCACCATCCCACCATAGAATAATTGCCATTCACCCTTGATAATCTGCGGACACTACATAATTGCCTTCTGTGATATTGACGTTAGCAATATGTCACAAAGTGTCTCATTTGAGGTAAGTGAACCTCTATGGTAAAATTTACACTTCCTTAATTCTCAACTTGAGTCTTGCTTTACATCACCGATGAGGAAGCACTTGGCATGGCTATATTAGCCAAGAAACCAACAGCAGAAAAAGGCCTCGTTTTGAACTGGAATTCAAGAACAGAAGAGTTCAAGTAAAGTGTAAAGGAGAATGAATATGCATTATGCGAAAAGGTGCAATATCTTAGATTCATTTCTTACCAAAATAATGTGCAGATAGAAGTTTTTGAGAATAGAATGGTGTGGACACAACATAGCGACAAGAATTTCAAAACATGATTTTATTTGTGGACAGATAATATTATTGCTTTCTTCACCAAGGTAATGGATGCCCCACTTGCTCATGCGGTGTTGGCCAATGACTGGAACAAGAGTGAAGTGCATCTCTGTCCAAGACCCCACATCTTGGGTAATGAAGACAATGCAAAATCATCAAAAAAAATATTCCCTAAAAATAGCTTTCTGTTATAAATATATTAAAATTATTAGAAGTTCCATTAATTAGTGTAAACTCTACTAATTATGGATTTATAAGAATTATTAGAAAAGATTTTTATGGATATCCACAATTTAGTGGAGACACCACTAATTAAGATTAGTGGAAGATGATGTATGCCATGATGTATTCTACTAATTAGAGCTCTATAAATAGAGCTATTCTCTAAACTTGTAATACACTATTATTTTGTGAAAGAAAGATTAGTGAAAGAAAGATTAGAGAAAATTATGAGAGAAAAGAAAGAGAGAAATTATTGTGCAAAGAATAGTTAGAGTTTTATTAGTATGTATTGTGAAGATTTTATTCTAACACTACCCAAATTTTATAACACGTTATCAGCACGAGTCTCTGCCGTTATTAAAGCCAAATGATAGGTACGCATTTATTAATCTCTATGGCTAAACTCAAATTTATAACCCTTGATATTTCTGATGGGTTCTCAATATAAAAATGCATCTAAATGCTGAAAAGAAAAATTTGACCACTTGAAGATGGTCGTACTATCAACTGCACGGTATGAATGATTGCACCTGAAGCTGCAAGATTTTAAAACCGTGAACTCCGCAATGTATAAAAAAAATTACATCTCAATTAAAATTATGCGGAGAAAAAGTTATTGATGAAGATATATTAGAGAAGACATTATCCACTTTTCATGCCTCGAATATTGTCCTGCAGCAACAATATCGAGAAAAAGAGTATCCAAAGTGTACAGATTTAACATGAGTTATTATTGAGCAATCATGAAGCCCAATGAACTGGCTCAACAGCACTCCCAGAAGTGAATGTTGTTGACTCCAGCAGAGGCCATCGTTCTAGTCGTAGTTGTGGCAGTGACTGTGGTTATGATCATGGACACATTCGATATTTCCCTTATCACAGAGAAATACTGGCCACCTGAAGTGAAATAGAAAGGGAAAATGATATTTCCATTAATAATAAGTATCACATCTTTTATTCATATCACTAGTGTTCACATGAATTTGAGGATACATGTTTGTAGTTGCTTTTTTGCAATTGAGCTGACAAATTTAAGATGAATGTTTGTAATTGTTCTTTTTCAATATTTACATTAGAGGAAGACAAACAATTAGCAATTATAGACTTTAGCTCCTCTTCTTCGGCATCCTCCTCCTTTTCATTCCCTTTTGAGCTAGTATCTAGACTAGCAGCAGAATTAGTCGTGAAGTTACTGTGAAATAAATCTTGGGATTTTATGATCCCCTTAAGTTTATTATACTTAAATTTCTCATTATATTTAGCCTTGAAGCATGCTTGTCTCCATTTCTGTGTTTGGTCCTTCAACTGCGTATCAGGACTTTCTTCCACCAACTGCTTTTCACATTCCAGTATCTCAATGGCTTCTTTCAACTTCTTCTCAGCCATATGTCCTCCTTCTTCTTTATTTTGCATCTTCTGTAAATCGAAGTGATATCATCAGTTATTTACTTATAAATCTTTCGTAGTTTCATACTTGCAAATTATAAGTGTGTGTGAGAGAGAACCTGAACATTTTGGATTAGGGTCTTCAAGCTCATCAACTTCCTGTGAGACCATCGACGAATTCCTAACTCCCTACATCTTTTCTTGAAATGGGTTATGCCAATATTCAGTTCTTTGGCCGCGCTCTTGATTGGCAGGTAAAAGTATTGCGAAATGGTTTCTCTTGATAGTGTCTGGGAGTTATTGCCCTTCTTCTCTCTCTGCCTCTTAATCCTTTTATTCTCTATAGGAATTTTGTCTGAAATAATATATTGAACTTCGATATTATGTATATCATGGGTCCTCACTCCGACTTCATTACCAATACCACTCATTATTTCTCCTAGAAAAAGAAAAACAATATTAGTAAAGATAATACCATTCAAAATCCATGTTTGAATAGATGATAACCTGGAATCATATTCTGGCTTTAATCAAAATCTATTAGAGAGTAGAAATGATCATGCACAAGCATATCCTCATTCAGAGGAATAGCATCAAGAGAAACAGCATCAAAAGCAGTCTCTTGCATGGGCAGATCAAATTGGTCCCAAGCAGTATGTTCACTGATTTACATCAAAACAAACCAAAAGATAGTTTAATTTCATTATCAAGCACACTAAAAAAAAGGGGGGGAAGCCCTTAAAAGTATCTCACCTGAAATTAGGAGGAATCGGTTGGCTTGGAAAGGACAACATATTAAAATCTTCTGCGTTAGAATTAGGAGGAAGCGGTTGGCTTGGAAAAGAAAATACATCAAAATCTGCTGTAGAAACCAAGTCAAAATTTGACCATGTCTCAAATGAATTACGAGTCTCCATATCTGCTTTGTGATTTTTTTTATGTTTACTAATGATTGATGATTGAAATATATATCGATACATACATATATATATATATATATATCTGTATGAGGAAGAAGAAGAGGTAAATGGGAGGTAGAGGGTCGGAAGAGAAAAAAAGACAAGAGAGGAAGAGGAAAAGTCGGTACCGGGAAGAGTGAAAAAAAAAAAGAGGAGATTTTTATAATAGATGTCTTGACATTTCCTACTTAACATCATGTTCTTACATTTCCTTTTCTTTTTCATTATTCTCTTATGAAATCATTATTCCCTAAATTAGGGGAAGAATAGAAACAGTATAAGAAAGATCTTGATTGGACAACATCATAAATTATCTTGATCCGCATACAAGCGTGTGTGAACTTGAAGTTCAATAGTATAATGCATTTGTAAAGCATTGCAAATCAAATGCCAGACGCTTTTGTTGACTCTAGAAGAGTAACAAAATCGCATATTCCAGCTATAGATGCTCCTATTCAACTTGAAGTTCCAGCAGAACAAAAGATTATACCTATAGCTGCTAAGCCAAAAACACGCCAGAAGCGTGGCCGACCTCTTGGTTCTAAAGAAAAAAATCCTCGAAAGAAAAGAGGATTAAATGTTCCAGATGTTCATATTGATGACAAAAAACCAGAAGTTGATGAAAGTAATATTGAAATTTCTATCCATTATACCACTTCCGGTAGAAGTTGGAATCGGATAGAAACTGTTATTGATAATATATTTGCATCCAATATATCTCTTGATGTTACACAGGATAATGATGATCCTGAACCAATATCAGTTGATGAATGTCGGCATAGAAAAGATTTGTTGCAATAGAAAGATGCGATTCAATCGGAGTTAAATGCACTGACAAAACGTGAAGTCTTCGGACCTACAGTCCGAACACCAGAAGGTGTAAAACCTATTGGCTACTAATGGATATTTGTGCGAAAACGCAATGAAAATAAATCGTACGATATAAAGCACGGTTAGTAGCCAAAGGTTTTTCATAAAGACCAGGTATGATTATAATGACACTTATTCTCCTGTTATTGATACTATTACACTCCGATATCTTATCAGTTTGGAAGTACATGAAAAGATAGATATGCGCCTATTAGATGTTGTCACTGCTTACTTGGATGAAAATTTAGAAAATGATGTTTATATGAAAATCCCTGAAGGATTTCATATGCCTGAAGTATATAAACATTATCCTCATGAAAATTACTCCATCAAGTTGCAGAAATCATTATATGGCCTGAAGCAATCTGGGCGCATGTGGTTCACACGTCTTGGTGAATATTTATTGAAAGCGGGATTTAAAAATGACCAGGTATGTCTATGTGTTTTTATTAAGAAATTTGATTCTAAATTTGTAATATTAGCTATATATATTGATGATATTAATCTTATTGGAACTCCTGAAGAGCTCCAAGAAACAATTGGTTATTCGACATCAAGGATGGTCGTAAAATTACACTTTGCCTTGATTTACAAATTGAACATTTGGCAAATAGAACATTTATTCAACATATACAACAAAAGTTCTAAAAAGATTTGGCATGGACAAAGCACATCCATTGAGTATTCCAATGATCGTCCGGTCATTAGATGTAAATAAAGATCTTTTCCAACCTCAAGAAGAGGATGAAGAACTTCTTGGTCCTGAAGTACCATATCTTAGTGCAATTAGTGCATTGATGTATCTTGCTAATAATACACAACCTAATATTACCTTTGCTGTCAATTTATTAGCAAGATTTAGTTCTTCACTAATACGACAACATTAGAATGGAATTAAACAAGTCCTCCGATATCTTCAAACAGCTACTTCTTCAAATTATGCTGAAATTACAGCTATTCATGAAGCAAGTAGAGAATGATTCATTATATCCAAGAAAGTTATGGATTATCATATATCAGAGATATTCCAACTCCTCTTTATGAAGACAATGCAGCTTGCATAACTCAATTACGAGGAGGATATATTAAAGGAGATCGGACAAAACATATTTCACAAAAATTCTTCTTTACTCATGAACTCTAGAAGAAATGTGAAATTGATGTGCTACAAATTTAGTCATGTGACAACCTCGCAGATATTTTCACGAAGACTTTACCGACTGCAACATTTGAGAAGTTGAGATATAAAATCGGTATGCGTCGGTTTAAAGATTTAAAGGAATCATCTCATCTGGGAGAGTAATAAATAGACATATAGAATAGTGTACTCTTTTCCTTCACTAGATTTTTTCTCCCACCGGATTTTTATCTAGTAAGGTTTTAACGAGGCATATTCTTTATGTAATAGATGGACATCTAAGGGGGAGTGTTATGAATATCTTAAAATTATTGAAAACTCCATTAATTAGTGGAGGCTCTACTAATTATGGATTTATGTGAATTATTAGAGAAGATTTTTATGAATGTCCACCATTTAGTGGAGACACCACTAATTAAGATTAGTGGAAGATAATGTATACCATGATATATTCCACTAATTAGAACTCTATAAATAGAGTTATTCTCTAAACTTGTAATACATCTTTATTTTGTGAAAGAAAGATTAGAGAAAATTATGAGAGAAAAGAAAGAGAAAAATTCTTGTGCAAAAAATAATTAGAATTTTATTAATATGTAATGTAAAGATTTTATTCTAACACTACCCAAATTTTATAACACCTTCATCAAAATTCCATTAATCCTTTCTTATAGCCTGTTTTTACTCTGGCAATGGCTAAACCATAGATATTTGCATGGCTGAGGCAGTCTGAAATGGAGTGACAGCACACCACCGTGAACTTTTATTGCTTTGTTCCGTGGAATAGTACTATTCACAAGCTAAAAATGACTTGAGGTTACAGAAGTTTTTGCCACTAGGTGGACAATTTTGAAATCTGTGACTCCACCCTGACTGCCTATAGCCACGTGAGTTGAGAGGCTAATGTGCCCCAATCTTTTGAAAGTAATATTTAAGGAATATAAGATGACCTGATATAATAAATGAACTGAAGTTTCACGTAACAAGGTAACAATCATAAACGAATAAGATGCATGGAAAATGAATGTATAACTTGAAAATGGCTATATTTACAGTTACATAAGTGAATCAAGAGCATCCAAAGAAATAGCTCAGATAGGTGAAATTTAGCTTCAATTGCTGCTATGAGAAATGGTCTTAACTAGGACTTTCTAATACTCACACTGGAAAATGTGCACAAAGGACACTGTCGATATTTGCAGTAGAATTATGAGCATGGAAGTAATGCCAAATTACGGTCACAGGCTGCAACTATTTGGATCTGAAAAGGAATTCAGAGAGTGTGAGTTGAGTCAGGTTTCAGAAGATTCTTACCAGCATTCATGGATTTCCACCAAAAATTAGCATTATGAGACCTAGCCAGAATCTTTCTGCTTCAACATTTACTTTAACAGGGTTCATTGGAAACTGAAATAATAGTACTTCAAACTTAAAAATGCAGAAAAATATTTGCCCCCAATTCTTTTCCAAATAATTGAAGTACACCCTCTCATGATCCGTTTTGCATCCTTCTCACCAGATATAATTCCTTTTAGCCTTTTAGGACTGTTGCAGCCAAGGAAAAGAAATGCCTCTCTTTAATGTAACAATAGCCTTCACCAAGAATGCTTCTTTGGATGCTCCATTCTGCCATCTTTAATGACATTCTTACCACTATACGATAGAACTGGCAATTTCCTGATGCAGCTTCTGCTTATTTGCTGTAACCTTAGAGTGCTTGCCCCATTTATTCATTATGTGTTGCCATGCTGCTTGGGTATCTTTAGTCTGAGCGTATATCTTTGTTGAACATTTTAACTATAAATAGCAGTTTCAAGGATTTCAAGCCAAGTTATAGTTTGGCTAGAACTGATTTTATTGAGGCTATACCAGCATTGCCAATTAGGATTCTGTTCTTTCTACTTCTTGAAATCTAGTCCTAATGTCTTTTAGAAGTCAAATATGCAGACTGGCATCAAAAGCTCATATCTTTACAGTCAAAATTAAACTATAATATTTTGTATCATTCCCCTGATTTTCTTGAGCACTCAATGCCTGCCCTCTTCATTTGTTCAATTTTTTAAAACTCCGTTTGTTGATAGTTTAAGGATCTTGATGAGTTTCTTGAGCTTGAGTTTCAAGACGTAAGTTCACTTCACCTGGTTCAAGACTTGATATGTATTTGTTACTTGATTTAATGAAAATTACAAGCAGCATTGAACTGAGGCCACATTTTCCAAAATAGCTGAAGGTTAAAGAAAATGACAGCCACTATAATGGAATTTCTTTCTGCAATTATATACTAATCCACCTTTAGCAGCATACTGGAAAAAGCAAATAGTATGACTTAATCATCAAATTTCACCTAAATCAATGTAAGGTACTGAGTAATGATTTGGATTTTAGATAACTAATTTCGTCCACAGTACAATGTGTCTTGGTGTACAGATACTCATTGCCTGAGCTAAACTTGAAAGCCTCTGAATATGCATTAAAATATACTGCTTGCATTCTCCAGGATCTAATGCCATTGTTATTATGAAAAAACAAAGCATTCAAACCAACATAAGTCTACATCTTCTTCAACCTAGATATTCAGAGTAAATTTTCCAAGGAAATTTAGTGATGCTATCATATTTGATTCATTTGCCTTGCAGTTTTACTTGGTCTTTGTAATTTCTATCAATGGCAGAGGTTGTGGGCTGTCAATTGCTATGATTATGGCGGAAATTATGGCTGAGATTTGAAGATCCAATTTACCTTAATTTGTATATTAGCTGTATAATTCTTACCTAAAGTAGATTAGCAATAATTAGTGTAATTACTGTAAATATTTTCTTGTCTACAATAGGTGTACAATAATTCTTATTTAAAGGAAAGATCATCAAAGAAAGAGGCATTTAACCGTTTTCTCAAACTCTTTTATGGTATCAGAGCCAATTTTTGAAATTCATAACTAAATCTTCGAATCTCTGTCAGTTTCTTTTTGCTTCTGTCTTCCAAAGGTTTCTGGTTTGCTTTCATTTTTTTTGGTTGATTAATTTCTGATCAACAACTTTGGCTTTGAGATTTAATCTTTTTGGAAGAATGTCTACTGAGAATTTTCTTGGAAGAATGTCTACAGAGATTTTGGCTATCAAATTTACAGGAAAGAATTATGCAGCATGTGAATTTTAGTTCAAGATGTTTTTGAAAGGGAAGGAGCTTTGAAATCACATTGATGGGTATGCTCCTACTCCTAAAGAAGGTACAGAACTTAGTCAATGGGAGGCAAAGGATGCTCGGATCATCTCCTAGATTTTAGATTCTATTGAAGCTCATACGGTAAACAATTTGCGTTCCTTTAGTACAGCTAAGGAGATGTGGGATTATCTGCAACGCATATATCATCAAGCTATCACTGCAAGACGATTTCAACTAGAACTTGAGATTAGTAGCTTCAGTCAAGGTAATCTCTCTATTGAGCGGCATTATTCTGGATTTATTAATCTATGGAGCGAATATTCTAGTATTATCTATTCAAAGGTACCTAAAGAGGCCTTAGCCAGCCTTCAAGCGGCTTATGAAGATAGTAGACGTGATCAATTTTTAATGAAATTGAGGCCAGAATTTGAAGTTGCACGGGCTGGATTACTGAATAGAAATCCTGTCCCTTCCTTGGATATATGTCTTGGTGAATTGATGCGTGAAGAACAAAGAATGGCTACACAAGCTATTCTAGGTTCGTCCAAGGAGCCATCTAAGGTTGTTGATGTTGCTTATGCTACTCAAGGGAAGGACCGAGGAAAGGGACAAATGCAAGTGCTATAGTTGTAAGAAGTTCGGGCATATTATCCGCAATTGTGGTAAGAAATTCTGCAATTATTGTAAACAGAATGGACACATTATCAAGCAATGTCCTACATACCTAGAAAACCGATGAGGCCAAGCTTTTCAGGCTGTTATCTCAGATCCTACCAGTATCAGTTCTACAGCCACAATTGCTGGCACAAATCAGTCTTTTGCTACTCCAAAAATGGTCTAACAAATGATCATCACAGCATTCTCTACTCTTGGACTTCATGGTCAAGGTAAGATTGTTTTTTCTCCTTGGTTTGTTGATTTTGAGGCATCAAATCATATGACTGGATCACCTGATTGGCTACATAATCTTCGGAAGTATACTGGTAAACAAAAATTCAGATTGCTAATGGAAGTAATCTTCCAATTACAGCATATTGGATCTTCCTTTTGTCATGTATTTGCCTCTCCTGGATTGTCTACTAGTCTAATTTCAGTTGGGCAGTTGGTAGATAATAACTGTAATGTCAATTTCTCTTGTCGTGGTTGTCTTGTGCAGGATCAGGGGTCAGGGAAGGTGATCGCGAGGGGGCCTAAAGTGGGTAGATTATTTCCATTGCAATTTATTATTCCTAGAACTTTGTCTTTGGCTTCTATTATTATTGAAAATAAGGCTGACATTTTGCATAAACGATTAGGCCATCCAAATAATGTGATATTGTCTCATTTGATGAAGTATGGCTTTCTTGGAAACAAAAATTAGTGTTCGTCTAATAGTTTAGCTCTTGATTGCTCTGTTTGTAAACTAGGAAAAAGTAAAGTGTTACATTTTCCTACTTATGGTACTCGTGCTAATACATGTTTTGAGATTATACATAGTGATGTTTGGGGTGTTACTCCTATCATTTTCCATGCGCAGTATAAATATTTTGTGACATTCATTGATGACTATAGTCGTTTCACATGGATATATTTTCTGTGTACTAAAGCTAAAGTGCTAACAGTTTTCAGAAGTTTTGTGGCTTATATTGAGACTCAATTTTCCAAGCCCATTAAGGTTTTACAGTCTGATAATGGAGGTGAGTATATGTCACATGATTTCCAAGCTTTCTTACAACAAAAAGGCATTATATCTCAATAATCTTGCCCTTATACCCCTCAACAGAATGGGGTGGCTGAACGAAAAAACCGTCACTTGCTAGATATGGTTCACATTTTACTCTTAGAGGCCTCAATTCCTCCTAAATTTTGCGTGGAAGCTCTTTCGACGGCAGTTTATTTGATTAATCGGCTACCTTCTCAACAATTGAATTTTGATTCTCCTTACTTCCGTCTTTTTGGTATGCAGCCTGATTATTATATGCTACATACTTTTGGATGTGTTTGCTTTGTCCACTTGCCTTCACATGAACGTCACAAGCTTACAACTCAATCAATAAGGTGTGCATTTATGGGATATAGCACTACTCACAAAGGATTTCTGTGTTATGATGTTGTCACTAATCGACTGCGTGTTTCTAGAAATGTGATTTTCTTTGAACATGAGTACTATTTTCAGCAGTAGGATCTCCCTTCATATGGTGTTCTTCTTCCTAGCTTTGATGATATATCTCCCTCCATTTAGCATTTTAAACCTGGTTTTGTCTATCAGCGACGTCAGCCCCCATCATTGCAAATCCTTCCCGACCCTGATCCAATGCCCACTTCAGTGGCTCTTCAAAGATCTACTCGTATTAGTCATCCTCCTGATAGGTATGATTTTTCTGCTATTTTAGCTAATATTACAGTTCCTACCTCTTATTCTTAGGCCACTAAACATGTATGTTGGGAGAAAGCTATGCAAGAAGAACTTCAGGCTCTTCAAGAGAACCATACTTGGGATATTGTTCCCTGTCCTACTGGTGTTAAACCCATTGGTTGTAAATGGGTATATTCCATTAAGCTGGGATCTGATGGGTCACTTGACCGATACAAAGCAAGGTTGATGACACTTGGAAATCAACAAGAGTATGGAGTTGATTATGAGGAGACATTCGCACCAGTGGCAAAAATGATGACAGTGCGACTTGTTTTAGCTATTGCTGCTTCCAAGGGCTAGTCATTGCGACAGATGGATGTTAAGAATGCTTTTTTACATAGGGATCTTAAGGAAGAAATTTATATGACTCCTTCACCAGGGTTATTTTCTACACCCTCTTCTAATGTTTGTAAACTAAAGAAGTCACTCTATGGTTTAAAATAGGCTCAACGTGTTTGGTTTGATAAGTTTCAATCCACGCTTATTAGCTTCGCTTTTGTCCAGAGTCAATATGATTCCTCTTTGTTTCTTTGCAAGACTCCTAAAAGAATTGTTTTGCTCCTAGTATATGTTGATGATATCATTATTACAAAGACTGACTCTGAATTGATTTCTCAGCTTCAACAGCGCCTTCAAAGCTTTTTTCATATGAAGGACCTAGGTCCTTTATGCTATTTTTTAGGCCTTGAAGTGAATTCTACAACAGCTGGTCTTTTCTTAAATCAGCATAAATACATTTAGGAGATAATTACATTGGCTGGTTTTCATGATGGTCGATCTGTTGATACTCCCTTAGAAGTGAATGTTAAATATCGTCGTGATGAGGGTGATTTTTTGTCTGATCCCTCCTTATATAGACGTTTAGTGGGGAGCTTAAATTATCTGACTATTACTTGGCCTGACATTTCTTTTGCTGTCCAACAAGTTAGTCAATTTATGCAGGCCCCTCGGCGCCTTCACTTAGCTGCTGTTCGTCGCATTGTTCGCTATTTGCAAGGCATTTCTACTCGAGGTCTTTTCTTTCCTATAGATTCTCCTATTCATTTGGTTGTATATAGTGATGCTGACTAGGCTGGTTGTTCTGATACTCGACGTTCCATTACTAGCTAGTGCATGTTCATTGGCATCTCACTTGTCTCTTGGAAAAGCAAGAAGCAAGATCTGGTGTCGAAATCCTCCACTAAGTCTGAGTATCGTGCTATGTCCTCTGTATGTTCTGAGATTGTTTGGCTTCGAGGACTGTTGGGTGAGCTTGGGTTTCCTCAAATGGAACCTACTTTGCTTCATGTGGATAATACTAGTGCTATCCAAATTACAGCTAACCCAGTGTTTCACAAGGGCACCAAGCACATAGAAGTGGATTGTCATTCTATTCGTAAAGCATATGATGCACATGTCATTTCTCTACCTCACATCACCACTGATCAACAGACTGCTGCTGTATTTACTAAAGCTCTCTCACTACAACGACATCATTTTCTGGTTACCAAATTGATGCTTTCTAATCATTCAGCATCAATTTGAGGGGGGATATCAATGGCAGAGGTTGTGGGCTGTCAATTGCTATGATTATGTCGGAGATTTGAATATCTAATTGTGGGCTGTCAATTGCTATGATTATGGCAAAAATTATGGCTGAGATTTGAAGATCCAATTTACCTTAATTTGTGTATTAGTTGTATATATTCATACCTAAAGTAGATTAGTAATAATTAGTGTAATTAATGTAAATATTTTCTTATCTAAAATAGATGTGCAACAATTTTTATTTAAAAGAAAGATCATCAAAGAAAGAGGCATTTAGCCATTTTCTCAAACTCTTCCATTTCTCTCCATAAAGTGCTTTAACACGACCAAGTAGCTTATCAAGCCATTAGATCCACTGCCTTAAATTCCATAAATTCAAGCTTCACATCAATACATTTCCTTAGATTTGCTTCTTTTTGTTGGGGGGGGGGGTGGGGCTACATATTTTGACTAAAAAAAAAAAGAAAAGATGAACTTTGATGGCCATCTGAGGTCTCAGTGGCTGACACATATAATCCACTTCCTCCACTTGAGGTGCTTCACTATGCTTTTCTTTTTCTGTGGTATGAGTAGAGGTGGTTTACAGAACATATTTCCTCTAAAGTTGTTAACTACTTTATTTATATTCCAATACGCATTCTTTCTCACACACTCGTTGGCTGATGATCTCTTGATGATTTACATTGATGATCGAGGGCATGAATCTCCCACACATCTGCTACTATTTACTTACTGTTGCAAGTCTTATTCATGAAAACCCTAGAGGCAGTAATTTTAGTGGAATTTGGTGTTCCTTCTAGAAAAATGTGACTTTGGTACTGTTGACCAAAGTACCTTTTCCATTTTTAAAGTCTCCATCTTGAGGTCAAAATGAACTATAAATGATCTGGAAAAGAATCATCTCCCTTCAACCATGAATTCGAAATCAAGGACCAGTATCATCATGTAGCAAGTGAATTTGTTGACCATTATTTGTAGATTATGCTCATCAAGATGATTGTCAATGTATGCAAATTTTACATTGTCAAACAGATTCCTGCTTGATACAGTTCTCAGAAACATACATGAAAATATGCGGCATCAAAATTTCGTTCTTGATAGTCAGTTCAATTCGGTAAAGGGATTAAGGTATCCAAATGATCGTACCAAATATGTATAGTGTTTCATCATATTATCCATGTCCAGTTGCAGAATTTTTCCGTCAAAATTCACAAAGCAAATTTAAGGGTCTCAATAACTAGATGCAAGATTCACCAGAACTTATCTGTTAACAATTACAAAGTAAAGCACGTCTGCCCAAAAGTTACTGTCAACGTGGTTACACTACCAAGAACTCAAGGTAAAGTTTCAAATGCAATTGATCCTTACAAAGCTTAGAATTTTTAACCTACTAGCTGTTGGAAACTCTGGTATAGGTTGGGAGGAAAGAGGTTGGTTCCGAAAACTGGGCTTCCTGGGCATGCCTAAGCATCGTCCCCCTCCCCCCCAAAAAAAAAATAATAAATAAATAACAATAATTTTGCATTTCTGAAGGAGCTTTTGCAGATGATTGATTTGTTTTTTGTTAATCAAAATGGAGACTTTCCTTCTAAATGCCTTGAAAATTTTCCAATTCCATAGCATTCAGCAAGTAGTAGACAAATGATGCAATGGTATATTAGACCATAAACTGAACCAACAAGAAAACTTCTGAAATCCTTTTATCTGAGAGAATAACAGATTGTCTAACAGACATCATTCTAGACATATAAGTCAATCAAGCGGGCAAACACACAGAGTACACTCCTTATTGCATTCATAGGCTTATATCTAGATAACCTTTCCCTGTGGCCAGGGAAGCTATTTAAGATAAGACCATATAAGATGCTACTTTAAGAAATGTTTTATATGTACAAAAGTGGGATTACATGTAGATATAACATGCAAAATCTTAACTTTGTCGGCCCTGCTATGTTGTCCGAGGTTTTGGGGTGTGACGATTATTTGCTCCTGATCCTGGATAGTCATTACTCTGCAGATCCATCCTGTGGTTGCCAAACTCCTCGTCTTCTGGTTCTGCTATTTCTGCTGTTGCTATCTGCTTTCATAAGCCAAATGTGCAAAAGAGAAAAGATTCAAACAAGAAAAACAAAGTAAACACATTAGGTCATGAGACTTCCTAATCAAGCGACATAATACCTGGTTAATGTTCTTGAATGCTGGAAACTCTTGACCATCATTCAACAAGTGCACAGTTCCTAGAATTACCGAAAAGAATGAAAAATGCTTAAGCAAAACCAAGAATGAGAAAAATGGTAATGTCAGCTGCTTTGAAATTAAGTATACTAATGAACTGAAAGATTTACTTGATGTTGCCACGGCATTGAAGGGGGCAAGGTAGGAGAAAGCTAGTAAAGTCACTAGTAGATGAAGGACACAGCTTGCCATATTTTTCTCATTACATTCTTGCAGGTGTTTTGCTACACAAGTTCCGTATTTATAAACGTGTGCTTCAGATACTTTTACATAGTCGTTGGAACATAAACTTAATTATAACTAAGTCAAAAATCCACTATATGGAGGGTTGCCTAACCTAGTGCCTTCCCTTCCCTGAAAAATGCCTTTTGTCTGCTATTTTATAACTTCTGAGGAGTTTTTTAAGAGGATGAGTATGCATGGGTGAGGCTATTCTATTATTCAAGGAGTTTTCGATTGACACTTTCAGAGGCCTTAGACAAGTAATCTTAGTGGAGCACTTCATGTGAAATATATTAAGTCAAAAACCAATCAGAAAAGAAAGCCCACCAAGAAACTGAGAGCTCAGAAAACTCTCAACCAATTGCTGCTGTAATTCGCTGGTTTAAGTCTTACCATGAACCTGAATGACACTTCCTGGTGGGATAATGCTTTCAAGTAATCAAGACCACTTAAAAAGGAAGTCTAGTTGATCAAACTGTTTCTGAACAGAAATTCAATACTATGTTTATTGCCCTGCCGAAGTTAAAATTTTGACTAACTTCAGCAATCTGTACTTATGTCCTTTTCTTTTAGGATTAATATTCTACTAATGTAATCAAAACCATCATTCTTGATTAGCTTTTTAGAGGCAAAGTAAGGTGGAAGCACTTTCCAATCAGAAAAATCTCTCTACTTAACGAGATAACCAGCGGCAATTCCTTGCCTGATACACATTGTAATGAGTCCAGATAAAATTCACTGCTATCCAGAATCAAGAACATGTCCAAAATCAAAGCTTTGGGAAATTTTTTACTCCTGCCAAGCAATTTTGTGCTCATACTCTCACTGCCTTTTCCTACTTCTCAAAGTTATCTATATCTTGCTTTAAGTACAAAACAAACACGTCAAAAGGCCACATGAGATAAAATGCAAAGGCTTCAAGCAACATAATTGCTCATTTAGGCCTGTGAGCTAGCATGAGACTTCACCCCTTGTAGGAGTTTTATTTGTTGTGTTAATTGTTAGTGTATGTGGATGGTTCGAAAGAAATGTAAGAGAGAAGAAGAGAAAGAAGAATTTTTGAGGCATATATAACACTTTTCTTAAGGTGTTATTTGTCCCATTACACAAAGTATTCGTTAAGAGTTAAGCAAATTACCTCTAGGATACAATAAGAATATTTGAAATGAGACATCAAATATTCTTTGTAAGACGGGAGAAACCTGCAATTACTACTCTTTGAGTGCATATTAGGTGAAATCCGCCTCGTAGCTTTAATCGATAAAGAATTACGATGACGTAAATTAGTCTAGGCAAACCCTAGCTAATTGACCGGCACAATCAAGAAGGCCAATAGACAAGACAATACATATTCTTATTTCTCCTCAAGAATGATAAATAAATACTAATACGTAAAACCTCTAAGTAACCCTTGGAGAAGAAACAAAATAGGATGTTTAACTTCTATTTATTAGACAACTCTACTCATGTTTCCATAAGTCATAACTTTTAATCACCACTATTTACTAACGAGCAATTATGAGTCCATCAGTTATAACTTTCATGAAAGATCATAACTTTTCTTATGATTATAACTTTTTACTATAATCAGTCATATTGTCACAAGTCATAACTTTCTACTAATATTTAGACACCTTTAGTGTCGTAACAAAATGCAAAACATGAGTATCATAAGAAATATAACTTGGTATATTACATATTGTCTCTTTTCATCTTTCATTGACAACTATCTCCAACATTAATTGGATGTGTTTGCCAAATATGGCTTAAAGTACTTATTAGTGATGAAGACTTCGGGTAATCATACTTAGAGCACACTTTGAAAAACGTTGGGTGTGCCAAGTTTAAAAGTTACACAAATTAATGCAGGATAAGCTAATAGTACATAATTAGGGTTGACACATCAAGATCATATACTATTTAATCCAGTTCTTTTCAAGTCGAGAAAATGCTACTTCAGATGCATCCTCAGCAGAATGACATCTCACATACTTGGGAATACAAAATGTAAAAAATGAATCCACCTGTTAATGTCTTTCAAGTCCACCTTTTCCACAAAGAATTGACATTGGTGGTAGCTAGCGATAAGGGATCATTGGTTTCATAATACAAGTTATAAACTTGCTTTTCTTTCAATAATAGTTCACACATAAAATGATCATCTGAAACTTTAAAGCTCTAGTAAGTTATGGTGATGAATTTATTTATGTAGACTGATTATAATTTAAAACGGACATTATTGTGGAGCTGCTTTACTTGAGAAGCCACAAGTCCCAACATTTAGGAATGTAAAGAAACACAGTGTAGTTGTTTAGAGCAATTAAGTCACATCTCCCTTCTCTTGTAAAATTTTAGGATGTTATAAAAAAAAATAAATCATAATAACAGTAGCTTAATGGACGAAACTACCCTTCAACCTCGAGAGTTAAAAATTTTGCATAAAAAACTTAGAACTAAATTTACAAAAGTTATATTTCGTGCTTATCAGTCCCAACACATAGTTATGTATATTAAAGTCTTTATCAAAAACTTCAACAATGAAGGAAATTTCTTAAAATCAAAGGTGATTCTAATAGTAGAGTACTTTTAGTTTAGAAAATTACAATTTGAACCTTAAAATATAAATTTTTTTATTAAAAAATGATTTTTCCGTGAATTTTTTTAAAAAAAGGAAAATCAAGAAAACACCTGAAGCAGAAGTCTAATAATTAAGAAGTTGGAGGTCTCTCTAAACACAATAAATTAATAAATAAATAGTAAATACCAAAAGAAAATGCAAAGATAAAACAAAGAAGGAGAATGAAAATCACAAGGGCATGCAAGATAAGAGGAAAAGATATGGAGGGCCCGGTCTTATCTGCAAACAAAACCTGGGACACGTGTCAGCCAGTGGTGAAAGATATCCTCCTTGGATCGGCAAACGACAACCACGAGTAGAAGATTCATTCCCCCATCCCCTCATATATGGAAGATGCTCATGTCAGTGGGACACGTGGCGGGTCAATTAGCTGGATATTGGACGGTGCAGATCTTCTCTCGAGTTTATTCCTTTTTTTTTTTGTCTGAATGTCAGATGTTGTAGCTTTTTGCTTGACCTTTTTGCAGGTGGGTCCCCTTAATTTTTCTGAGTTTGTTGCTGAGGTGGCAGGTGTCCCGCTTTGTGCGAAGTTTGATTGCTGGATTGAGTCCACGTGGACCCTGGGCCACGTGCTCAATACTTGTCAGGGACTTGACATATTTTAATGTTGCATATCCCACTTGGGAAGCCTCAGTCCCCATTGTCCACTTGGCCAATTAAATTGGGTGCGACGCTTTCTAAATGGGAAGAAAACCACTTTCCCAAAACCAAACAAAACTTCACAATTTTATTTATTTATTTTTTTCATGGACAAGATTTATATACTTTTCAATTTCACGAAAATTAATCGTATTTGACTTGATATAAAGTTTTATATAAAAAATTTTTAAAAATTTGTAAAAAATTACTGACTTAATAAGTACTTAATTTAATTCTAATTTATAAACTTTAAAAAGAATTAATTTCTAGATAAATTTTATAAACTTTTCATGATCAAACTTTTTACAAGAAAAAGGACACATACAAATTAACAAAGGGTTTATTCTAGTTTTAGTCGTCATGACCAAATTCATGAGAAAGATGAGTCAAGTGCAAAAGTAGATGATAGAAGACTAGTGATCTCAAAATAATGTGGTATGAGGATTTATTTGGACTATCATCATTTGTCCAATGTATTATCCTTATCATCTTTTAGCAGCAAAAGACCAATTGCTTAGAATAAAACAAAAGAAAAAAAAATTGATTAGTCCAATTGTCGTGAATGAACTTTGTAGCTAATGACACTTGGAAAAAAGAATACCATTTTGTGGTCTATAATTTTTCTTTCCAACGTGTAAAACATGGACTTTTAAGACCTTTTAAACGCTTTAGTTCCCATTTGCCTCACAAAAACATACATATATTCCAAAAGTGTCATCCATGGATCCAAAAAATTTAATTTAGGGCATATAGTTAACATAGTCTTTAACCTTAGCAAGTATCATATTTTGTCCTCTATTTTTTTTCTTAATTATCATTTATACAACCGGAGGATAAAAATAAGAATATAGTTTAGAAGCTATTACTGGATAAGTGATATTTTCAACTGATTGAATTACCATATTATCACTATATTTTAATTTTATATTAAAAAATATATGCCTTTTGATCCTAAATGAGCAGCAAGTTAGCTAATTTTGTTAGTAGAATTAATGATGAATTCTTCACCTATAGAGTGGTATAATAAATAGGTTAATATTATTTTTAAGTATAGTGGATTTCATAAAGCCTATTTTAGTTTGTGATGATAAAAAGGACAATGTTCTAATTGGTGTTAAGGAAGATTAATATAGAAACGAGACCTTTTATTAATATAGAAAAGAGATCTCTTATTTTTGTTGATTGAAAATTTTGACTTAAATGATAAAATTTTGACTTGTATGCATGCACGTGGATTGCTGGGAGTTTTTCTCTTTTGCCTTTGTTGAAAAAGGAAAAAAAAAGTAGAATCGGTACTTACTAAAATTAGGGGTGTTAAAAAAGAAATTCAAATCATTGAAATCAAATTGAAATTATTATTTTTTTATTAAGTTGGTTTGGTTTTGATTTGACCAATTTTATAAATTGAAAAATTATTTTGATTTTAATGAAGTTGAATCAAATTGAATATATTATATTTTTATAGAATATATTATATATTATATTATCATTATTAATTAAAATATTATTTTTCCTTTAAAATGATAGAAATGTTTGCAATTTTTGCAATTTTTATTTTTACTAACCATATCCAGGATTTAGAGTTTTAGACAATAGCTTCATTTTAACTTTTTCTTTCACGACTACTTCCATCCTCACTTTCACGTTCTTATGTATTATACATTATAATTTCAAATGTTATAAGATTAATATTTTTGTTAAATAGAAATTTAATGGTTTGAGGTTTTAAATTTTCCAGATCAAAATTATTAGTTTAGTATGAAAAGTTCGGTAAAACTAAATCAAATCAAACTGTGAACACTTCTAATTAGAATATAATATATTGCAATTTAAGTTGAGTTAAAAAAATTTGAGTTATTTTTTTCAAGTTTAGGGATTTGCTTCATCTAATTTTTCTCTAGTATCATTATATCCTTAACTTTCTTTGTTAATTAGATTATTACATTTTAACAAGCTTAATTATTTTTATCCAAAATTCTAGAGTAGCTAGTGATGTCAAGAGCCTTTTCTCAAGAAATTAAACCAAAAAACCACAAGAAAACTCAATTCCCTTACAAACAATTTCAACCACATATATAAGGTGTCTACGGTTGTCATGGAGCCTACTTAAAAAAGGCTAAAATCTAATAGCCAAACAAAAAGAAAAAATTAAAAAAAAATCAAATTGCTAGATTATCAAAATCCAAAAGTTATGCCTAAGAATCTAATTCCTCATATTGTTCTCTTATATGGTACATATGAACCTCCCCTTTTGAAGTCTTTTTAAAATATGCATAGAAAAAGTTGAAATGAATATAACCATTAAGAACCCTCTTCAAGAAACACATTATTTAAGCAAAAATTCATGTAGTTCCATCTTCTTCTTCCCTCCCTTTCCCCTAATATGGTGAACAGATTGGATTATTAAGCTCACCCAAGTAGAGTATTTGTGAAAGGGAATGCTGACATGGACAAAAAAGGAAGGCCAAAAACATACCACAAAACCCAACCCAACCCCTTCTTTTTTCACAACTGTTTGGGAATCAAGAAAACCAACCAACCTTCCAAATCATAGTCCAAAAAATAACTCTAAAAAAAACCAAATCCCCTCCCCACCACCATAGAAAGATCTCCCAAAGGCCACAAAGAAATTTGTGGCTGTGAATTCATTTCCCTTGCTGACGTGGCTAGCAACTTTTTAACTTTCCTCTCCCCTGTTTTATAGACTCTAGTCTCTTCATCTCACAATATAACTCTTTTTTAAACTACATTTTTTTTTTCTCAAAATACTGATATTTTATAGTATAATTTAACAAATATTGATAATATTTTTTTCAGTTATACTATTATTTCGTCAAATCTTACTTACTTCTCTATCATTTTAAACACTATTTTTAAAAAAATTTTGAGTTAGTTTTACTAAAATAAATAATTTAATTTATAAAATATCTTTTTAAAATATTAATTTTTGTGTATAAATTTTAAAAGGGCTATATCATGAACCATTGTGATGCCAAAATGAAAATAATGTTTTTTCATATCAATCTAGAAAAAACAACCAACCATATCATCATCAAGAAATCAACCAATTGGCCTTCAATTTGAATTGAAGTTTTTATAGCTGCTGCTAAATCCAAACGAAGAAAAAATAGAAGAGAGAGAACGTGAAGAGAGGAAAAGAAAAGAAAAGACTTTCTGTTCTGTAAAGAGAGGAAAAAGAAGGGAGAAAGCTGAGGAAAGGAAAATCTGCTGCAAGAATGTCGGAACTCAAGGACCCGGCGATTAAGCTCTTCGGGAAGACGATATCATTGCCGCAAAACGACGCTGACTCGTTTACTATTGATGACGTTGATCGCCTTCATCATCATCGTGATCTCCAAAGCTCTGCAACCACAGCAGCTTCTCAAGATAACAAGGTATCTCTTTTATGCTGATGCGCGTATGTGAACACATGTAAACAAGTTTAAATCTTTGTCTGTTTGTGTTTTGAAGAACAACCCATTTCAGAAAAGTCGAAAATGAATAATGGGTCGATTGTTTTTTTCTCCAAAACGGTTCATTTTACGTTCCAGATATGAACTCTCTGTTTCTTCTTGATCATGGTGCTCAAATGAACCCTTCTGTGATTGAGTGGAGACTGGATTCCTAGAGGAATCAGTCTTCTGCTGTTTCATACCGAATTATGGGGTTCGTCAATGATAAGCTTCTTTTTCGCGGTTGGAATTTTCTTCTTCAAGTTTTGTTTGTGCTGTTCTTAAAATTTCTCTCATTTGGGAGAAAGATATTCATGAAAGGGTTTAACCTTTTTGAATTTGATGGACATTCATTGACCCATAAAAGTTAAAATTTGTCTTCTTGGATTGATTCTGAAGGTGTCTTTCAATCTGCTCTGTTAATTTTTAGCTGTCCTTCCAATATTCCCGTGAGGATTATGATTCAGAGGTTCTGCAAAATCTTTGCTAACTGCTCAAAAAGCAATGTTTTTAAAGCTTGGAAGCTAACTCTGTTTTCTTTGATTTTCTCAGCTTCACTCTTATTTGAACCGATTACTACACCATAGTTCTTTTGTAACTTGAATAATTTTGTTTCGACTTTCTTCGAAGTTTTCATCAGCTTTGTTCAGTCTTTTTTGAATTCTGTATGGCCTTTAAACCTCAATGTTTCCAAGGGTCCTCAGTTCTGATTATCTGAATTGAAGTTTTAGCCCTTCTCGGATAATTTATATGTCGAATTTGATACTTTATATGTCGACTTTAATCATTTATGTATCAGGGGAAAAGGAAAAATGTCAGTTTGTTTTCTCAGACAACAATTCTTTCTTGGTTTGGTGCTGATCATTGGAATTTAGTTCAACTCTTGCCATTTCCTGCATGATTTACTTCCAAAAGTATGATACTTTGATGAGTTTTAACGGAGCAAAAACCTTCAAGAATGATGCAAGCTTAGAATCAAAGACTTTCCTAAGTTTTTTGGAATTTTCTTTTCCACAAATTTTTTAAAACATTCCTCTCCTTTTGTGAGCTGATAATGAAATAGGCGATCAATACTTGATTCTAATAGATATCTGGATTAATATCCAATTGTTCAGATTAGTACAAGTTGTAGCTATACATGTTTCATCTGGAGTTTTGAAATTTGTGTAAGGAAACTCATTCTTTTTACTGTGCCCGGGATGGCCTCTCTTTGATTGCCATTCCTATGGAAGGTTGACAACTGGAATCTCTAATATTGCGACATCAGTCTTTGTGTGTGTGAGTTTGGATGGATCAATTCAGTTTGTAGATTTTGTGTCTTTTTGTATTAATAGGAAATGAAAATCTCATCATCATTTTCCTTGGAGTTTCTATTGCTAAACTATTTTTTATTGTACAAAGTCACATGGAAATACTTCTTTCTTACATGACACTACTTGAAATTGTCAGAACACCTCAGAAGGAGAACTCACTGGGAGTAAGCAGGAAGATGATCCAACCAATCTGACAGCAGAAGAGTCTATTGAGCCAGCTACAGTATCAGGTACTAGTGATGACAATAAGACCGCAGGTGCCGAAAATGAACCCGCATCACCTGATAGTTCAAAGAAGGAAGAACTGGATGATAACAGCCTATCTCAAGAAAAGACACTGAAGAAGCCTGACAAAATACTTCCATGTCCGCGATGCAACAGTATGGACACCAAGTTCTGCTACTACAACAATTATAATGTCAACCAGCCTCGTCATTTCTGCAAAAATTGCCAGAGATATTGGACAGCCGGAGGAACAATGCGAAATGTGCCTGTTGGTTCTGGTCGCCGAAAGAATAAAAGCACCTCTACTGCAAATTATCGTCACATAATGATTTCAGATGCTCTGCAGGCTGCTCGAGTTGATGTTGCAAATGGGATTCACCTCCCTACTCTTAAAGCAAATGGCGCTGTCCTAACATTTGGCTCAGAAAGACCCCACTGTGAATCTATGGCCATGGCCTTGAACATCGCAGAGAGATCACACAATCATCTTCCCAATGGTTTCCATGTACCGGAGCAAAGAATCAGTATTCCTTCTGGAGGAAAAGAGACTGGGAAAGATAATTCAAATGGGACTTCCAGCACAATATCAAATTCAACTGAAATGGGAGGAGGTACTGAATCGGTTATAAAAAACTGTCAGGGCTATCTTCCAAATGTACCACCCTTCCCTGGGCCTCTTTGGCCTTGTTCATGGAATGCTCCTCAGTGGAGAACTTCACTGCCTGCACCTGCTTTTAATCCTGGTTTTCCAGTATCATTTTATCCTGCACCACCCTACTGGGGTTGTACTGCACCAAGCCCTTGGAATACACCATGGCTACCTCCTGCCGCTTCTTCTTCAGATAATTCTTCCCTGAGTGCTAGCCCTACTTCCCCTACCTTGGGTAAGCATTCCAGGGATGGTAATATTCTTAGTCCTAAAAACTTAGCAAAAGAAGAGCCTGCTGAAGAGAAAAATAAAGAGAGAGGCATTTTGATTCCCAAGACATTGAGGATTGATGATCCAAATGAAGCTGCAAAGAGCTCTATATGGTCAACACTGGGAATTACAAATAACAAGGTCGATCCAATTAGCAGGAAAAATCTCTTTAAGGCCTTCCCCTCCAAGGCTGATGAAAGGAATCACATAACTGATACTTCTTTGGTGCTGCAAGCTAATCCAGCAGCCTATTCCAGGTCACAGAGGTTCCAGGAGAGTACATAATTACACTAAAATTTCTTTAAGCCTATTTCTCTGATGGAGGGAAGGATATCAATTGATGCTTCCACATTATAGATGACACATCCAGAACAGTGCATCCGTTTTCCTGGCCAGAGAACCAATTCGATAGTATCAAGTAATGCAGGAACTGGATTGATGAAGTTATTAAGATCAGAAGAAGAGCAGATATTCCTCTTGCTTAAGGAGAAGGCAGCAGGAAAAGTATCAGAGTGTAACTTTTCATCTTTTTCTAGCAACAGTATATAGAGTTCCTTCTGATATTTATGACTTGGTGACTGTAACTTGTGTACAGCTTTTATACAGAGCTTTGTAGAGGTAGAAATAAGAAAGATTCTCGATGTACACAAATGCAAAAGAATAATTCTGACAAATGAAAATCAGGAATATCTTTTCACATTTTGGTATTGAGATGAAATCCAACAAGAATGCCAACTTTTCATGAGGTTTCTTATCCAGACCTGCTTGTAGGATATTTTGATATTTTCTAGTTTCTGCAAGGTATGTACCCCTTGAATCTATTCTTGCTGCTATAGAACCTTCTCATTTACTCAACAGCATTGGCATAACTTAGCAAAAGTAACAAAGTGTTCATCAACAGATGATTGATTCTTGAATGCTATTGTCTCTGTTCCTTTCCCCTTTGTCTGCTAACATACTTCTTGATTATATTCTGGCCCTGATATCCATGGCTGTGTTCTAAATGGCAAACAAGGCACATTCTTTTAGCCCCAGCAGTACAATAATTCCACCTGATCTTCATGGCATCAAATATAACAAGTATGCTTGCACCTGCCTCTGTTCCCAATCGATTTTCTGTTTATCTGTATTGGCAAGAGAACTTTGTACAAGCCAGCAAATATAGAGAACTTGTCAACCTATCATGTGTACAGGCATTCAGGAAGAATAATTTTGCAGTTAACAAGTATGCTTGCACCTGCCTCTGTTCCCAATCGATTTTCTGTTTATCTGTATTAGCAAGAGAACTTTGTACAACCCAGCAATATATAGAGAACTTGTCAAACTATCATGTGAACAGGCATTCAGGAAGAAAAATTTTTCAGTTAATCAAAAAGGCTTTGTTTCTAACATGATGTAAATCAGGAGAAGAAATTTTCATTTCTTGCCTTTTGCATACTTTGACTTTGAGGAGAATTTAGTGGCCCTTTTTTGGTCCCTTACTTGTCCAGAAACTGGATATGCATTACAAAAGGCCAAGTGCCTTTCACTTTCAGGCCAAATCGATCTCAACTCCCGATGCAAAGTTGGAAAATTGGAGATAAAGTTTGCTTTTCTTCTCTTTTCTTTGCCTTCTTTACTGTTAACCTTTTCATTTCTTTTCCTTTGGAATCTGCTGGAGAAATCTTAATACTTACAAATAACATTAATTGATCAAATGATCAGAAATCTAGCAAACACAAATACAAAATCTGGCATTAGCCCACAAAGGGACATGCTCAATTCTTGTTGCATGTAGGTGTAACACTCTAATCAAAACGGTGCTTCTGCCTGATCAGCCAGGGTGAGACATGAAGATATATGACTGCTCTTATCGAGAACAGATGGCCACAAATTTTGTGGAAGATGAGTTGTTCTGGGACCCTTGTGCATGTGATGATCTTGAAACTTTTATACTTTGTCCATGTTTGTTGCTCCTTTCTTTCATTGTCTTCTGGTTCCTTTCACATCAATGAAAGATAGGCAGCACAAAGAAGGCCATCAAGACAATTCAACTCTTGAATTTGGGATGTTCTGAAAATATGACAAGAATTCACATATTCTGCAGGCCGTAAAACTTCCAAATCTCAGCTTTTACTGTTTTACTCTATTTTCGATTTTGAAAGCGAAGGGTTGAAATCCACATACAAGAAAAAACAACAAACTTGAACATCTTCAAAATGAATTCCAATATATATGTGATATTGAATCTCCATCAAATCCAGAAAAGAACATATATAAAGTGTATCAATTTAGTTTAAAATAATTATAATTTAAATAATTTCTATTTTGTAACAACTGTCATATATTTATAATACATCATATTTTCTATTTGATTTTATTTCGACCTCTTTAACCTTATATATTTTTATTATATTTAAATAAAATCATCTAAAAAATTTACCATTCACTACACTTAAGTCTTGTAAAGTTATTTAAGGTTGGGCATTTTTGTCTGTAACGGATGTCCCTCAACCCAAAACTTGTCCACTCTCTCCCCTCTCCTGCTACATTCATTAATTACTAGCTTGATATAAAAAAAAAAATCTTCCGAGTGCCAAAAATGTAACTTGGCTTTCTGGGTTACAGGCATTTGACTACTCAATACATTAAAAAGAAACATTTTTTATACCCTTAGTATTAAGGGTGGCAATTGTGGATGACAATCCAATAGTCATTCTGTAAATATCCAACCCAATTGATTTTGGATTTGGTATTTTAACCGATCCATAGAGTGATTTTTTTTTTTTTTTATTATCATGGCCCATGAGATAGCTCAAGGTTTTAGGGGTTAAGAGAGATTTAATTAAGTTGAAGGATGTGTTTGTTATTTAGTATTTTTTAAAAGTTAAACATATATCTTAACCTAAATGACATTCTTTAATTTTATCATCAGTTGGCCAAAACGATCATTCAAGGGTTCCAAACTCTGGGGAAGAAAGCTCGGATTTGCTTCAATCGTGAAGGTGAGTTCTATTGACTTCGACTATTAATTTCGTTAGAGGTTGATGAGTAAATATTAGGAGGTTCTCTTCATCTTTATTTTGGAATTCTAGATAATATGATTAATTGATTCATGAGGTTTTAGTTCCGTAAATTGATATGAGTATTGTGTGGTTTGATATTAGGGAACGATTGTGTGGAGCGATTAGTTTGGATTGGAGACATTAGTCTGACTTTTGAGGTAAGTGGTTCAGGCATCTTCTGTTTTTCGAAATATTCTACAATTTGTATTTTCCGTATAAAATTTGGGAATTGAGTTTGGTTATTTTATTCTTATTTTGAATTATAGTATCATGTGTTCTATGTGTTTAATGGCTCATGGGTTAGAAGAAGGGGAGGAAGAACATGTTCTAAAATTCGTTTGTGTGACTGAAATCCCTCTCAGTCAATAAGAAATATAAGTTTGGCCTTCTTGACGGGATAAACAGTCAGGACTGATATCAGTGATCCTTTTCCTAATTTGAGATTCATGAGCCTTTGTTTGTTGTGTCTTCAGTTTTGATCATGATTTTGGAAAGAAAAAAAAAAACCGAAACAAGATAGAGTCGCCGTTCACGACTATTTTCACACTGTTCACGCACTGTCACTGTTCACTATTCACGACTGTTTTGCGCACTATTCACGGCTGTCACCGTTCGTGGCTATCACTGTTTACGCACTATTCACCACTGATTTCATGTGATGGGTTTTAAAAAAAAAAGAGAGAAAATCAAATTGTTTTTTTTATATTATTTCCTTTGTATGGTTTTGGGTCTAACTCCTTTTGATCTAAAAATTTAAACTAAGCTAATTAATTTTATTTTATAATGAAATCATATTTTATTTCGACTTTATTATTGTTATTGAAGTGGTAGTTTATGTTATTTAATATTAGTCTAAATATTATACCATTTGTATGTATATATATATATTTTTTTAAAAATATATATTCTGTTCATCTAATTGTTAGGTACTATTCAATATGTTTTATTGAAGATATTATATATAACATCCTTTTTTCCAAGAAGATATTTGGACTACTTATTGGGCTAGTGTAGCTCACCTCATTTAACATTTCGCAGATTTTGATCAGGAATATGAAGAGAATTGTGAAGACGGATGGAATTAGATTACGTTTTAGATTGATTGATTTTTTTTAGAGTTGTACTTATTATGACTTTTATTTTGATTTAGACAGTATTGTTCGCATAAATCCTTAGTTAAGATTGAGTAAGACATTGATTGTATTAAATATTTTATATTTTGTTCATGGAATTATGTTTCGAGATGTATGTTTTTCCTTTTCCTTTGGAGGTGATTAGTTCAAATTAAAGTGGTTTTTTAGTTAGAGGTTTAGTATCTTCTTGGAGATGCTGCCGTGTAACGTTTCGAGTACGGACTCGGGTTCCACTTCGGGTTCTGGATTCGGGGCGCTACATTTAGTGGTATCAGAGCCCAAGTTAGGTTTATAATCTTTAATATTAAGTTATGATTTAATTTACTACGAATCCTGAGATAGGATAGGATATTAAGATGTTTTATATGTAACTATTATGATTTATTATTAGTAGTTTTATTTACTTATTTGACCAAAAAAAAAATCCCTTAATTATTTTAGCTACCTACTTATTTATTTAAATACTTAGTTATTTATCCTGGTGATATTAGTTTTCTCATAATTACTTATTGTGGGTGCGAGATAGATGGCACGTGAGGGAAGGCAGGAAAACGATGGTGAGGGATTTAATAGTGAATCGGATGACATGAGCGTGCCACTGGCAGAATAAGGACGAAGAATATCACGTCAACCGACAGGTGGAACCAGTCAACATGTGCCAATGCCACCTACCGGGCTTCCTCCGCAAGCTATACCAACAGCTATGCCTGGGCCAACGTCATCTGAATTAATGGCGACTTTAAATATGATGGCACAATTTATGCAAAATCAACAACAGGTGTAGCAGGAACAGCAGAGATTGCAACTAGAGTAGGAGCAGAGGTAACAAAGGCTGGCATTGGGGCCTAGAGCACATTATGAACGGCTTAAGAAGGCGGGAATGCCTACTTTTGATGGAACTGCAGATCCGTTGATAGCGAGCAAGTCGTTGGAGGAGTTAGAGGAAAATTTTGAGATCCTGGAGATACCTAATGATGTCAAGCCAAAAATTGTACCTCCATTCCTAGTTGGAGATGCGAACCAATGGAAGAGAGGGGCAAAACCAGCATATACTCAAGGTGAGAGATCCATAACTTGGGGGGTATTCAAGAAGGCATTTCTCGATCACTACTTTTCTGTGGCAATCAGGCTACAAAAACAGAATGAATTCTTCGATTTGATACAAACAAAAGGGATGAGTGTTGTACACTATGCATCGTGATTTAATGCCTTGGGACAATTTGCACCGGAGATCATGGCTAGTGAAACGCTTAAGCTACAGCGGTTTGAAAGTGGATTGCAAAGAAGAATTAAGGATCGATTATCCTCGATGCTCTCGAAGAATTATGAAGAATCCTATACTAGGTGTCTTCACATTGAGTCGGAGATCAAGAAAGGTGATACTGAACGGGAGAAGAAGAGGCCGAGACCTATCTTCAGTCAGGGCCAAGGTACAAGACCAACGGGACCCCCAGCAGTGAAAAGGCGTCCATTGCCCAAAACTACTCCGGCAGTAGCTTCTTATGGCATAAAGAAGCTTTGTGAGACTTGTCAGTGTATTCATCCCGGTGAATGTAGATGGAAGATTGGGGCTTGTTTCAAGTGTGGAAAGATAGGGCATCGTATTGGGGAGTGTCCGATGATGGCTCAGGAAGCATCAAGACCTGCTACTCAACCGGTTATGAGGCCAGCGGAGCAAAAGAAGCCGAATGCTATGGTTTTTGCAACTAACGCAACAGGAGGCTGAGACTGCAGATGATGTGGTTACAGGTACTCTACTAATTAATTTTGTACCAGCTTTGACGCTCTTTGATTGTGGTGCCTCTCATTCTTTTGTATCTCAACGTTTTGCCAAAACTTTAAAATTAGCCCCTACCTCTTTAGTCGATCCTTTTCATGTGTCTATTCTTAGTGGAAAAGTTTTAGTCTCCAAGCTTGTAATGAGGGGATGTAGGGTAGATATTGGAAATGAGGTGTTAGATGCTGATTTTATCTAAATTCCAATGGTGGATTTTGATGTGATTCTCGGAATGGATTGGCTTTCTCGCAACTATGCAATGATCGACTGTAAGGGCAAAAAGGTAAATTTTGCAATTCCAGGGAAAGACGAGTTCCATTTTTTGGGAGGTTCGGAGAAGCGGGCGAGCAAGTTGAAACCAATCATATCAGCCATAAAGGCACGAAGAAATCTTCAAAAAGGATGTGAAGGTTTCTTAGCTTACGCATTGGATACTCAGAAGAAGGGGCAAACATTTGAAGACATACCCGTGGTGTGTGACTTTCCAGATGTATTCCCGGAAGAACTACCAAGATTATCCCCTGAGCGAGAAGTAGAGTTCGAGATTGTTTTGATACCGGGAGCAGAACCGATCTCGAAGGCTCCGTATAGAATGGCGCCTGCTGAATTGCGAGAATTAAAGACGCAACTGCAAGAATTATTGGATATGGGATTTATACGCCCAAGTGTATCCCCGTTGGGTGCTCCAGTTTTATTCGTGAAGAAAAAGGATGGCAGTATGAGACTCTGTATTGACTATCGCAAACTTAATAAGATTACCATCAAGAATCGGTACCCATTACTTCGGATAGATGATCTCTTTGACCAGCTGAAAGGTGCTTGTATGTTTTCCAAGATTGACCTGCGCTCTGGATATCATCAATTAAGAATCAAGGCAGAGGATATACCCAAAAGTGCTTTCCGGACTCGTTATGGGCATTATGAGTTTTTGGTCATGCCATTTGGAATGACTAATGCCCCAGCAGCATTTATGGACTTGATGAACCGGGTTTTCAAGCCTCAATTAGACAAGTTTGTAGTGGTATTTATTGATGACATTTTGATATATTCATCGTCCGAAGAAAAGCATGCGGAACATTTGGCAGTGGTTTTGCAGACCTTGCGGAAGGAGAAATTGTACATGAAGTTTAGCAAGTGTGAATTTTGGCTCAGGAGTGTTGCTTTCTTGGGTCATGTCATATCTGAAAGTGGAGTAGCTGTAGATCCTAAGAAAGCAGAAGCTATTGTAAATTAGGTTAGACCAACTAATGCATCTGAAGTGAGAAGTTTCTTGGGATTAGCTGGGTATTATCGAAAGTTTGTGGAGGATTTTTCAAAAATTTCAGGACCGTTAACTCGTCTTACCCAGAAAAAGACCAAGTTCGAGTGGAGTTCAGCACGTGAGACCAGTTTCCAGGAGTTGAAGAAAATGTTAATGTCCGCACCTGTACTTACACTACCATCTGGATTAGGGGGTTTTGTAATCTATAGTGATGCGTCAAAGAACGATTTGGGTTGTGTGCTAATGCAGAATGGGAAGGCTATAGCTTATGCATCAATGCAATTAAAGCCTTATGAGCAAAATTATCCCACTCACGATCTTGAGTTAGCTGCAGTGGTTTTTGCTCTAAAGATCTGGAGGCATTACCTGTATGAAGAGCCTTGTGAGGTGTTTATGGACCATCAAAGTTTGAAATATTTGTTCACCCAAAAAGAGCTTAACATGCATAAGCGGAGATGGCTAGAGCTGCTTAAGAACTATGATCTGAAGATCAGCTATCATCCGGGAAAAGCCAACAAAGTAGCTGATGCATTGAGTAGGAAGAACAATACCCTAGCAGCTATAATCACTCAGCAGAGATAATTGATATTGGAATTGGAGAAATTGGAGATAGAAGTAGGAGGGTCTGCAGAAGGATATGTAGCAGCTTTAACGTTGCAACCAACCTTGGTGGAACGTATAAAGACGACTCAATGTATGGATGCTAGTTTAGAGAAGAAGAAGAAGGAAGTCCGTGATGATCAGCAAGCAGATTTCCAAATTCATGATGACGGGAGTTTGAGATTTAGAGGAAGATTATGTGTACCCAACCACCAAAGTTTAAAAGCTGAAATTTTGAAAGAAGCGCACAACTCTAAATTGTCGATACATCCCGGGGGTACTAAAATGTATAGGGACTTCAAGAAAAACTTTTGGTGGAGCGGAATGAAGAGGGAGATAACGGAATATATTTCTCGGTGTATGGTATGTCAGCAAGTGAAGGCTGAACACCAAAGACTAGGAGGATTGCTAAAACCTTTGGAGATACCTGTATGGAAATGGGAGCATATCACTATGGACTTTGTTATTGGGTTGCCAAGATCAAGGTTGGGGAAGGATACTATTTGGGTAATTATAGATAGACTGACTAAATCTGCGCATTTCTTGTCAATGAAGGCTACAGCAACAATGGATGAGTTGGCAATGATATACATGGAGGAAATAGTGTGATTACACGGCATACCAGTTAACATTGTGTCTGACAGGGATCCACGGTTTATTTCACGATTTTGGAAGAGCTTTAATAAAGCTATGGGGACTTCGATAGCACTTAGTACTGCATTTCACCCCCAAACTGATGGGCAATCCGAACACACGATTCAAACGTTAGAGGATATGTTACATGCATGTGTGATGGATTTCAAGGGTAGTTGGGTTGATTATTTAATGTTGGTTGAGTTCTCGTGTAATAATAGTTACCAGACAAGTATTGGGATGGCTCTATATGAGGCATTGTACAGGAGGAGGTGTAGGTCACCGGTGTGCTGGGATGATGTTGGTGAGAGGATAGTTACTGGACCGGAATTAGTACAAATTACCTTGGAGAAAGTGCCATTGATCCGCGAGCGGATTAAGGCAGTGCAAAATAGACAAAAGAGTTGGGCAGATAGCAAAAGGCGACCATTGGAGTTTAAGGAGGGAGAGAATGTGTATCTACGAATTTCTCCTACCAAGAGAGTGATGAGATTCGGAAAGAGTGGAAAGTTAAGTCCCCGTTTCGTAGGTCCTTCTGAGATTCTGGAAAGAGTTGGGGAACTCGCTTACCGTTTGGCTTTGCCACCAGCACTGTCTAAGGTGCATAGCGTTTTTCATGTTTCTCAATTGAGGAAATACATTTCAGATCCAAGTCATGTGTTAGAGGCTGAACCATTGAAAGTGACTGAAAACTTGTCAAATGCGGAGATTCCTTTGAGGATCGTAGATCGTAAGGAGCAGGTATTGCGAAGACGTATCATTCCATATGTCAAGGTCCAGTGGACAAATTATATGCCTCGCGAAGCTACATGGGAATTGGAGGAGGACATGCGCAAGAAGTATCCATCTTTGTTTGACTTGGAAGGTACGTATAAGTTTCGAGAACGAAACTTCTTGTAAGGGGGGTGGAATGTAAATACCCAACCCAATTGATTTTGGGTCTGGTATTTTAACCGACCCATAGAGTTTTTTTTTTTATTATTATTATGGCTCATGAGGTAGCTCAAGATTTTAGGGGTCATGAGAGATTTAATTAAGTTGAGGGATGTGTTTGTTATTTAGTATTTTTTAAAATTTAAACCTACGTCTTAACCTAAACGACGTTCTTTGGTTTTATCATCAGTTGGCCAAAATGATCATTCAAGGGTTCCAGACTCTGGGGAAGAAAGCTCAGATTTGCTTCAATCATGAAGGTGAGTTCTATTGGCTTCGACTATTAATTTCGTTAGAGGTTGATGAGTAAATATTAGGAGGTTCTCTTCGTCTTTATTTTGGAATTCTAGATAATAGGGTTAATTGATTCATGGGGTTTTAGTTCCGTAAATTGATATGGGTATTGTGTGGTTTGATATTAGGGAATGATTGTGTGGAGCGATTAGTTTGGATTGGAGATATTAGTCTGACTTTTGAGGTAAGTGGTTTAGACATCTTCTGTTTTTCGAAATATTCTACAATTTGTATTTTTCGTACAAAATTTGGGAATTGAGTTTGGTTATTTTATTCTGATTTTGAATTATAGTATCATGTGTTCTATGTGTTTAATGGCTCATGGGTTAGAAGAAGGGGAGGAAGAACATGTTCTAAAATTCGTTTGTGTGACTAAAATCCCTCTCAGTCAATAAGAAATATAAGTTTGGCCTCCCTGACGGGATAAACAGTCAGGATTGATATCAGTGATCCTTTTCCTAATTTGAGATTCATGAGCCTTTGTTTGTTGTGTCTTCAGTTTTGATCATGATTTTGGAAAAAAAAAAAACCGAAATAAGATAGAGTCGCCGTGTACTGTTCACGACTGTTTTCACACTATTCACGCACTACGGCTGTACTATTCACTCACTGTTCACGACTGTTTTGCACACTGTTCACGGCTGTCACTGTTAGCGGCTGTCACTGTTTACGCATTGTTCACCACTGATTTCATGTGATGGGTTTTTAAAAAAAAAAGAAAAAGAAATTGTTTTTTTTATATTATTTCCTTTGTATGGTTGTGGGTCTAACTCCTTTTGATCTAAAAATTTAAACTAAGCTAATTAATTTTATTTTATAGTGAAATCATATTTTATTTCGACTTTATTATTGTTATTGAAGTAGTAGTTTGTGTTATTTAATATTAGACTAAATATTATACCATTTGTATGTATATATATATATATATATATATATATATTAAAAAAATATTCAATTAATCTAATTGTTAGGTACTCTTCAATATGTTTTATTGAAGATATTATATGTAATATCCTTTTTCCCAAGAAGATATTTGGACTACTTATTGGGCTAGTGTAGCTCACCTCATTTAACATTTCGCAGATTTTGATCAAGAATATGAAGATAATTGTGAAGACAGATGGAATTAGACTACGTTTTAGATTGATTGATTTTTTTTTTAGAGTTGTACTTATTATGACTTTTATTTTGGTTTAGACAGTATTGTTCGCATAAATCCTTAGTTAAGATTGAGTAAGACATTTATTGTATTAAAGGTTTTATATTTTGTTTATGGAATTATATTTCGAGATGTATGTTTTTCCTTTTCCTTTGGAGGTGATTAGTTTAAAATAAATTGGTTTTTTAGTTAGAGGTTTAGTATCTTCTTGAAGATGCTGTCGCGTAGCGTTTCGGGTACGGACTCGGGTTCCGGATTCGGAGCGCTACACATTGATCATTTAAATTTAATATATTTTGATATGTAGGATTTATTTGTCAATCTCTTATGATTTTATTAAATTTTTTTGTAATTACGTTAGTTTGATAGATTGTAAAATAAAAAGTTTAACAAACACGGTAAATTATTAATGCAGTCTGATTATTAATAAATCTACGTCGGTAGATATTAAGCCAGTAAAAAAATTCACTAAATTTTAATAAAAATTACAAGGAATACACATATATCAATTCACCACTACACATAATTTTGAATCGCTGAAAGATACTTTAACAATGATTATCGAAAAGCTCCATCAATAGTATATGCTTCAAGCACTCACAAAATATAATCATGAATTCTTTCACTCTATTCCTCTCAACCAAAATATGAAGAATCTCTTTTAATTTCTTACCTTATCTCTTTTCTTTTGTCGCTCTTATAAATCTCCCAACGGAGTGCTAGATTCCTTATCAAATTAGGAATTTGTTTAAACCGTATAACTTTCTAAATCTATATAAGTCCAATCTCACATAGATTCTACATCTTTATGAATAAATTCGCATAAGATCTTTTCTAACATAAATTCAATATTCTCTTAAATTCTTCTAGCCTTTAGCTTTCTAATCCAATTCAAACTATCTACACATCAAACCTTGCCAATATCACAGTTTCTAAAAACGATCTTAGTTTTTCAAGTACTCTTGTTGAATATATTTGTGAGACGACAACCTTAATCATCAACAATAAAGCACTTTGTTTCTTAATTTAATTAAGATGTTACTTAAAAAAACACTTATCAAGATCTGTCATGTCTTCATTATTTAAATCCAGAAAACATTATGTAACTTCATAGTATAATCTTTACGAAGATTATGAATAGATAATGTTAGATATTCTCCTAAATCTTTTAGAATTAGTATCTTAATAACTCCAATTTGTGTTTGCTCAAATATTGCCCATTATGCAATTAACAATTTTCGTAACAAATAGATATCTAGCCACTACTTATTATTACCCTTGCCAGATATATATGAAACTTCTTTAATTGTTATTAAAATCAGAATTATATAAAAAAAATTAAATACTTATATAAAAAGAATTCCCAAAAATAAAAATACTGTTGAGTCGAATCGTGCAATGAATATTGAGCAGCTGTTTGGTTGGAGAATTCTAAGGAATGGAAATGAGTTGGGATCATACCAATTATTTGTACTTAGTTGGGATCTCTGAGTTTCAATCTAAGATGAAAATATGTATGAGCATTTTTAAAAAACAATAATTTAATAACTAATTTTTATTATATTAATGAACCAAACTCAAACTAAAGTATTCTTGAATTCAAAAACCTGTATTTAACATTAGTAAGAATAGTGGCCAATGGATCCTTACATTGAGTACCTTGACCACTAGGCAAATTTGTTTTTCTAGTGTATATATACATACATATATATATATATATATATAGAGAGAGAGAGAGAGAGAGAGAGAGAGAGAGAGAGAGAGAGAGAGAGAGAGAGAGAGGACCGGTAACATCAAGTTCTTGCTGGAACTTTCGGTTGCAAACAAGGCCAACCTGCTTGGAGAATTCCAAACATCCCAAAGCCCTCTTTTAGTATTTTCTCTTCCAAAAATTAAAATTAAATTATAGTATAAAAGTTTAAATTTTCAAATTTACTTTAATTTAAAATTTCAGAAAAAATACAATACAAAGTGCAATTTCCTTGAACCACACATCTGTGATCTGTGGGATCACTATCAGAAAAGAATTAGAAAAAAGACAAACTAGCCGGCCCTGTGATAGGCCCACCTTGTGTTTGCTGGGAGGCCCAATCTCTGAATTGGGACTTCCTTCTCCATTGTGTTGGGCTACTTTGGGGAATAAATGTGCAAAATATAATATTGTAAAAATTTATCATCGAAATTTAGATTATGGTACATTTGTAAATATAAAAATTATTTTAAAAAAAAACCACTTTCTCCCTATTTTTTTGTTGTTGCCACTATCGAATTGATAAATCTGTAAATAATATATACCTTAATATACCTAGACTGAAGGAATTATAATGGAAGGAATGGAGAAAAGACAGATTTAGATATTTAAATTAATTTTTACGGAGGAAAAGGAAAATAAAGAGAGAAAAATACATGGATTGAGTTGAGTTAAAAAGGCACAACTCAATTCAATTTTCTTCAACGATGGATGAAACAAAGGGAAGAAGACCAACTCCAATGATATTTTTGTATGGACTAAAATAATCTTATGTTAAAGCACATACACTCACCAAATACAGAGTATGCATCATGGTGTCTATAAAATTAATATTTAAATATTTAAATTTTAAAATTTTAAATCTAAATTTTAAATTAATTATATTTTATTTTTATATTTTATTTTATTATAATTAAAATTAAATATAAAAAATATTAATAATTATATAAGTATTTAATATATTTAAATTTTATACTTAAGTAATTTTCAATTCACTTAAAATTTACAGCTTAATCAATTAAGTGAGAGTAAAAATCTATTATATATTTAATTAATTAAATACTTAATATTATCCGTTATCAAACATACTTAATAAAATAAGTATTTAATTAGTTAATTTTATTTTAAGTACTTAGTTAAATTACCAAATAGGCCTGAAGACGTCTTCCTTATCTTTTCCGACTATTCAAACATAATAAATAGAGAAGGAATTAAGTATTTAGGATTAGAGGTAAATTATATAAAAAGAAATATTAGAAGATAATTTTGTAATTTCTAAAAAAAATTTAACGAGTGAAATATAAAATTTAAAAGATTTTTTTGAAAAAAAAATTAATTTTATTATGACAAAATTAAAATATTAAAAAATTTTAAAGTGCCACCCCTTCCCCTTATATAAATCTCTATAATAAATACTTAATTCGGCACTCTCATCTCATCGCCTTTTCTTTCCCTCTAACTATTCCTTTCTTTCATTTCTAACATGGCTCTTTTAGAAAAAGTGCAACCCCCCTTACTTTTAATCTTAACATTAGAAAATAAATCACTCTTTCTCTTTCTTCAAAAAAGAAAAAAGTGGGATTCACAAAGAAAATATATTGTAGTAATAATTAATTTATCATACTCCATAAAATATTCAGTGTTATAAAATTTTGACAGTGTCAGAATAAAATTTACATACAAGAAATCTCTAACTATTATTTGCACAATAATCTCTTCGAACTTCTCTCTTTTTTTTTTCTCACAATTTTCTCTAACAATTCTCTCACAATTAGTATATCTTTCAAGTTTAGAGAAAGCACTATTTATAGAGCTATATTAGTGAAATTAATTATTTTTCACTAATATATAGTAGTGGTGTCTCCACTAACTCTTAATGGTGGACATCCATATCCACTAATGGAATTAGTGGCTTCTCCACTAATTCATAATACTCTCATTTGGATGTCCATTACATAAAGAATCTGTCTCGTTAAAATCTTACTAGATAAAAATTCAGTAAAAAAAAATTTAGTGAAAGAAAAAGAGTACACTATTCTATATGTCTATTTATTACTCCCCCTGATGAGATGATTCCTTTAAATATTTGAACTGACACATACTGATTTTATATCTTAACTTCTCAAATGTTGTAGTCGGTAAAATTTTTGTGAAAATATCTATCAGGTTGTCACATGATTGAATTTGTAGCACATCAATTTCACCTTTCTTCTGGAGTTCATGAGTAAAAAAGAATTTTGGTGAAATATGTTTTGTCCGATCTCTTTTAATATATCCTCCTCGTAATTGAGCTATACAAGTTATATTGTTTTATAAAGAGGAGTTAAAATATCTCTTATAGATGATAATCCACAACTTTCTCGAATATAATAAATCACTAATCTTAATCATATACATTCTCTACTTACTTCATGAATGGTTATAATTTCAACATGATTTGAAAAAGTAGTTGCTATAAATTGTTTTGTAGAACGTTATAATATTGTGGTATTTTCACATGTAAATAGATAACCCGTTTGAGAATGTATTTTATGTGGATTAAATAAATAACCAATATCTGCATAACCTATCAATGTTGGACTAATTTTATTTGAATAAAATAATTCAAGATCAATTGTACCTTGGAGATATAAAATGACTTATTTAATTCAATTCCAATATCGTCGTGTTGATGAAGAACTAAATTTTGCTAATAATTTGACAGCAAATACAATATCAGGTCGTGTATTATTAGTAAGATACATCAATGTACCAATTGTACTGAGATATGGTATTTCAGGATCAAGGAATTCTTTATCATCTTCTTGAAGTTAGAAAGGATCTTTATTCACATCTAATGACTGAACGATCATTGGAATATTCAATGGATGTGCTTTGTTCATGTAAAATCTTTTTAAAACTTTTGTTGTATGTGTTGATTGATGAATAAATGTTCCACTTTCCAGATATTCAATTTGTAAAATAAGGTAAATTTTAATTTTACCAAAATCCTTGATTTCGAATTTTATTTTTAAATAATCAATTATTTCTTAGAGCTCTTCTGGAATTCCAATAAGATTAATATCATCAATATATATAGCTACTATCACAAATTTCAAACCAAATTTCTTAATAAAAACGCATGGGCATACCTGGTCATTTTTAAATCCTACTTCTTTCAATAAATATTCACTAAGATAATAGAACCATATGCGCCCAAATTGTTTCAGACCATATAATTAATTTTTATAACTTGATGGAGTAATTTGCACGATGATAATGTTTATATACTTCGTGCATACGAAATCCTTTGGGGATTTTCATATAAATATCATTTTCTAAATTTTCATACAAGTAAGCAGTGACAACATCTAATAGTTGTATATCTATCTTTTCATGTTTTGTCAAACTGATAAGATATCGGAGTATAATAGCATCAATAATAGGAGAATAAGGTTCATCATAATCAATACTTGATCTTTGTGAAAAACCTTGGGTTACTAACTGTACTTTATATCGTATGATTTTATTATTTTCATTGCACTTTCGCACAAATATCTATTTGCAGCCAACAGATTTTACACCTTCCGGTATTCGGACTGCAGATTCGAAGACTTCACATTTTATCAGTGCATTTAACTCCGATTGAATCGCATCTCTCCATTGTAGTCAATCTTTTCTATACTAACATTTATCTACTGATATTGGTTCAGGATCATTATTATCATGTATAACATCAAGAGATATATTGTATGTAAACATATTATCAATAACTGTTTCTCTTCGATTCCAACTTCTACCAGAAATGATATAATTGATAGAAATTTCAGTGTTACTTTCATCAACTTTTGATTTTTTTATTTTGTCATCAGTTCTCTCTTGATTTTTATCATTCTTTTCTTGAATATGATCATCTGAATCATTTAATCATCTTTTCTTTCGAGAATTTTTATCTTTAGAACTAAGAGATCGACCACGCTTGTGGCTTTTGGTGTACTTTTGACTCAGAAACTATAGGTATAATCTTTTGTTCTACTAGCATTTCAATTCGAATAGGAGCATTTATAATTGGAATATGTGATTTTGTTACTCTTCTAGAGTGAACAAAAGCGTCTGGTATTTGATTTGTAATGTTTTGCAAATGAATTATTTTTTGAACTTCAAGTTCACACGTGTTGTCCAAGTAAGATCTTTCTTATAGTATTTACGTTCTCTCCCTAATTTAGAGAATAATGATTCATCAAAATGACAATCAGCAAATCTTGCTGTGAATACATCTCCTGTCAGGGGTTCAACATATTTGATAATAGAGGGAGAATTATATCCAACATATATCCCATTTCTTCGTTGAGGACCCATCTTTGTACGTTAATTTGGTGCAATTGAAACATATACAGCACACCCAAAAATTCTTAAATGAGTAATATTTGATTTTAAACCAAAAGTTAATTTCAAATGAGAGAATTTATGATAACTAATTGGCCAAATACGTATAAATGCTGCAGCATGTAAAGTAGTATGTCTCTAGGCAGATGTTGGGAGATTTGTTTTCATTAATAATAATTTAGTAATTAATTATAATCTTTTAATAAAAGATTCAACAAGACCATTTTGTGTATGAACATGAATTACAGGATGTTCAACATTAATCTCAATTGACATGCAATATGCATAAAAAAACATGTGATGAAAATTCACCAGTATTATCTAAATGGATATTTTTAATTTAATGGTCAGAAAATTATGCTCATAATTTAATTATTTGAACAAGTAATCTCGTAAACGTCAGGTTGCGAGTAGATAATAAACACACATGTGACCATCGGGATGATACATCAATTAAGATCATAAAATATTTGAATGGTCCATATGGTGGATGAATAAGTTCACAAATGTCTCCGTGAATTTGTTCAAGAAATATAAGATTTTCAACTCCTACTTTTATTAGTGATGGTCTAATAATTAATTTTCCTAAGGAACATGTAACACATGAGAATTTTTCTGATGTCAATATCTTTTTATTTTTTAATGGATGACCATATGTATTCTCAATTATTCTTCTCATCACGATAAATTTCGAATGACCCAATCTCATTATGGTAAGTTCCAAATGACCCAACCGGTTATGCTAAATGCTAAAAGTAGTAGGATCAGTAAATTTCTGATTTACTAGATGATAAATTTCAATTGTACATATTTTTACAAAATATAGGCTAGTAAAAAAATACGGTAATTTTTCTAATACAGATTTCTTACTCAAATTAATTTGAGTAATATAAAGATGCTCAATATCATTTTTCTCATTTGTTTCAACATGATACCTATTTCTATGGATATCTTTAAAACTCAATAAATTTCTTTTGGATTTTGAGAGAAATAATGTCTTATCCATATTATTTGTTATTCCTTCAGACAATAATATACTAGCTCTCCGGAGCCTTCAATCAAAATTGTACTACTGTTTATAATATAAATATTTATTTCTCTCATTTTGAGATAAGAAAAATATTTCTCATTTTTTAATATGGTGTGTATAGTTCCACTATCAATAATACATATATCATCATTAACAACAACCATCTGAATAAAAAAATATATATACAAACGTAAATATTATAAGAATATAATAAAAATTCAGAAATATCATAGTGAGACATTAGTTTTTTTTAACACTGTCATCACCAATTAAATGGTCTATCCTACTGTTTGGGTATTCGAAAAAATTAAATACATCCATATAGATAATATTGATATTAAGATCTTCAGAATCAATATCAATATCGTCGTCAACATCATTTACTAGTTGTTGAGAAAAATTTGCTTCAACATTTTTATTTTTCTTTTACAGTGAAGTTTGATATAATTCCACTAAATGTTTGGCCGTAAGACAGTTACGTGACCAATGATCTTTCATGCCGTATCTATAACACTTATTTTCATACTTTTCTTGCATTTCCTTTTCTTTTCCCTTATTATCTTTTCTTTCCTACTTCAGGTGGCCAGTATTTCTTACAACTTGATTATTACTGTGATAAAAGAAATATCGAACGTGTTCATGACCATAACTACGACCACGGCCATGACCACGACTACGATTACGACTATGGCTTTTGCTGGAGTCAACAACATTCATTTCAGGAGTGTTGTTGAGACAATTGGTTTGGCTTTGTGATTTCTCAATAATAACTCATTATTTTTTTCTACAATGAGGAAGGTAGTAATTAAATTAGTAAATTTTATATACCATTTTTCTTGATATTATTGTTGTAGGACAATATTCGAGGTATGAAAGGTAGAGAATGTCTTTTCCAGCATATCTTCATCAGTAATTTTTTCTCCGCATAATTTTAACTGAGATGTAATTTTATACATAGTGGAGCTATATTCATTTACGATTTTAAAATCTTGCAACCTCAGGTGCAACCATTCATACTGTGTGGTTAGTAGTATGACCATCTTCAGGTGATCAAATCTTTCTTTTAAATTTACTTACAGGACATTTGGATCTTTTTCGAAAATATTCTATTTTTAAATTTTTATCGAGATGATGATGGATAAAAATCAAAACTTTGACCTTTTGTTGTGCAGATGCACTATTTTTTTTCTTTAATAATTTCACTAAGATCTTCAGTATTTAGATGCATTTCTGCATCGAGAACTCATGATATATAATTTTTTTCAGAAATATCATGAGTTACAAATTCGAGTTTAGTAAGGTTAGCTATAGGAATCAATAAATGCATACCTTTAGTCTTCTGGCAAAGACTCGTGTTTTTAGTCTTCTGGCTTTTGTAATAGTAAAGACTCGTGCTGATAACGTGTTATGAAATTTTGGCAATGTCAGAATAAAATCTACACACAAGAAATATTTGATTATTATTTGCACAATAATTTCTTTGAACTTCTCTCATTCTTTTTTCTCATAATTTTATCTAACAATTCTCTTACAATTGGTATATCTCTCAAGTTTGAAGAAGAGCTCTATTAGTGAAATTAATCATCTTCCACTAATATGTAGTAGTAATGTCTCCACTAATTTTTAATAATGGACATCCATATCCACTAATTCATACTATTTAGTAGTTTTTTTTTTCAATATTTGATTATTATAAAAGGAGTCATACTATTTATAGAAATTTATACAACACAAATGAATCATATTGTAGTACACTACTTATGAAATTGAATATTTCCTATGTTTTAATAGAATTAAAGACACATCGTTTAATAATAATCTACATAATCATAATTCACTCGTATTATTATATGTTGCTCTTAGTGAATAATTTAATTTAAGAACTATCTTATCTAATTAAAATCAAATTTCTATATCAACTATCAAATAAAATTACTATCAATATGATGTATTTTTATATAGAGACAAAACATCATTCAATTTCATTAGTATTATCAGGACGAGTCATCTCCTTATTATCTTAACCTACTAATATTAAAATATTCGCCAATAAACTTTTTACATATTAGGTGGGAAGAGGAAAAGAAAAGAAACAATGTTGGTCCCACATAGACGACTTTGTTCTTGACCAATGAATATCACTTTGACCAAAATGGACAAAATTTCTCTACTTTTCGTTGTCTTTTCCTCTCAATCCATCACTGTACAAAACAAAGAGTCTTCCATAGAAATTTCAGAATATTTTCCACCCCTTTCCCTTCGGCTTTTCTGGTCACCACCTCCGAAGTCCTAGGAGTCTTCTCATCTTCTTCCTTGTGAAAATCTCGAGATTTCCAAAACACGTCCAGAGTTGCCAACCTTTCCACACGCATTCACTACATAAAAACCAAGAAAATGGATCATCAGCATGCACTGCATCTTTGTATCCCTCCCTAGAACCACTATTCTTCTCGCGTTTACGTACTCTTTGTTGCATATTGTGCCGTTCTTCTTCATTTTACTGCACGGAAAATTGTATCTTAAGGTGTTTTCTGATCCGTGTTTTTGGAAAATGGGGTTGGTGCAGGCAAGAACTAGCTCATTACTGCTCAGTTGGATCTTCAAAATTCTCGTTGATTACTTCTTTTCAAGTGTTCACTTTTTCCCCGGTGCTCTTCCATTGCTTGCTTCCTCTAAATGGAAGGGAAGCAACTCGACGAGCTCTGTGAAAGTTCTAAATGGCAAACCAGCACTGGACAAGGAACCGCGTCCTTTAGAGAAACCGCGGAACGAAGAAATTTGCGTGGAGGAGCTGATTACACTGATGGATAGACTTGGAATGGGATCTGAAAACGAAGAAGAAAATTGGGAAAATGTAAGTGTAAATGAGCTTGCAGCATTGTTTGATGAGGACCCTAGTTCGGTAGAGATTCAAGAAGTCTTTGAGGTGTTTGATAAGAACAAAGATGGATATATAGATGCAGCTGAGCTGCAGAGAATTCTGTGTGGACTGTGCATTAAAGAAGAAGGAGGAGGATATGAATTGGAGGAATGCCGGAGGATGCTCTGTGCTTTTGATGAAAACGGTGATGGTCTCATTGATTTCACCGAGTTTGTGACATTTATGGAGAAGCTTCAATGAAGATTTTTTCCTTGTGTTTCTGTATTTTGGAGTGGCTGCCATGTATGCTTATGCTAAAGCTTTCAACAATGTATAAAGGAAATAAAATTTAATTGGGTTAATTAAGATGGTATTTTGTAATATGCAATTATTTTTAAGTATGAATATAGTGAGAAAGTATAGATTAGTTTCGCATTAGAAAGGTGACTAAGAATAAGAAATTTTTTTATAGACTTAATTGATGTATCAAAAAAATTATATATATATTTTATAAAGAAATCAATATATGTAATCCGAATAGACTGATTTTTTGACTTTGAATCCACCTTGCAAGACAGTTTGGGCTGGATTTTACCGTGACAGTGCGGTGGCTCGGGCTCAATGGTTTGATCCTGTGGGCTTGGTTCCTGGGGAGGTCGAGGAGACTTGTCACGTCATGGTCATCTATTCAAACACATTTTAGAATATAAATAGATAAGAATTCATAAATTTAGATTAAGATGAATTTTAATTAAAAGAATATTAAATATATACATCATCCATACAGAAGGAGTATGGACTGAGTGCATTTGTATTGAGGTGTTGGTAACGTATGTCTCAGTCTTTTTGTCTTTGTGAGGGTGAAAAGATACACTCTCTGTATCTACAAATATGAACTTATAGTATTTTTGGGTGAATTTTGGAGACTTCAGGAGAAAGTTGACATCCGGACCAAAAAGGTGTCGGGCTACCTTTAGTTTTCCAAAGATCTCTCAGTCAAAGATTTTCATATCCTCAATCCCACGCGTCTTCATTAGGCGTTCGACCTCCTAGACATTCGGTATCTTCTGTAGCTACCCATCTACAAGTATCAATCTAGAACCCAAAATTCCACAAGCTAGATATGCAGTACAATATGTCCAACTTGATTTAGATGATATTGAATCTGAATGTCCTGTATCGCCTAGCCATTCTGCTATGGCTGGAGAACTCAATATTTTACAAGCTGATTTTGAAATTCATTTTGTAATTAATAAAACAAAACTTAGAGAAGAATTTTATTCTCCCTCAAATCTTTTCAAAAGAATTTTGTTCTTTGAACATTTTCAAGGATCTGCACGACAATAGATCCAAGATTCTTATTATGAATTTTTAAATTCAATCCAAAAACAAATTGACTTCTTTTTATGGTTTGAAACTTATGCTGATATTCATAAAATTGATTATCCTTTTACTTCCACTATCAATATTTCAAAACTTTGGCAAACTGCTCAAGGAACAAATATTTCTTCTGAATTTCCTCCTGATCAGAAGTTTAAAATTCCTTATAGGACTAAGCAAATTGATGCTTCTCCTTTTAAATGAAAGGACAAAGAAGATAATATGCTTCGTCCAAAGGACATTCAAAATCTTTATGAACAAAACAATTATACAAATAAATATTTACAAACTATTGGTGAATATCTTATTTCAAAATCGAGTACTCCTTCCGTACACAAAAAATCTATACCCAATACTTCTTCAAGTTCCTCAACTTCTTCTACTCCACTCGTCAAACCTTATGAGATTCCTCTCCAGTATAGGAAAGAGCTCAGTAAAAATATTTCAAAGAAACCTCTTCTCACTGAACTTCAATGACATCTATGTTATACTTCGACTGGCCATCTATGCTCCATTCATAGATGTTATTGGAGAAGAGTCTATGTTATCAGCAAATTGAATAGATCTTTTGATTAGAAAAATTGTTCCTTGATGAATGTTATGTCCAAGAAATCGGACACTTGTTTGAAATACACTAAATTTTGATTTAGAAGTATTAAGCCATTATACTTAGCAGTAAAGAAGAAGGTATTTAAATGTTTAAAAGTTGTTCTAAATTTTGAGAAAAAAATAGAATATCATCAATATAAACAATAATAAATTGAGAAAAATGATTAAAATTTCATTTATAATTCTCTAGAATTTTGAGGGAGCATTTTTAATCCAAATGGCATGACAATCCATTTATACTGACCAAATGGAATTGTAAAAGTTGTTTTGTATCGATCTCGCGGATGAATTTGAATTTGCTAGAATTCTAATTTCAAATCAAATTTTGAAAATAGTAAAGCAGAATATAATCTGTTTAGCAAATATTTTTTGTTGGGAATAGAATATCTAATCTATCAAAGGGCTAAATTGAGAGGTTTGTAGTTTATGACAAGTCGGGGAATACCTCGCTCAATTTCAGCATTTTTGTTAACATAGAATACCGCACAACTCCAAGGTGAAGTACTTAGAGAAATGATTTTCTTTTGTAAGAAATCATTGATCTCATTTTGGCAATAGGCTATAAGATCATGGTTCATTTGAATAGGATAGGCCTTAGTTGGAATTGATTTTCCATTAAAGTCAGGCTCATAAGGGAGTCGGATAATGTGTTGTTTTCTGTTCTAGAATGCTATAGGAAGGTCAAAACAGAGTTATGTCTGGCTATGGATTTCCAGGGATTTGATTCGGGCTTTAATATAAGGCTCGGTAAGTTGGTGTTGAAGTCATTGGAAGGCAACATCTTCTTTAAGAAAATTGATTTAAGACTGCTTTGTCTCGATTAGATGAAGATCCTTTTCAAGAAGAGGCCTATCAAAAGGGATAAGAATTTTTTTGTTTAGGATTTCTACCTATATACCTATTTTGAGGACCATGAAGGGTATGATCTGATGAATAAATGGAGTTCCTAAGATAACAGGATTAGTAATATATTTGACAGGCATGAATGAAGTAAAAATAGATAAAGAGGAATGCTTTACCTCAACATCTGAGAGTTTGAAACTAATTCCTAACTTCGTACCATTTGGAAGGCTGAGACTTGACCTTAGCAGTCTTGGTTTTGTGTGGAGTAGGAAATGCAGGCCGCTTAGCATGTCTGTACTACTTCCTATGGTAGGAAGGTTTGGAAGACACTTGGTGTTTGGTATTATAGCGCCTATGTGGCTCGGCACTACAGTAAGGTAGACCAAATTGTTCACAGAAGGTGCCTAGGTCATGACTTCTCTAGGCACGATCTTTGGCTAATTTCTCAGCATCTTGTCTTGACGACAGATTTTGAGAGCAACCTATTGGATTTGGCTAGTCAGCTGGCCAAAGGTAATTTGTTCATAAGGTATAACTCTATTGTACTGGGTTTGAAGTTCTTCACAGACTAAGTCACAAAAAGATTTGGGAAGGCCATCTAGGAATTTTCCTTTCCAATATTGGCTATTTCCATATGTTTTGGCATAGATTCTAGTAAGAAAGGTATCCTTATACCATCTAAAGTCAAACAGGATTTTGCTTTTGAGATTGTTAAGTATTTCAGATTTTTCTCTGAAAATTCCTGGGTTACCTATGAAAGTTTTTGCAATGGTAAAGATAAGGGTTGAAATAGTATCCGGGATAGGATTTCCATCCTGAATAATTGGCTGACCCTCAGGGTTGGTGTTGACAGCATGGAAGATGTTATGTCTATCTTCCTCTTTAAGGTGTTCATCCCACCAACCTTTGAGTGGACCTGTAAAGCCTGCTATAATAATATGGGCAGCTAATTGGTCAGAATAATTATAGGTAGTCCTATAGGCAGTGGTTGCCATAGTCATTTGATGGAGTTTAAACATCATGTTATACTTTGACTAGCTATTTATGTTCCCTTCATAGTTTAAACATCATGTATATATATATATATATATATATATATATATATATATATATACACACACATACATACATATATATATGTATACACACACACACACACACACACACACATTCTCTCTTTCTTGATAGTGCTATTTAAGATGACTCATATTTTTCAACTGATGCAGTCTAATTTTATATATTAATTTTTCAAATGAAATAGTCGATAATATCTTAGTGAATAGATCTATCATATTATCACTGTTGTACGTTTTTCGTGTTGAAAATATCATTAAAAAATTCACAAACAATTAAGCTTTAAATTAAAATGTCAAACACTAAAATCATACAATTGGGCAAGTATATCCACCGCATAGTATAGAGAATAACATGTATCGAATCCATAGGAACTTAGCAATTACCATTACTTTACTCAAATCTCGTTGTTTAGCCCACAAAATAATAAAACAAAATCAATAAACAACTCTAATAAACTCATATACTAGAGAGTATATCAAGTTCACACAAGAAAAGTCACAAGGGTCCTCAAGAGATAAGAATAAGGAGAAATTCCATGTAAAGAAGAACACCTCCAAACTTATGTCAAGTAAAGAAAATACCCTTAAACCTTAAATTCCCAATTCAAGCACTGAAAGGACTTTAAACATGAATCTCACTCTCTCTTGAATAATGAAATTCCTATTCCTAGTAAACCAATGGGTATCTCTACCTCACCAATTTAATTTAGAAAGCATTAAGAGTAATAAATTCCAAGAAAATCCGGAAGCCACAATATCCCTATCTCTAGGCAATATCATAATCCCTTTTATTACCAAGTTCTAATCTCCTAATCTCTCTCGAGTAAATTGAAGGAAATCAAGAATTGAATTAATAAATTGAATGTTTAACTCTTAATCTCATCTCTCGAATTTATTAGAAGTAAAATAATCAATTGACAAAATCAATCAATCCAATACAATAAAACCCAAGTAATCAAATACAAGGAATAAAAATTCAATAGACCTAGAATAAAATCAATTCAATAACACAAACTTAGGGTTCATCCCTCAAATACAACTAAAACATATACGTTTAAGATTGCCAAAAATAGAATATAAGAAAGAGAAAAGAGAGAACTCATAGACAAGCTAGCTTCCTTCTTTATCCTTGAGATCCTCTTGAGAAACTCCCCTCTTATTTTCTTTTGATTCCTCTTAATCCTTCTTCTCTTGGTGTTCCTTGAGCTCTCTGGGAGTTCTCTGATGTTTTTGGCCACTAAAGACTGGTTCTTAGAGCTAGAAGCCAACTATTTATAGATGCACATTGAAAAATCCCAAAAATTGCTGAACAAAGGGTCTTCTGCGATGTTGCACGGTGCCGCCAAGAGTGATATACACAGCGCTGTGCATGCTTTGCTTTATACCAAAGTTGAAACAACGTTGTGGGATTAACTATTGCTATGTGCTGGATCGGTGCACAATGACATGGACAATGATCTAAATGACGCTGTGGAGCTCCACATGTTCTGTATTTTCTGCCTACTGAGGATGCACGACGACATGCCAGGTAAAGTGCCCTGCGCCGTGGACTCCCCGAATATTAACTTCTGAAGTTTTGTAGCGGTATGACGATGTGTAATATGATGAGTACAGTGCGATGGCACTTCAGTTTGGCTATTTTCAGTCTTTTCTTCTTGATTTCTCTTCTAACTTAAACTCTTTTGATCTACATCAAACAAGAGGAAAATGGAGGAAAGACGTAGCAATCTATAATGAAATTTAAGGAATTTAAGCCTCAAATTCTATGTAAAATATGTATGAAATAATCAAACATCAATCACATTATCAAATCTATTACATATCTATTTCATCTCTTTTTTTGAGTTTATGAGTAAATTTTTTTTTTTGGTGAAGTGTGTTTTATCTTATCTCCTTTAATATATCTACCTCTTAATTGAGTTATACAAGTTATATTATTTTTTTAAAGAAGTGTTAGATTTTTTTTTTTCAAATGATAAACCACAATTTTCTTGGATATAACAGATCATTAATCTCAACCACACACATTCTCGATTTGCTTTATGAATAGTTATAATTTCAACATGATTAGAGGAAGTGGTTGCTATAGATTATTTTTTAGAATACTATGATATAGTTGCATCACTATATATAAATAATTAATCAATTTGAGAATATACTTTATGTAGATCGATAGATAATCAGCATATGCATAATCAATTAACGTTGTGCTTATTTTATTTGAACAAAATAATTCAAAATCAATTATCCCTTAGAGATATCTCAAGACATGTTTCATACCATTCTAATGTCGTCGTGTTGGGAAAAAACTAAATCTTGCTAATAAATTCATAGAAAATGTTATATCAGGTTGAGTGTTATTGGTAAAGTATATTAGTGTACCAATTACACTGAGATATGCTATTTCAGAATCAAGAAGCTTTTCATCATCTTTCTGAGGTCGGAAAGGATCTCTATTTATATCTAATGACCTAACAACTATTGGAATACTTAATAGACATGCTTTATCCATGTAAAATATTTTTAAAACCTTTGTTGTATATGTTGATTGATAAATAAAAATAACATCTTCCAAATGTTCAATTTGTAAATTGAGTTCTTTCAAAATCCTTAATTTTAAATTCTCTCTTCAAGCTATCTCTTGTCTCTCTAAGGATAATAAAACTAGATCCAATTTATTGATAAAAACACATGGATATATTAGATCATTTTATTATCCTGATTTCAATAAATATTTACTAAGATGATTATACTACAAACATCTAAATTACTTTAAGTCAACAATACCTTTTATAATTTAATGGAATAATTTCAATAAGGGCTAGAATGATATGCTTTGAGCATACTAAAAACTTTTGAAATTTTCATATAAATATCATTATCAAGGTTCTCATATAAATAAATAGTAACTACATCCATTAGACGCATGTCGATATTTTTACGTATTACTAGACTTATAAGGTATTAGAGTGTAATTGCATTATACATGGGTGAATATGTCTCATCATAATCAACATTCGGTTTTTGTGAAAAGCCTTGTGCTAGAAGTTATGCCTTATATCTTAGGACTTCATTATTTTTATTTTGCCTTTGCACAAATACCTTATTTATACTCAATGAGCTTTATGTCTTCTGGTATTCAAACTACAAGTCTAAAAACCTACTTTACAAGTAAGTTTAACTCCAATTAAATCACATATTTCTATTTTGACCAATCACTTGTATGATGATACTCTTCAATTGTTGTGGATTCAAGATCCTCGTTATCTTTTAATACACCAAGTGCTATATTGTATGTAAAAACATCATCAACAACTGTTTCCATTTGATTTTAATTTCTACCAGAAGTAGTATAATTGATCTTAGTATTCTTTTCACTACTTTTAGAAATTTAGATCTTTTCATCAATTGCTAATAATACTTTATTTTTTGATTCTTTAATTTGATCACTCTGATAATTTTTTCTAAGATTTTTATCTTTTGAACTAAGGGATTGTCTACACTTCTGGCATGATTTTGATTCAATAGTTATAGAAATTTCTTTTTGTCTTGTTGGGACTTCTATTTTAGTAGAAATATCTATAACTGGAATATGCGATTTGGTTAGCATTGTAGAGTCAGCAAAAGAATTTGACAGTTGATTTGCAAGTCATTGTAAATTGAATTGGCTTTTGAACTTTTAGTTGCCACTAGCAATTGCACGGATCCAAATAATTCAATAATGTTGTTTAGGCAAGCTCTTTTTTATGTGGTCTTTTGAACTCCTAGTTCACTTGTGGTTATGCGCGAATTCAAATAATTCAATGGTGTTATTCAAGCATGCTTTTTTTTTTATTCAAATATATAGTTTATGTTCCCACCCTAATTTAGGAAATAAAATTTAACCAAAATGAAAATCAACAAATCTTGTTTTTAATACGACTTTATTCAATTGTTCAAGGTACCTTATTATAGAATGAGAATCATATTCGACATATATCCCTAACTTTCTTTGATAATCTATATTGGTACATTGATTTGGAGCTATTTGTATTTATACAACATACACAAAAAATTCTCAAATGAGCAATATGACTCTGAATCAAAAGTTAATTGCAAAAGAGAGAACTTATGATAATTAATTGGCCACGAATAAATACTGCAATATGCAAAATAGTATGTCCCTAACCAGTTGTAGAGAGATTGTATTCTCATGAACAATAGACTAGCAATTAATTGTAACATTTTAATAAATGATTCAATATAACTATTTTGGGGATGAATATAAGTTATTGGATGTTCAATAGTAGTGTTAATCGACATGTAATAAGCATCGAAGACATAGGAGGTATTTTCTCTGACATTATCTAGATAATTTTTTAATAAGATAATTTAGAAATTGTACTCTTAAGTAAATTATTTGACTAAGTAATCTCGCAAGCGCCAAGTTATAAGTTGATAATAAACTAATATACGACTATCCGATTGATGTATTAATTAAAACTATAAAGCATCTAAATTGGATACATGGTGGATGAATTAGTCAACATATATCACATTGAATACTTTCTAGAAATATTAAAGATTCAAACTCCAATTTTGTTGGAGATAGTTTAATAATCAATTTTTCTTGAGAATATTCAACACATGAAAATTTATTTGAAGATTTTTTTACTTTTCAAGGGATGACTATATGTATTTTCAATTATTTTTCGTATTAGAATAGTTCGTGGATGACCTAAACGGTCATGCCAAATAATAAATATAGTAGGATGAGTAAACTTTTGATTTGTTGAATGATGCACTTTAATTGTATGAATTTTTGCTCAATATAAGTCAGATGAAAGAAATGATAACTTTTCTAATAAAAATTTCTTACATAAATTTATTTGAGTAATACAGATATACTCAAAATCATTTTCTCTATTATTTTTATTGGAATGTATGCCCAAAGTGGCCTATGTATTTCTGTATTTTAAAAATTAATAAAAGTATTTCATTCATGATTGTTTATTTACATATATTCACACATTAAAGGTCTAAATGTGTTTGTAAGTAATCTACGTGATTGTGTCGTGTTTTCACAATAAGGTGTAGATTATGGGCTACTAACACATAAATAAAAAATTGTTCTTGATCAATTGATAAAGTTGGGCACTTTATCAAGGTTTAAATCATTACACTATGGTTTCTAAATGAGGAATGGTTTACCTTTAACCAGTGGTAGTCCACTCACACCAATAGTGTAAGCGTATTTGGAATACTTAGAATTGGACCACGCAATAATAATATTTATCAAAGTACTAAAATAAATAAAGATTGGTTTATCACAGCTACTGTGTGGACGAGTACTCTAGGACTTGAGTGTAAGTTGGTAGTCTGGTGAAGTTAGACTTGTACACTTTGATGTATGTTGAGTGAAATCTTATTACAAGGCCAATAACTTCGTACGTTGGGTGTATGACTCTAGTTAATTAAGACGGATATATACAATAGAGTTTCTATGCTACATTATGTGAAGAAATCACCCCCTTGTGATCCAAAGCCCTGAGAAATATGACTAAGTATGTAAACTTTTGGGTAAATCCCTGTGATAAGTGGATACATACTGAAAGTTATAGATTATCGGACTAACTATCAAATGATGTAGATGTTATTGAGAAATGTGTTAGTATTATTTTCCTATCTCAATGACGTGTGTTACGTATAGGGTATTTTCGTCATTACACCTTTAGGTCAAAGACACTGCACTTGTAATATTATTTTCGGGGTTAATATTTTTATACAGTGATAAATATAATATTTAAAATGATTAAAATACAACTATTTGTTAGCAGGGGCATTTTGGTTATTTTAGTAGCCAAGAATAATATATCTTTTGGTCCCAGAGTAGCTCAAATAATCTTAGTAAATTTATTTACTATGTGGGCTTATTGGATGAATTTAGGCAAAATCTCCAATTTGGTCCTTTAACAATTATTTTCAGTTTGTTATGGTCTCTAATCATTGTTTTCATCTTTTTAGATCCCCTAAATATTTTTTTACAACTTATTTGATCATTCCGTCAGTCACACTGTTAACTTGTCATTTTTTGTAAGGGCAAATATATAACTTCACTATATTTGTACATCAATGGACTGCCCCGATTAGTTAGAAAGATGGATTTGTACTTCCCAGCAAAAGCAAATGATTTCTGGTGTTCTTTGGGAGAAAGGTGAAGCCATTGTATAACTGAAAATGGCACACAGGAAGCTATAGCTGCCCAACCCACCACCTTCTCTTTCTTCCTCGTCGTTTCTTTTTACGGCAACAACCTCTCTCTCTCTTATTCTTGTCGTCGTTGCTAAGTTGGGTTTAGTTCTTGTGTGAAAGCATCTGGCCCGACTTCTGTGATAACACCAACATTGAAGGTAAAGAGAATGGTGAAATGTTTTTGTCAGACAAAATTTGCTATTCTTTATTGTTGTCCCATGTCTGCCAAACATGTAGACAAAATGTGATGCCTTTCTTATTGTTTCCTGGTCCCCAATGCATATTCTGTAATAGTTGTTAGAATATAGTATAGTGCATAGGGCAAATTCATGCATTTTTCCTCACGTGTTAGCTGGTCCCCAATGCATATAACTACTGCAATAGCTTTGGAAGGAGGGGGAGCTAAAAATCAGTACTTACCATTGTATATGTTAAGACTTGATGATCATAGTACTTACTGGATGAATATTAATTAACAATAAGTCTGCTTTCAAAATTAATATTTTGTAATTGTTTTGTTAGGTCTTGAAGAATTGATTTGCAAATTTGATGCAATTTTCCAAGAGGACAAAAATGCCTATATTGAGGAATCGGAAGTCTAGTAACTCCACTATCATATCCGAAATACTTGACTCAAAAATGTTTGAGCACTATTTTGAGTAAGCTTTGAAACCACCCTACTATAAATTTTCACTTGATTGATTTTGTAGCCCAATTACATTATTTAATGAACAACTAATCCTTATCAGATTGATTTGGAATGGCCTGCCTGATGATAAGAGGAGCTCATTTTTGCTTGTGGACTCGTTGTGGTTTAGCATTTATACAATGCATGACGAAAAGAAAGTCTTAAGTTAGATTGGGAAGCAAGACATTTTCTCAAAGCAATATGTTTTTGTTTTAATTGTGATATAGTACATTCTTCATTTCTATTTAAAGTAAATTGTACTCCATCTAACACATGCTAAATATTGATATATTGAGCTTGAATGCTAATGTTATATGTTTTTTTGTTTAGTGGACATTGGTGGCTTCTAATTTTATGTGAATTCAATAAAGAGAATTCGGATTTAAAGAGTCCTTTTATGGTGTTATTGGACTCATTGCAAACTACAGAAGATAGCATAGAACCACATATTAGAAAGTAACGTCTTCAATCAAATTTGGACTATGTTCTAAGTTCATTTCAAGAAATTAATAACTCTGCTAATAACATTGTGCACCTATTATAGATTTGTACTGGACACACTGCATGCAAGTGGAAGGACTGTTTCTGATACATAGTTTAAAAAAATTCCATTGTTGGTTCCTACGGTAAGTTAGCTGGTTCGGTTGCTTTCTTGGAACATTGCTTATGACTCTTTGGTTGTATATTGCTGTAGCTACTAAATGTAAAGTGATTTCTTACTTAGGTTCCTCAACAAACAGGAGGTGAAGAATGTGGATTTTATGATTTATACTATGCCAAATTATTTATGATCAATGCTCCTACAAGGTTTAGTATTGATGATGGTTATTCTTATTTTGTAAATATCTCAATTGAGTTAGTTCTCTGTTTTTATTTTTTTCTGTTTTGTAACTAAAATAACTCAGGACTTTTGGAAGACATTCTTATAAGTTCTCTAACAACTTTGTGCTTTTGGGATGATTGTAGATGAGAAGGGGTTGGTTTAGTACAAAGGAGTTCAGTGAATTCAGACAAATTCTTTACTCACCTACTGAAGATGTTCTAGCTAATGTAGATGAATAAACTCAGGACTCAAGTAATTGGGACAGTGAGATTTTCGATACTTCAGCAGCAACTATATGTGGTTCAATAAATGACTGCATTCCCCCAGCAGCAAGTAGTGATACCAAGATGCAGGAAGCAATTGCAAAAGAATGTGTTGTCTTTTGAACAAAATGATATTCCAACTCCCAATTTGTAGCCAGTAGTTGATGTAGAAAAGAAGTACGTAAAGAGTGATCAAAATCATGATATGTTGGAAGAAACTATCACTAGAAATAAAGGTGAGCAGTTTGTAGAAGATGGAGTTGTTATGGAAGGTAATGAAGGTGGTAGACAGTCTGATGTAGGAGATCAGTTTTTGGACTTTGATTACGATCTTACTGATGAGGAAAATGAGGATGTAATTAAACAAATTGTTGAGGAAGGCATGAGAGATTTTGAAACAAATGTTAGGTTAGAAGTTCAAAGACATAATGCTTCAGCCACTAACCAACAGCAGCAATATGAATAGCAAACTCAAACTCGTGCAGCATATTCAGCCACTACCTATGACATTGGAGAACAACAATAAGAAGATCAGCATGTAGAACAACAACATGTCGGCAGAAAAAACAAGAGAGGAGGTAAAACTGGGGCCCATAAAAAATATTTATTGAATCCAAATGAGGGGGATGTATAGAACTTGGAAGCTAAGGATGAAGTCCCAGAACAGTGTGCTAGAGATGACACAGATGATTTAGATAGAGAGTACTCCAAACCCTAGCCGTTTAATAAGGAAGAAGTCACGGAAGACACAGACACTAACAATTGGCCATTATTCAATACAGAGAGAGATATGGATGACATTCAGTTCGAAGAAGGATTAATTTTTAAGACTAAAGGGGAATTAAACAATTTTATCATCCATTATGGGGTTAAGTGGGGCAAGATGATTTTTTTCAAAAAAAATGACCGAATTAGAGTGAGAGCTGCTTGCAAATGGAGGAATTGTGATTGGCTGCTATATGTACAAAAGGTTGGAGAAATCTCAAGTTTCCAAATTCGAACATTGCAACCCAAGCGTACATATGCAAGATCTACACGCCAGCCCCTTGCTTTTGCAAGATTTATTGCCATGAAATATGTAGATGACTTCAGAAGTGAACGGGGTGTGAATGCAATTGAATTTCAAGAAAAGGTGCCTGAGCAGTTGAATGTGCATATCATAAGACCCAAGGTTTATAAAATCAAGATAGAAGCTAAGTTAATAATTGAAGAAAGATATAAAGACCAGTACAAGCTTCTAAATGATTATTGCGAGGAAATCAGGAGAACCAACTTGGGTAGTACCATTTATATTGATATTGTTGAGGATGAGCAAACAAGTAAAAGGGTTTTCAGAAGAATGTATGTGTGTTTGGCAGCTTTGAGGGAGGGTTTTCTAAGAGGTTGTAGAAAGCTTGTTGGACTAGATGGGACTTTTTTGAAAGGTCCTCATCCTAGTATCTTGTTAACTGCTATTGGTATTGATTCCAACAATTGCATTTATCCCATCGCTTATGCCGTTGTAGAGGCCGAAACCAAATCATCTGGGACTTGGTTCATTCAGGGGATCATTGAAGATTTGAATATATATAAACAACAGGACTGGTGCTTTATCTCTGATAGACAGAAGGTAATATGCAAGCACTTGGTTTTCTTTTTTACTTGGTTTTTTTTTTAATCAAACTCACTTGGTTCTTTTTTTATTTTCAGGGTCTAGGACAAGCAGGAGGAAATCTACTGCCCATTGTGGAACACAAACACTGTGTCAGACACCTATATAACAACTTCAAGCAAAAACACCCGGGGGTTGGTTTGAAAGACATGGTATGGAAATCTGCAAAGGCTACATATCCCAACAAATTTGAGAGTGAAATGCAATTGTTGAAAGACTTTGACGAAGCTGCCCATGCTTGGTTGTGTAAGCATACACACTCTAAACACTGAGTAGGTCGCACTTCAACACCCAAACTAAGTGTGATGTTTTATTAAACAACCACAACCAAACATTTAATTTGCAAATCTTTGCAACAAGGTCCAAACCAATACTTGATTTGCTTAAAAGAGTACGTGTATACCTAATGTTGAGACTTCAATCGAGAAGGGCATGGGTTCAGAAGCAAAAAGGCAAGATCTGCCCAAGAATTAAGAAGAGGCTTTAAAAGTGAGTTGAGGAGTCTGCCTACTGTATCGCTTTACATGCCGGTGGTTACAAGTTCGAAATTAGGGACATCAAATCTTCAGAGCAATTTTCAGTTGACACAAATAATAGAAGGTGAACCCGCATAAAATGGGAACTTTCTGGGATCCCTTGCATGCATGGAATTTCAGCAATTGGATATGAAGGTAATGAACCAAAAGATTATGTTGATGATTGTTATAGTATTGCTTCATACAAAGGGCTTATAAGTCAGTCATACATCCTTGCAATGGACCAAATAATTGGCCAAAAAGCAAATTGCCAGAACCGAAGCCTCCTGTGGCCCTGAAGCTTCCAGGCAGACCAAAAAAGAAAAGAAAGCTAGAAGGAGGGGAGAAGGCTTATACAATTACAACCACCGGTGCAAGGAAACTCTCAAGAGTGGGTTTTAGGAGTATAAAATATAGGCGTTGTAGTTCTTCCACACATAATGCCAGAAAATGCCCACAAAAAGACAAGAAAAACAATGTTGATAAAGATGATGGAGCTTAGAACTTAAATAAATGTGGCAAATGTGGACAGTTGGGCCATAATAGAAGGTCATGCGATGCTAAACTCTCAATACAAGTACCTGAAAGTTCACATGAGTATGGAGTAGCTATGGAACTGATTTTACAAGAAAGTTCAATGGATCTGCCACAACCACCACCGCTTCAAGCTCCTATTCCACAATCACAGCCTACCTCTGATCAAGTCTCAATAGTACCAATCACTGAGACTGAGCAAGTCTCGGTGCCTATCACTGAGCAGGTAGAATGTTCAAAGGTTATTTACTCTAACGACTCTCAGTTTTACCAAAATGAAAGAGTTACACACGAGATTCACATTTAATTCCTTTTTTCCTTTTTCTTATTTGTAACTCCCCTCCTACTATTTCCATGTAAACAACTTATAGGAAAGAAGAGAAAGACAACAAGATGCAGTTGGTGTGCACAGATTGGCCATAACCGAGCAACATGCAAAGTTCCTAGAACTGAGCTAGATAGAAGGAGAACATATGCAACTATTTTGACAAGGGATGATTAAATGACTTGTTTTACAACCAATAATTATTGTGGCAGTCTAGATATTTTGTAGTTGAATACATGAAAAAGTAATGGTCTTCTTCTTAGTTGTTAATGATGTTAGGGTAGATATGTCGACTATAAATTCAAATTTTTTGTTGATGTTCTGTTGGGATGTATATACTGACTAATAGCATTGGTAATTTCATGAATGCACAATAACAACTACTGAATTGTGACAGTTGGTCTTTTGATTAATGGACATGTTGGTGGCCTTTATTCTCATGGCGTTTAATCTTTATTATTTTTGTACTATTGCATTTTTTATTTGCATTGAAGATGGTTACAAGATTTTGCTTAACATACAGTGAAGACAGTACTCTTGAATAAATACATATGTAACTAGTAATGTGACATTGTTTGGAGTGACCATCAGTGCACATGTTTTTAAGGGAAGTCATTGCATAATGCACTATAAAGTCATTGTTGTAGTAAAGCCAATCTGCAAAGAGGTTTGCCAAACATACAAAAAGCCTTCCAATGAAGATGAAGATTCACTACCGAGTGTTTATGTGAATTCATTGTGGTATTTTAACCTTCTAGAAATCTAATATCAAATACTACAAGGTATATGTCCAATGACTAAAAAACAAAAACTAATGCCATCAATGGAGAATATTAATTAAACAAAGGGCAAATGGTTCAATGTGCATGTTGCAAAGGCAGTTTACAATGTCTAAATCTTTCCAAAAACACATACAAAAACCAACAGATGCTAGCACAACTCGTAGTAATTTTGGGACCAAAACACTCCCAAGTCTAGTACTTTCGCCCAAATATTATCAGCAGCATAATGCAAGAAGTGATCATCAATGCCTTCTTCCTCCAAGAAATTTTGTCCTTTCTCATCAGAGCATTTCTTTCCTCTTCAAGCTTTCGAATCCTCCTCAGCAATCTTGGAATCACCACTTTAGATCTGTTGCAAATTTTTGGATCAATCCAAACTAAAAAACGACAGCCCCTATTTGCCTACTATGACGGAAATATTAAAAAAAAAAATGGCTAAACAATTATTTTTGCATTCTAATCACAACAGAAGTAATACATGCCTGAGGCAACTCACATCAAAGGAATCACCTTCTCGGGTTTGCATCGTCCAAGAAGTTAATAAAATTGCTGGTCTTCTACAGTCGCAATAGAAAGAAAGATTTGAAGTGATTCCTCTCTTTTGCTCACTTGAAGACATTGAAGACATGATTTTTTTTTTGCTAAGAAATAAGTAAACTGTTCTTCAATGTAGGACTTCGTCTGCCAACAACCAAAGCTCTTCAATCCACCACCTCTGCAAGCCTACTGTTCCTCCTTAGTCGAGTTCTTCTTCATGAGATAAGGAAGAGGAGAATACATAAGCTAGATAAATGGGGCAGTCCACCGGTGTACAAATATAGTGAAGTTTCATATTTGCCCTTATAAAAATGACAAGTTAACGGTGTGACTGATGGAAGGACAAAATGAGTTGTAAAAAAATATTTAGGGGATCTAAAAAGATGAAAATAATGATTAGGGACCATAACAGACTGAAAATAATTGTTAAGGGACTAAATTAGAGATTTTGCCATGAATTTATTATTGGAACAATTATTTTAGAAGTCCAATTAATTATTTATTTAGACTAGAATAATTAATTGGGCTAATTTAATTAATTAGTTTATTAATTAATTATTTTGAGTAATTTTATATTGGGCTCAAGTGGATTAATTAATTAATAAGAGAACTATTTAATTAGTCATTGGACTAATTAATATTACATGGCCCATCAGGATTTGATGAAGCCGCCATGTGCAAAGAAAAAAAAAAAGGAAAAGGAAAAGAAAAGGAAATTAAAGGAAACGATAGCTGTTGGTTTTGAAAAGGAGAAGGAAAGCTAAACTGAAAAATAGGCATCTTGTGTGCCTTAGTGAAAGGTTGGCTAAAATTCAAAATTGAGAAGCTTTCGGTTTTCTTGGAAACACAGAAGCTGTCGGATTTTTTTTTTTGTTTTTCCTTCGTTTTCCTTAACCTATTTTAGCTCTTTCATTTTGTTCCAATTTTTCTTCACCCTAATTCTACTTTCACCAGTAGAGGTCTATAGTGGTTAGAAAATACTCTAGAACGTCAAGAGCTAGCAAACGTGGCAAGTGTTTAATGCGAAAAAGTCGACGGTTATCTGGTGTTCTCGCGGAACAAATAGACGTTTCTGTTCAACAAGTCGTCGAACTTGAATCCAACTCTAGTTATTAAAGTTAATCACCCTAGAAGTAAGTATTCATAGACTTTGACTTGGAAAAAATTTTTAATTTGTTGTTTTCTACTACGTATTTAATTTTTCCCGCGGTCCTTCAAGTGGTATCAGAGCCTAGTTAAATCTAGGAGCACACTTAGGGTTAATAACAAAAAAAAAGTGGTTCCTTTACTGATAAAAATATAATCTTTGCGATTGTATGGATCCCTCGTAGTTTTTAATATGAGTATATTTTGTGTACACCTTGTGGATGGAGGCATAGGCACCTGTAATTTAATTTTAATCATTTTCATAAAAATCGCGTACGTCTCGTTTTGAAAGAGATAAGCGTTTGAAATTATATTTCAATTTATTTATGAATTCTAGTAACAAAATGGTGCTTGGAACAATGCCGCAAAATCCCTGAAGAGAAACGAAGAAAAAAAGAACGGAGATCAGACGGAAAAAACCCAGATGCGACATGATGCACGCGAGCTGCCCACGGCTTGGGAATTTTTTCCATCCCAAGCTGCGGGAGGTCTACAAGCATCCGTGGGAGGATCAAGGTTGGGCTTTGGAACAACGCACGGTTCGTGCGGTTTCTCAGTGGTTTGGTCGCAGTCTCGGTTCGGGTCTCCTGGGTTTATTTATTTATTTATTTTTTTCTTTCTAGTAATTTCTTTTTCTCTTGGGGTCCATATCATAGGAAGTTATTTTTCTTGCAATGATTTATTTATTGTGATAAATAATTTTGCATGAACATTGTTAGTAAAGGGGAATCACCTTAGGATTAAACAAGATCATTTTAATTTTATTATTATTATGATGTTTAATCTATTATTGGTCATATAAGAATTAAATATTAGAAATAGCATGTAAAAAATTTATTTTTGGAGCATGTCTATTATATTTAATTTTGTGATTAAATGCACAAAGGTTTTTGAGAAATTAATTTTTTCTCCAGATAAAACAATTAAGGAAAAAGTTTTAAATTGAAATCATGTAATTTAAAAATAAATTCATTATTTATTCTTCCAAAGGTTTTTATCTTTGCCATAGAGAATAATTTTGAATTTAAGTATTTTAAATTTGCTTCCCAGAAAATGATTTTAACTTAAGTAGTGAAATAAAAAAAAAATCATGGTTTATTCTCTTAAAGGGTTTTATCCTTGATATAGAAAATAATAGTTGAATTTTTAGATTTTCACTGAAGTTAATAAAAGCTACTTAACTTTTAAAGAAACGATTTTCCTAAAAACCTATTTTTCTCAAAAGATTAAGTAGGAGAAGGGTTCCAACGGCCCTACGGCTTCCATTACGAATTCCTGTTAGAGATTGTGGTTATCTCCGTGTCATTCTGAGTATGACCCCTATAGGAATGATTTTTACAAGAATCTAGAACTAACGGAGGACTTATAATTAAAGCCTAAGATAAATATTAGTGTCGGCCAGCCTATCGTTAGAGGCATTAATGTTGGATTATTCGTAGGTAGTGAGAGCAGTGGCCATCTTATTGATGGAACTATTTCTAGATCATTACCTATTAAAGAAATTTAATTTGTGATGGTTATACACTTAATTTAGAAAATTATTACCCTTTCTACGAAGCTCTGTTAATTATTCTAAGAGCTAAAGTTTTGATATTTTTTATAATGGTTTTAATAGTTAACCATATCATAAAAATAATATGATGTTTTAAATGTACATTTTATAAATTTTTTTTCAAAACAAACATTTTGCTGAATGAAGTTGTTTTCCAATCAACATAAATGCCTGGTTTCAATTCTTTGTCCATTATTCTCAAGGAGAATAAGTTAATTGGACCAAATTATATGGACTGAAAAAGGAATCTGAATATAGTACTCACTATGGAAGAGTACAAGTATGTTTTGACAGACCCCTATCCTGAAATTGGGGAAGATTCCATGGATGAGGATCGTGAAGAGGAGAAAGCATGGAGGAAAGCTAACAAAATGGTTCGATGCTATATGTTAACTTCCATATTTAATGTTCTCCAGTCCAAGCAAAAAAACATGCCTACTACATAAGACATTGATGTTTCATTGCGAACCATGTTTGCTAACAAGAGTTGACTCGCAAAGCAAGAAGCTCTTAGAGCAATCATAAACACTAGGATGGCTGATGGAGCATCAGTTCGCGAGCATATGCTCAAGATGATGCTCACTTCAAGGAAGTCAAGGTCCTAGGGGCAACGATTGATGCTGAGAGTCAAATTGACATGGTTCTTGAGATTTTGTCAGATTCGTATTTTCAATTGAAGTTAAATTATAGCTTGAACATGTTGAATATGTCTTCGACTGAGTTGATGAAAGAACTCCAGGCTGTTGAGAAAATCATGAAGCCTATGTCAAAGGTTTTGGTTACTTACTCTGGACTATCTTCTAGGACTAGTTCCTAGTCCAAGAAATTCAAGAAGAAGAATGTTCAAAATAATACAGGGGCCTAGTCCAAGGCATTGAAACCCGGTCCATCTAAACCCAGTGACAAGTCCAAGAGCAAGTGTTTCAAATGCGGCAAGAAGGGGCACTTCAAAAATGATTGTCTGAACTTTTTGGTCAAATCCCCCTCAGATATTGCTCTTTACTTATAGTCTATTTTGATATTTGGATTATCATCTAATTGGATTGTTGATTCCAGAGCCACTGACCATATCTGTAACTTCTTACAAAGGTTCAACAAGATAAGGCAACTCAGTAAAGGAGAGCATAGACTTAGAGTGGGCAACGGAGAATAAGTGTAGGTCGAAGCAGTGGGAGACTTAGAGCTATTATTTGATTGTAATAGAGTTTTAGTTTTGAAAGATATTTTATATATTTCTAGTTTTAAATAGAATTTGATTTCAGTTTCTAAATAGATTAATCAAGGATATTTTGTTTCTTTCTATTCTAATGTTTCAATCAGCAGAAATGGAAATATTATTTGTTCTGAAAATATGTATGGGAATCTTTTCTATATTAATCCTATTAATTTTCAAATAAGTAATACTCAAACGAAACCTAATAATAAGAAGAGAAATGACCTCAGTATGAATCTTGTCTTAAGGGTAAAATGACCAAAAGGTCATCTACTCAAAAGGCTGAAAGAGCCAAGAAATATTAGAGTTAGTTCATACTGAAGTTTGTGGTCCTATATCTTTGCCAGATAGAGAAGGTTATAATTACTTTATCACATTCACAGATGATCACTCGCGTTTTGATTATGTTTACTTGATAAGGTGCAAGTCTGATTCCTTTAATATATTCAAGAAGTTTAAGGTTGAGGTGAAGTATCAAACAGGTAAATTAATTAAAAAGCTAAGATTGGATCGTTGTGAAGAATATCTCCTTGGTGAATCCAAGGATTACTTGGCACTTAGGGCATAGTATCTCAGCTAACTGCACCTTTAGTCCTTGAAAGGTATTAGTACTATTTTCCTATTTCAATAATGGGTGTTACGTAGAGGGATATTTTCATCATTACACCTTTAGGTTAAAGATACTCCATTTACAATATTATTCTCAGGGTCAATATTTTCATATGGTGATAAATGAAATATTTAAAATGATTAAAATACAACTATTTATTAACATGGGTATTTTGGTTATTTTAGTAGCCAAGAATAATGTCTTTTGGTCCCCAGAGCAGCTCAAATAATCTTAGTAAATTTATTTATTATGTGGGCTTATTGGGTGAATTTATTATTGGAACAATTATTTTAGAAATTCAATTAATTATTTATTTAGACTAGAATAATTAATTAGACTAATTAAATTAATTGATTTATTAATTAATTGTCTTGGATAATTTTATATTGGGCCCAAGTAGTTTAATTAATTAATTAATAAAAGAGCTAATTTAATTAATTAGTTTATTAATTAATGATCTTGGATAATTTTATATTGGGCCCAAGTGAAGTAATTAATTAATAAGAGAGCCATTTAATTAGTCATTGGACTAATTAATATTACATGGCCCATCAGGATTTGATGAAGCTGCCATGTGCGAAGAAAAAAAAAGGAAAAGGAAATTAAAGGAAACGACAGCTGTTGGTTTTGAAAAGGAAAAGGAAAGCTAAATTGATAAATAGGCATCTTGTGTACCTTGGTGAAAGGTTGACCAAAATTCAAAATTGAGAAGCTTTCGGGTTTCCCTGAAAAACAGAAGCCGCCATTTTTTTTTTCCTTCGTTTTTCCTTAACCATTTTTAGCTCTCCGTTTTGTTCCACTTTTTTCTTCACCCTAATTCTATTTTCACCGATAGAGGTCCATAGTGGTTAAAGAATACTCTGAAAGGTCAAGAGTTAGCAAACGTTGTAAGTGTTTGATACGAATGAGCCGACGGTTAACTAATGTTCCTACGGAATAAGTAGACATTCCTATTCAATAAGCGCCGTCGAACTCGAATCCAACTCCAATTATTAAAGTTAATCCAACTCTAACTAGAAGTAAGTATTCCTAAACTTTGGTTCGAAAAAAATTTTTAATTTGCTGTCTTCCGCTGTGTATTTAAATTTATCCCACAGTCCTTCAGTTTCAATATGATATTTATTTCAGCAGATATCTTTAAAATTTAATAAATTTTTTCGATATTTTGAGGCACATAATATTTTATGAATAATAACAGTTGTTTCTTTGGGTAATAATATATTAACTCTTCCGAGGCTTTCAATCAATTTTACACAATCACTTATACTATTAACCTTTGTTTCTTCCATCTTCAAATAAAAAAAATATTTTCTATCTTTTAATATGGTGTACATTGTACCACTATTAATTAGGCATATATTTTTAATACTAATTTTGAATCCAGAAAATGAAATAATAGCCATTTGATAATGACAAAATATCTATAAACTTAAATACTTAAATTATAAAATAAAACTTTAAATGCTAATTACAATTACAATATTAAAAATATAAGATATAAAACAAAAATATTAAAAGTAAAGTTCTAATTCTTTTGTATGTTACCATCACTAATTAAATGATCAATTATTCATTCTAGATGCTTAAAGAAATCAGCCACATCCTAATGAATTATTTTAATATTAACATCTTCAAGATTTGTATCATTATCATTATCATCATCATCATCATCATCATTATCATGAAGAAAATGTTGTAAAGTAAAGTTTGCTCTAACATTTTTGTCTTTCTTCTTAATAGAAACTTTATAAAGATCAACAAGGTATTTTGTCATCCAACAAGTATGAACTAATGATCTTTCATGCCATATCGATAATATTCGTCTTTATAATTTGCTGGAATAATGTATTTTCATTTCCCTTTTTCATTATTTCTTGTTCACTTCTGGTAATTATCAATATTTTTCATAATTTTTTTTTACCATTGCAATAATAATGAATATTTCTATTATGACCGTGTACAAATCCATGACCACAGCCAAACGATGATCATGACCTCTTGTGGGGCTAAAATCATGAGTTCTAATAGTATTTACTTCTGGAAATGGAGTAGAACAATTGGTCGGGTTTCAAGATTTTTTATTAATAATTCAGTATTTTGTTTAGTTATGAGGAAATAGGATATCAATTCTGCATATTTTTTTGAATTCATTTTCTTGATATTACTGTTGTAAGAGCATATTCAGGCATGATAAATAGAAAAAGTTTTTTCCAACATATCTTTATTAGTAATATTTTCTCCACACAATTTTAATTGTAAGATAATTTGAAATATAGCAAAATTATATTCACTGACCGATTTAAAATCTTTCAAGCGCAAGTGTATCGAGTTATACCGTGCTTTAAAAAGATAACTATCTTCTGTTAGTCAAACGTTTCTTTCAAATTATTTCACAAAATAAGTTGTTCTTTCACAGTAAGGTATTCCAGTTTTAAATCATTATAAAAATGATGGTGGAGAAAAATCATGAATTTAGCACAAGATTGTGATGATTAAGGATTTTCTTCTACAATGATATCTACAAGACCCATTACAGTTAAATGCATTTCAATATATAGTGTTTAGAATAAATAATTTTTTTTAGTAATATCAAGAGTTCCAAACTCAAATTTGGTGAGATTTACCATGTTAATACAAAATTAAATTGAAAAAGTACATTTCTTCTTTTTAATCATAAACTTTGACAATCAGGCCACTTGATTGAAGATTTTAACAGAATAACTTTGATAATGTCAACCTAATTGTAAGTTTCAGTAGAATAACATTGGTAAAATCTCGTACTAATAATGTATTGTAAATTTGATTCAAAATAAAATATAGAAATAAACTTTAAAAACTGCAAAATAAAGAGACTATAGGGAGTAGAAAAATAATAGAATTACTTAGATTCAAAACTGATATTGTCTTCATCTACACAAGGTTCCATTTATAAAGGTTTAGATACATCATCATAAAAGATAAGAAATGAATATAATAAATATGATTTTATCTTATCCGTAACATAATAATTTTTTTTTAAAAAAATAAACAGTTGCATGTATTTTCTAGATAAATGAATAATCTCGAAAATTGAACAGTCATATTTATCTTCAAAATAAATAGATAGTTTCAGAAAATGAACAGTTATTTTATCTTATTTATTTCAAAACACCTGCAAAGATAAAAAAGCTTCAACTATTCCAAGTTATCCATTTGGGACTGTTGGTTGGACGTCAAGCAATCTGGTTGGACTCTAACTCGGGACATTAGGTATTCCCAAAACTGACTATGCATTCTTTATGAGACAAATGATTATCCTAAATATGCTTGGTCATACCATACAAGATCACTAAGTACCTTCAAAAATGTTTCGGGCATTTTGGTTTCCTAGGCAAGCTCAGAAACACACGGATGTTTCGATGATATTTTTAGCTTCTCGGTTAGGTGTGGGCACTTTATTGCACCAAGCATACCAGTGATCACATGTCAACCTGTCACTGAACTCAATGTTGCTTTGCCTTCCAAATTGAACATAACCAACGCAATCCCATATGGTGTATTTAGCAATGGTATGTGGGTCGGCCTGCATGGTTTTGGGCCATGCTAGGTCAGTTCGGGCCTAAGGCCAAAAACTTTAGGCCCAGCACGGTGCGCCCTTTAGGATTGCAAGGCCCGCGGGATGGGTAGGCCCCTCCGTGGGCCTCTCTCTCTCTTAATGTGCTTTTGTTTTTTAATAAAAATTTAAATAACACAATTATTTAAAATTATAAAAAAGTCACCTTAAAGTAGTAGGGTGTTTGGTTTGGACCCCTATCGATTTTATTAATTAATAAAATAAAAATTACATAAGAAGGGGACTTGATACCTAAACCTCTTAAAAATATTACAATGATTAAAATTTATATATAGAATAAATATCTTGAAAATAAAATTAAACAACTACATATTATTATTTATCCTAATTATTTAAAATACTAACTACTAAGCTCACCTTATTCTTCATTTAAGTCATTATCAACAATCCACAAATTGATTGTCTTATCATTGATTGCGAACCAACTACTGCAATACACTGACATCTCCAAAGTATGAGGAGTCAATCAAGATCTTTTTTCATCAATTACTCGAGCGCTCTCACTAAAAACGTTTTTCGATAATACTGTAGAGATATGTGGTGTCAAAAGATCATATGCTATTTTGGATAAAATTAGATATTTCTTTACATGATCTTTATAAAAAAGATTCCAAATTATAGATGTTTTTGCTTTAGTTACAGCTTCCAAAGCATAATGATAATGGAGAAAATTGAGGATTATGAGAGAAAAAAATAATGAAAATAGAAAGTTTGAGAGAATTGGAGAGAGATATAGAGTATTTGGTGAGTTTTGGTTTTGGGGTGAATTATGGTGGTATTTATAGAGTTTTGGGGGTTAGGGAGTGAAATAACTATTGCGTGCCAAACAGCAAGACAAAAAAAAAAATCAATTTGACCCCAGGGCCAAATTGCCCCCACCCCCCAAAAAAAGGAGTTAGAGAGCCATTGGGCAACAACTCTCTTGTGGGTCGGCCTGCCGGGCCCGCGGTCCTAGACTGGTCGTTAGACTAACAGGCCGAACTAACCCACATGCCATTGCTAGATATATTTAGATCAAAATTCAATCCAATTCAAATCTTAAATTTAATTTTAAATAATTTTTACTTTTAAGAATTATCATATACATACAATACTTTATATATTCTCTTTAACCCTATTTTAAATCATCTTAATTTTACATATTTTACAAATTTTATTATATTTAAATAAACTAATCTCAAAAGAGTTATTATAATATTACTAAGCAGATGCTTATTACGGGAACAATAGGAAGCATAACAATGGACACTCTAGTTTTCACTTGAAACGAGCTCCATTCTTGTTTATGCAAATACCAAATTTCAATATACAGACATATTCCTTGAAAAATTCAGGGAAAACAATAGGAAAAAGAAAACCCATCTACACAATCCAAGTCTCTCATATATGTGAAATAGGAATCGTACAATTATCTTTCAAAAATTGCGATATTTTCCTATCTTATTAAATGGTCCATTTTTCAGTTTGGATCAAGAAAATTACAAAAAGTTGTACAAAGATATAAAAAATATTAAAGTAAAATAAGAACACGTGATATTATTTGACGAATAATAATGAACGTAATAAAAATATATTATATTATTTAAAGAATAATAATAAACATGTATGTGAATTTTTACTTGTTTAACCTAAATCTTCTATACTAGATATGTGTACCTACACGACTTGGATACAAAATGATAAAGGAACAAAGAACTTCTTCTTATGCATTCAAATATACATTCTTTAGTGCCATTTATTTGGTGGGTGCAGCCAAAAGAACACCTAATTTTCTTGTATTCTAGTGCGCAAAAACATAATCATTTTTTTATAAGGCAACATTGTATTAACTCTACCCTCATATATGTAGATAAAGGTTTTTGTTTAACCCCCCACCCCCAAGTTTTTGACCAAAATTGGTGCTTTTGAAAAGTATCACCAAAACCAGGCTCCGTTTTTGGATATCTCCTTGGAGGGATACCTCGCGTCTAACAGATGGGAGGTTCTAGGTCGTCACATCATTGCCGCTCTTTTTAACTGGGCAAAAAGTGGAGCTCGCTTCTACTCTTCTGTCAACCTCGTGTCTGCCTGAGCTTGTGTCTACCTGACGCAAAATGGCACTTCTTTTTGCATGAGATTTCTTGTCTTTTTTCAAAGGAATCTCTAATTACTTGCCTTTTTCGTAAGAATTTTTGAAAAGGCTGAAAAAAAGAAAATCACGAGAAGTACAAAAGGCATTCAAATGGCCTTTATATGCATGCATACCGAAGGCCTAAAAATTTCCTGTATCATTTTCTTCACTCATTCTTTTCCTCTCGAACGCCAAACATAGCAATCACCATTTTTCTTGTCTTCGTTGCAGAAAGCTTTCGTCTTTGGTTTCACAGGAAGCAAAGCTATTTTTCTCTCCTTCTCAAATTCTCCAAGAACAACTATTCACCTGGAACTACATATCATTTCTCTCTCTTTTATTTTCCCTCCTTGCACCGCTAGTTTGCCACCAGAGATTTGTGATGGAATTGCAATCGGAGAAAGTGTCATTGCCAGTACATCAGAGCCACTGCTAGACAGTTTCTATATAACAGTTTTTTTTAAACAAAAAATAGAGATTGTATTAATTTATTCATTTATTTTTTGAAATAGATATATTAAAATTTATTACAACAATACTTATTGGATTGTGGCCTTGTAGTGAAATTATTGGGATTTTGTGAAATTATATTTGCTAAATTGTTTGCTAATTTCTAATATGCTTTGATTTGTTGAATCAAAATTTGGGGTGAATTGTTAATTTGGTCTATCTTGTATTGTGGTGAATGGGTATAAACTATGTAGGGTGCAGATTTGGCTAAATTATTTATTGATTTATAATCTACTTTGATATGTTGAATCAAAATTTGGGGTGAATTATTGATTTGGTCTATTTTGTATTGTGGTAAATGGGTATAAACTGCGTAAGGTTCAGATTTGGCTTTGATTGTAGTGAGTGAAAGTGAGAATGAATCTGTTGGATTTTGGATTTTGGATTTTGTTTTATAAAAGATAAAAATCCTGAGATGCATTGGCAGCTATACATTTTGTGGCAATTTAACTAAGACTGAAAATAAAAATTTAAACGAGTGAGATGTTGGGTGTGATCAATTTTTTATCTAGTAAAATCACAAAATTGAATATTGAAAAAGTAAATTTTGATCTTTTAATCAATAATTGAGAATTTAAATTTTTTGAAATTATAGTTTGAATTAAATTCAATTTTCATCAATTTCTTTTTAAGTAAAACAAAATATAATTTTTTTTAATTAAAAGATGAAAAATTGATCCTAAAAGTTTTTATATACAAAATAATTTTGAAATATGAATATTAAAAAGATAAAATTTGAGAAACGTATATTTTGAAAAAAATAAAATAAAAATATTGCAATTAAATTATCTGAAAATGAAATTTTAATTTTGAATTATTTCTAATAATAAATATGTTAGGTTAAAGGAAAAATAATATTATTATCTTAAATTTTATGATTTTATATAAAAATTGATTAGAAAAATATTAATTTAAATTAGATGAGAATTATCAAATTATCTACAATTTTTTTCCAATAAAATGAGAAAAAAAAATAATATAGAATGAAAGATTAAAAAAATTTGATACTTAAATTTATTCTTAAATTGAAAAATTAGAAATATGAATATCACAAAGATAAAATTTGAGAAAAAACATATTTTGAAATAGTGAACTTTACCTTTGACTTTTATTATCTTACCTTTCTAGCTGATTGAATTATAGATTTATTACTATAACATGTGAAATTGGAATGATGCCATAGGGAGATGATAGAATATGGTATTGAGGTCTAAAATTTGATTGAACTGTATGTCATTGTAACATATTTGCATAACTCATAAAATATACTTTTTATATATTATACATATATAATTCATTAAATGACATAATATTAAATAATTAGTTTGATATATAGTAAATAGTTGTGGCATATATCAAATATTGTGATTTGGATTAATTTATACTGATTAATTTGATATTAATTGATATAGTAATGGCACCGGTTGTGACATACTTTATTTTTTTAATAGATAAATTCTACCTAATTTTGTCTAGGCATAATGTCACTAGAACAACCTGTAAGATTACAGTTATATTAGGATTGTGAGATTATACGTACTGTAGACGGAGATTTTTTTTAATGGTCTCTATCCCAAGGCATTGATTGTTAGAAATAGAGTTAGTTACCTCGGTTTAATCAACAAAATATGTACAGTTTGAAGATTTGACATGTCTACAATTCAATTGAAAATCAAAATAAGAGAAGACATTGTTATTGGTACTCCAACACGGTCTACAACAACTTCTATAATAGATGATGAAGATATGAAAAAATTGTGGTATTATGCATCTACAGTGAAGGGACAACCAATTGATTTGCATGTTCATCATGAGATTGTCCAGATTTCAATTACAACTATAAATCTTCCAGAATATGACAACTTCACTCCTATTATTGAGTCCTTCACTAAATTACTGAACTCAGCTACTCCAATTAACATGCCTAATATTGATTTAAATGTACATACACATGTTCTTACCAATAATTTTGCACATCTCCCAACCGACACTTTCCAATCCCTTTATATTATATTAGTTTAGGATACCCTAGCTGTTGGACCTAGTAATCAATACTTATCAACCTCAATGGAGTTTGTTACACCTTCACATTGTGCCGGCATTCAACTAAGTCAAACATAGCCCAGACTACCATTGATTTCAACTGCAGAATTAGGTATTCTATTAGATGTAATCCCAATTAATGAATGGGTTGCTAAAGAGCCTAATTGGGTAAGTGCTCCAGAGGTGATTGCGGATGATTTAGAACCAACATCGGACATTGATAGGTTTACTGCGAAAGATACCCCCGACGAGGGCGAGGGGATAGCAATACTGGAGAATAGATTCCCGATCCTTTTGTAATGTAACAACCTGTTAATATACCCGCTGAATTGGACCAATTGTATAATCTACCGTATTCAATCTATCTTAATAGATTGGATACTTCTCAAGAAATAGAAAATAAAGCCGGTAGAATGGCAACAAGTAGCAACGGGATAAACTTATGATCAGAATCTAACAGTGACTTAAGGGTTGGCATGTGGTTTAGGAATAAGGATGAGTTACTTTGGGCTATTCTGTCGTGATCTGTCAGAATGGGTCATAAATTTATGGTACAAGAAAGTAAGGCAACATTATCGGTTGTTAAGTGTAAAAATTTAACTCCACAATATCTCTGTTATTGGTGAATCTGTGTGCGAAACAAGAAAGGTAGTGGTTTATGGAAAATTACTTGATGATATGGAAAGCGCATTTGTCTAGTCCAGACAATAGATGGGAACTATCGCAACATGAGTGCGAAATTTATGACGAAACAAATTTTGTCGATAATTCACAATAATTCAAAAATTAAGGTGAATGAGATAAACAGTTATATTCATGATACATTACATTTTACTCCGTCTTACAAGAAAGGATGGAATGCACGTAGCAATGGCAACTGGGCCGGGCCGGCTCTGCCGGCTCGGCAGACCAAGCACTCTGCGCCGGTCTGGGCCAAGGGGTAAAATCCTTGGCTTGCCACGGGTCGGCCCGCTTAGGCCGCGGCCCGAAGGGCCGGCCTGCCTGAGAGAGCCGTTACCCAACGGCTCTCTCTGGTTTTTTTTTAATTTGGTCCTTTAATTTTTTTTTTTACAATTTAGCCCCTAAAACGGCTGAATTATTTTTTTTTTTGCAATTTGGTCCCTAACCCCCAAAACTCTATAAATACCCCCCCAATTCAACCCAAAACTCATCAACACTCTCCAATTCTCTCTTATTTCCATTCATCTTTCTCTCATAATCCTCAAATTTATTCATTTTCTCTATAAAGAGTATTAGAATAGAATTTATTTTTGTGTTATACTTTTTCAATTCTTCAAGAAAGTCTTCATATTTTGGAAGATTGTTACGAGATGTAGCCCTTGGTAGAAAATGAAGATCAGCATTTTGATATTTGTGGTTGGTGGAAGGCTCATGTAAGTCAATACCCCATTTTATCTAAAATGGCACGTGATCTTTTGACACCACTAGTCTCTATAGTGCCATCGGAAAGCGTCTTCAGTGAGAGCGCTCGAACAATCGATGAAAGAAGATCTCGATTGGCTCCTCAAACTTTGGAGATGTTAATGTGTTGTAGTAGTTGGTTTGCAGCCGAAGATAGGACGGCTAATTCGTGGATTATTAATGATGAATAGGGTGAACCAAGTAGTTAGTTTAGTATTTTTGTAATTAGGAATTTAGAATAAGTACTATTATATATTTAATTTTATTTTTAGGATATTTATTATATTTTTAAATTTTAATCATTGTAATAATTTTAAGAGGTTTAGGCATCAAGTCCCCCTCTTATGTAATCTTTATTTTATTAATTAATAAAACAGGTAAGGGTCCAAGCCAAACCCCCCACCACTTCAAAGTGGCTTTTTTATAATTTTAAAAAATTATTTAAGTAGGAAAAAAAAAGGGAAAAAGCCACGGGGCCGGCCCGCACCGGCCCGCGGGTCACACGGGCTAAGGTCCCGGTCCGATCCGGTCCCAATAGCATGCCTGCGTGCATAGCAGTGGCAACTGGGCCGGCCTAGGACCGGATCGGATCGGCCCGCCCCTCTCCGGGACCGGCCCGACATGGCCCGAAACCGTGCGGGCCGGCCCAGTTGCCACTGCTATGCACGCATGCATGCTATTGAGATGATCTGTGAAGATTAGCATTGTTTATTTGCACAGCTACCCCAGTATATGTAGTCCTTACAAGATGTGAATCCAGGTACCGTCATAACGTGGCACTTCTTACTTGTAGACAGCAATGGGGCCACGACATTTGAATATGTTTTTTGGACATTCAAACAATGTATTGATGCACTTGTTCACATGAAATTGGTGGTTAGTGTTGACAAGACATTTCTTAGGGTATCTATATGTTGACGTCAACTTTAGTCGAGCCGTTATAACGGTAACTTTAAGTCGATACCGATAGGAATTTCGCTAAGCCGATGATGACGTCAAGTATTCTTCAACCGATATACTCGGTTAACATAGGAACCAGGAGCCATTGAGCCATCACCCCTTATGTCTCGGCACAATCGGTAAAGTACTACTGCACCTAACCGCTATGGTTGAGCCATGAAGCGAGATTTTCTCCACGTACAGATACTTAGCATTGACACCTGGGCCGGCTTGCACGGTTTCGGGCCAGTCCCTGGGCTAGAAGCCCTGGGACCGGTACGGCTCGGGCCCTCGGCCCGTGGGCTTATTCTTTTTTTTTCTCCTACTTAATTCGATTAAAAATTTTGATATTCAACTGTTTTGTAATTTTTTTTATTTTTACTTAAATAACATAATTTTTTAAAATTATAAAAAAGCCACCTTGAAGTGGTGGGGGGTTTGGCTTGGACCTCTACCTGTTTTATTAATTAATAAAATAAAGATTACATAAGAAGGGGATTTGATGCCTAAACCTCTTTAAAATATTATAATGATTAAAATTTAAAAATAGAATAAATATCCTAAAGATAAAATTAAATACATAATATTACTTATCCTAAATTCTTAATTACAAGAATACTAAACTAACTACTTGGTTCACCTCATTCATCATCTGAGTTATCATCAATAATCCATGAATTAGCTGTCCTATCTTCGGCTGCAAACCAACTACCACAACACATTAACATTTTCAAAGTTTGAGGAGCTAATCGAGATCTTCTTTCATCGATTGTTTGAGCGCTCTCACTGAAGACGCTTTCTAATGGCACTATAGAGACGGTGGTGTCAAAAGATCACGTGCCATTTTAAATAAAGTGAAGTATTAACTTACATGAGTCTTCCACCAACCACAAATATCAAAATATTCATCCTCATTTTCTACCAAGGGCTGCATCTCATAAATTGTCATCTCGTTGTAGGTGGTAAACGATCTTTTTTGACGTTTCATAATATCCTATGGATTAAATACTGATGAAATTGAAGAGGTAGATTTTCGTGGAGGTTGAAAGTGACTGCTAGATGATGATAAGCTTGCCTACTTAAACTAGGAGAACTAGAATAAGAAGACTCAAACTCATACAAATTATACATATTAGATAGAGCTTTAACCATTTTATCTTTTATATCTTTTATCATATATTGCCTAAGTGTTTGAAATTCATCAAAATCTAATGTTTCATATAAATATTCAATAATACTATAAAATCCAGTCATTTTTACTCGAGGATCCATACATAAGCCATACAATATAAAATAGGAATATCTTCATAATATTTTTTATATTTTTCAAATATACTTCTCATAAAATAACCATATTGGGGATGATCCATATACTCACAAAAAATATGTGCTACCTTAACAAGTGTTGGAAGAATATGATGAGTAGTGGGATAATAAGATCTCGATACAAGTTTAGCGGCTTCTTTGAAAGTAAATAAAAATGTTGAAAGTGCAGTACAATTTTCAAAATGAATTTCAGTTAGTGGAGGTTGAAAATTATTACTATTACAAAATTCAATAAGTTGGTTTTGAAAAGGTATAACACTTTTAAACATATCTAAAGTTGAGTTTTATCTAATTTTACAATCTAATCTAAATTTTTTAAAAGATACTCTTTGTTCTTGGCATAATATCTTAAAATTTTGTTGCCTAGTTGGGGAGATTTTAATAAATAAAATAACATTTCTAATTATATTAACAATATCATCAACATATTTATATCTTTCCTTAACATACAAATTAAGTATATGACAAGCACACCTAGTATGAAATAAAATATCATCTAATATAGGATTTATAGTATTTTTCAAAATTGTTATGGCGGAATCATTATTTGAAACATTATCTAAAGAAATGAAATAATTTTATTTCAAATCCTTTATTCACAATATATTTGGGTAATCATTCTAGCTATACTACTACCTACATGAGGATATTCATAGAATTTAAAATAAACAATTCTTTTTTCTACTAACCAATCATGATCTATCTAATGACATATGATGCACAAATATGACTCATTAGTAATTGCAATCCAACCATCACAAGTAAGAGCAAATTTTCAATTACAAGAATCAAATATAGCAATTAGATACTCTTTCATTGCTTTATATATTTTTATTATATCATTTTTTAACGTTGTTTTAGGAATTCTTTTCTATGCTGGTTGACAATTATTTTGTATATATTGTTCATAATGTGAATTTTCTACAAAATTAAAAGGTAATTTAATTTGAGCAATCATTTTAGCAAATCCACTTCTATTTTTTCTATGGTCATATTAAAAATTACTAATAATTTGACCTCTTGTAGTACGTATTTGTTGTTGTTTAAGTAGGTTTTCTAACCAATCATTATGTGACCTTTTCACATGTCTAACTTATGTTCCCGTCCCTCCTCCCTTCTTATGTGCATATACCACCCTACAAATTTTACATGTTGCCCTATCATTATCATTATCCTTTTCAAAAAGATTCCAAACCATAGATGTTTTTGCTTTAGCTATAACATCTACTGTTTCAACATCATCCTCACCTATATTAGATTCATTAGGATTAATTGTTGGAGTTGATTGTGATTGTGAAATACTAACGCTAGGCCTACTAGGATCTTCATATTCATTATCTATTTTATTATTTATTAAATTTAAGGTTGGATCTATATTAAAATCAAAATGTGCAGATGATTGTGATGAAGAAAAATGATGATATTGATTTGGATCCATTATTTCTTTAAAAAAAACTAGCAATCAAAATTCAAATAAAAATTTAAAAAAATAAAGTATTAACAAATAATGAAATAAGAGAATTAAAAATATAAATAATAAATTAACTTAAAAATTAAACAAATAACTAAAACAAATAAACAATTAATAAAGCTAAAACATAAGAAAGTAATATTAAGAAATACTAACTCATTGATGACCAAGAATAACAATACTTTGTGGAGCTTTTTACTTCTTGTATCTACTATTCCGCTACTTAATAATCTTTCAAAATATGAAGACTTTTTTGAAGAATTGAAAAAGTATAACACAAAAATAAATTCTATTCTAATACTTTTTGTAGAGAAAATGAAGAAATTTGAGGATTATGAGAGAAAGATGAATGAACATAAGAGAGTTTGAGAAAATTGGAGAGTGTTTAATGAGTTTTGGGTTGAATCGGGACGTATTTATAGAGTTTTGGGAGTTAGAATAAAGAATATAACCGTTATGGACTAAAATGTAAAAAAAAAACATTTCAGCAGTTTTTGGGGCTGCAATGTAATAAAAAAAAATAAGAGAGTCATTGGGTAATGGCTCTCTCGTGCAGGCCAGGGGTTTCTACCCTTGGCCCCGACTGAACCGGACCAGGACCTAGGACCGGCCCTAGGCCCGGCCCGATGTACAGTGGACGGTTCAGCCTTCGGGCCGGGCCCGACATGTCGGGCCGAACCGGCCCACTGGCCATTGCTACAGATAGGTGATTACAATGCCACAGTAAGTATAAAACGGGTACGGATTTCCATAACAAGGACACGATAAAAAATCCATCCAGAAGATTTTCAGTTTCAAGTTTTCAATTCTCTTTTTATTCTGCATTTTCTTTATCTTTATTCATAGCTTTGGTTAGTTTTAGAAGTTTCCTTTATTTCTTTATTACTTGCTTTCCGTTTCATTTTACTTTGGTTTTAAATCCCAATAATTTTGTACTTCTTTTTATCAAAATCAATCGAAACACACAGATTCCAATCCCTGTTGGCTTCCGCATGTGATATTTCTACCTTCTTGGACCCTTTCTATAGTATGTTCAAGGAACTCACGTCTCTTAAAAGGTTCAACTCTTGCATTCATTCTTCCATCGGACTGTTTATGTTAATCGAAAGAGAAGCCGATTGCTAATTCCATCGGCTCCCCTTTTGTACGGCAACATAAATTGGCACGCCTAGTGAGACGCAAGGTAGTTGTTGCATGCAATTGCGTTCAGAACGCCTAATGTCGAATCCTCAGCAGCAGTCCTTAGAGCCTTTATCGGATTCTTCCGATAGGCCTACAGTTCGGGTTTTACGGGGAGCCTTCGATTCTACAGCGACGACTTCCAATAATGCCCAAGTCACCCTTCCTGAGCAGGGAACACAGTCCTCGTCTCCCCCTCAACTATCTCAATTAACACCCACGTTCTTAATTGTGATACGACATGCCATAAAGTAATATACAGGTGAACTTATTCAGAGCCTTATTCTCTAGTTTGCCATAGTGTTCCGGCCACTACTTCAGAACAAGCTCCGAAATTTTGAACAGAGGTAAAATGCTACCTTAGACAGTTGTGTATCCTCTGGCCTCAACCATTGGTACACAATCTTATAGGTCAATGCAATTGTTGCGCAGGAAGTTGTCATTTTCGATACCCAGGGGGCACCAAGGGAGTCTGGGATTAGTGGCACAAGGCATGGTTCTGTAGAGCCTTTCCTAAGAAGAACCGCACCATACCTGATTACGGGGGTCCAGGCACCAATGGGGGTATAGGTATCTTATGACCTGACGGCAGCTCCTAACAAGAGTGTTTATTTCCCGTATGGAGGGCCACAGAGCTATGCTACCATGGTTTCTCCCACGTATCCTGCCACGGCAATAGCTTATCCGATGCTGGGAGTAGGATACCCTGAGATGGCCTCATTCCTAGGATAGGGTTCCCAACCAATTATGCTAAATTCTCCCATGCAAAATCAACAATCAGCACCATTAGCCGATGTTAATACAATAACAAAAGCATTGCGTCGACAAACCAGGGATCAACCAGTTTATTAGAAACCTTATCCTGAATAGGTAGATTCTATGGCAATGTTACCTCAAAGGTTTAAAGTGATGGACAAAACGCAGCACAGGAAGCCATGGATGGAAAAACAGAGACCAAAAAAAATTAAACGCGGGCCATAAAGGCCATGCGGAAGCGTGAAGATCATACCTTTGCGCTCCTTAACCCTTCTAGGTTGAGTAAGAGCGGATTGAACAACTGGAATCGCCTCGCTTTGCACAGTTGAATGAGCTTCCGGTTGAACACCCGCTAGCCTTCGACTGCGTCTTGTTTGCATTAACGCTTAGCTCTCCAACTCTCGGGATATTTCTCAGCCTACCCTCTAGTCGGTGAACACTATGGTGAAGAGGAAGGGTCTCAATTCTCCTTGGTTCGTTCGCTATCGATTAGCAAAGAACAAGAGAAAACAAGAAGAAGGAGAGAGTTTTGTGAGAGAGAGAGACTCACGTGAGTCTTGCTTGGGAAGGGAAAAATTAGGGTTTTTTTCTTTCAAAGAGTTGTTTATATTTAGCCAAAATTAGGTCTCTCAATCTCTGATAAACATATCCCCGGGATTTCAAAATATCCGGACGTTATCCTGAGAAACAATTTGGCCTAACCTTAAACTCCTCTTAACCGTATCTGGAAAAACCCTAAGGTCCAAGCTATTGGGCCAGATAAATATTTATTATTTTTCTTGGACCCAAAAGGCCCAAAATAATAAATATTAATTATTTATTTTCTGGGCTTACATAAGTAACCCAATAAATAACTAATGAGCCCAAATGAACCATAATAATTAATCTCTAATTATTTATTTCTTGGGCCTACATAAATAATCCAATAAATAATTAAACATTAATTATTTCCCCTAGTTTAAGCCCAGGTTAATTTCTTAATTATTCATACTGGACCTAGGCCCTGAATAATTAATTAACCAAATAAACTAGATAATTAATTTCTCTCAACTCCTATTTTATTTATTTATTTATTTATTTATTTTATTCCAATCCAATAATAAATTAGACTTCCTGAATAAAATAAAATAAAACAAAATAAAATAAAATCCTCTTCAACTGAGACCAAATCCTCAACCCAAAAATAGTTAGGACTTACGGGCTATCCCGAGAACCAAAAAGACACATCGCCTTGGTCGCTAAAATGACCAAAATACCCTTGCTATATAAATAGCTGTATTTTGTATTTTAAATATTTCCTAATATCACCATAAGGAAATATTGACCCCAAGGACAATGCTGCATTCGCAAAGTCTCCGACCTACAGGTGAAATGACTAAAATACCCCTCCACACATCGCCGTACATTTAGAGAGGAAGAAGTGTACTAACACCCTCTAAATGACATCTACCATCCTTAGGCTTCTAGTCCAATGATCCACGACTTCCCGGAGTGTTTCCGCTTTCCAAGGGAGCTACCCTAAAGCAAACATCCAAGTCATGTTTCCCAGGGCCCCGGCTAATTTAGACCATTCGGACAACCACAAGGGGCGATATAGTGCAGTAAACTATCTTGTATAAGTCCTGTCTTAACTAACTAGTCACACATACCCAACATGCAAGTATATTGGCCCTATGATAGAACCTCAACTACAAGAAATCAAAGTATATGCTTCCAGCCTTCGCTAGACCACCAACTCATACTCAAGTCGTAGAGTACTGGTCCACGCTCGTAGCGGTAGTAGTCTAGGTTTCTACCATATAGTACTTTGAGAAACCACTACTACAGTCCTGTTCTACGTATTCGAAATACGCTTATGTCATGAAGTGAGTGGACTACCCACTCGGCTAAAGGTAAGCCATTCCCCATTTGGAATTCATAACATAATAACCTAAACATGATGAGGTTCCTGGCCTCATCAATAGGTTAAGAACAAATGTTTATGTGTTAAATAACCCGTGATCCATACCTTATCGTGAAAGACCACCATTCACATGGATCACTTATTTAAACACAATGGGTCCTGTTCCAAACGAAAATCGTGCACAAACAAAAAGTAAATTCACAAACAATTTCCGAAAATAAATTCTTTTATTAAATAATTCGATTTTACATCGTAAACCTAGTCTAAGAGGGCATACAATCCAACAATCTCCCACTTGCACTCTAAGACTAGGTAAGTCCATAGGTGCCCACCCCTATGGCGTCTAAGTGTCTCTTGAAGACTCTCTCACCCAAAGGCTTGGTGAATGGGTCTCGCTAGATTGTTTTCTCGAGGTAATATGCTCCACCACGACTTCCCGTCTCTCGGATGAAATCCCGGATCGGTGGTACTTCCTCTCGATGTGTTTCCCTTCTTGTGGTTCCGAGGCTCCTTAGATTGCGACACCGCTCCAAGTGTTGTCGCAATACATCACAACCGGCCTGTCCATATGTGGTACGACTCCAAGTTCTCGAAAGAAACTTCCGGAGCGCACCGCTTCCTTGGACGCTTCCGAAGCCGCCACATACTCGCCTTCCATGGTTGAGTCAGCAATACAAGATTGCTTGATACTCCTCCATGAAATTGCTCCTCCGTACAAGGTGAAGACATATCCACTAGTGGATTTTCTCTCATCCTTATCCGCCCGGAAGTCCGAGTCCGTGTATCCCGTAGGAACCAAATCATCACCTCGTAAACCAAAGATATAATCTCTCGTTCCCTTGAGGTACTTGAGAATATGCTTTACAGCCTTGCCAATGAACCTCCCCGGGTTTGACCGATATCCGCTAACTAAGCCCACGGCAAAGCGTATATCCGGCCTAGTACACAAGCATGGCGTACATGAGACTTCCCACCGCCGAAGCGTAGGAATCCTACTCATTCTGTCCTTTTCTTCTTGAGACTTAGGACAACTCCTTCGAAGAAAATGACAACCCATGTCCGCAAGGGATTAGAGCTCCCTTGCATGAGTCCATGCTGTACTTGGCCAGCATCTTGTCAATGTATGTCGCTTGGGATAATCCTAACATTCTCTCGCTTCCTATTTCTAAGAAGCCTAATCCCGAGAATGTAGTCGGCTTCTCCCAAGTCCTTCATACCGAATTGACTAGACAGCCAAACCTTTGTAGATGACAATGTCCCTACATCATTTCCAATGAGTAGAATGTCATCCACATACAGTGACAAGAAAAACCACATTGATGCCTTCAAGTTTCCCGTACACGCATGGTTCATCTTCGTTTTGAATAAAACCATAAGACTTTACAGCCTCATCAAAACGAATGTTCCATGCTCTTGATGCTCGCTTAAGTCCATAAATGGACTTCTTAAGCTTGCAAACCATGTGTTCCCCGGCCTTCAAAGAATGAAGCCTTCCGATTGGGACATATAGATGTCTTCGCTAAGATGGCCATTTAAGAATGCCGTCTTGACATCCATTTGCCATATCTCGTAGTCATAGTGACAAAGCGATGGCAAGGAGGATGCGAATGGATTTAAGCATGGCTACCGGGGAAAAGGTTTCCTCATAGTCGATACCCTCTTTCCGAGTATACCCTTTCGCCACAAGCCTAGCTTTGAAGGTTTCCACCTTCCCATCCGCTCCTCTCTTCCTCTTGTATACCCACTTGCACCCAATGGGTTTTATCCCTTCAGTGTGAAGCTACAAGATCCCAAACCCGATTGAGGTACATAGACTCAATCTCGGCTTTCATTGCTTCATGCCACGTATTTGCATCGGCATCAGCAATAGCCTCCTCGTATCTAGCGGGGTCTTGTTCCCGATGGTCGGAAACCAGCTCAAAGGCTTCTCCATCCATCTATCCGGAACCCTAGACACTCTCCCACTACGACGAGGCTCCATTTGTACTGTGTTCTTGAGGCCGTGCCTCTTCTTGTTCCAAAATCGGGCCGCAGAAGTTGATTCCATAGATAACTTCTCCCGCAGCTCCAACCTCGTTGAACCTTTAGTGGAAGTACTTTGATCATCTTCCAAGTATCTAGCATTGGTACCGACTAGTACCTTCTGCTCCTTAGGATGATAAAAATAGCCTCCTTTTGTCCCTTTTGGATACCCAACAAAATAGCATAATTCCGATCTTGGTTCCAACTTGTCTCCCTTGATCAAGCACATAAGTCGGACACCCCCAAATCCCGAGATGATTCGGACTTGGCTTACGCCCACCCACATCTCATAGGGAGTCCTAGGTACCGACTTGGAAGGCACCAAGTTCGTAATATATGCCGCCGTTTCCAGGGCATATCCCCAAAAGGACACTCGGAAGAGTAGCATGAGACATCATGCTTCGGACCATTTCCATCAACGTCCCGTTCCTTCTCTCGCCTACTCCGTTTCGCCGGGGGTTCCCGCGCAGCAGAGCTGGGATACTATCCCATGATGTACCATGTAGTCCTTGAATTCACCTAGGAGGTACTCTCCACCACGATCCGATCGTAAGGTTTTGATTAATTTACCCGTCCGACGCTCCACTTCACCCTTAAACTCTTTGAACTTGTCAAAAGAGTCGACTTGCGTCTCATCGTAAATGTAACCATACCTCGTACAATCATCCGTGAACGTGATGAAGTACTCAAAACCTCCCCTAGCCGGTGTAGACAATGGACCGCACACATCGCTGTGAACAAGACTCAACACCTCCTTGGCTCTATCCGCCTTTGGTGTAAAAGACCTTTTGGTCATTTTTCCCATCGAGCAAGATTCACACCGAGGCCAACTTTCCAATCTCAATGAGCCCAAAGGCCCATCATGGATTAGCCTCCGAATCCCGGTTGAGTTAATATGACCCAACCTCAAATGCCAAAGGTATGAATCATTGATATTGGTCTTTCTCTTCTTAGTTAAAGGTTCAGTACAGAGCGTTATTTGATTGGTTATTAATAGGGTTTAAAAAGAACAAATTTCCATACATGTGCCCAAGACATAAAATTTCTCCATCTCTACCGATAGAAATACCGTAATGGAAAGATACGTAATATCCTTGATTAATAAGTTTTGCAACCGAAATCAAATTCCGACGAAAACCAGGTACATATAAAATGTCTTTTAAAACCACTATCTTATTACAATCAAAATTAAGATCCAGCTTCTCCCACCGCAAGGGCCCGCACTTGTGCTCCATTACCCACTCGAAGCCCATGTTCGCCCTTCTTGAGTCTTCTTATCTTCCTAAACCCCCGCAAGGAGTTACGGATATGATCGTTGGCTCCCGAATCAACAATCCAAGTGGAAGTTGATCCTACCATTGATATGGACTCTAGATAGTAAACATTACCCGTGGGGTTTTTCTTGGCCTCGAAGATCCGGACACTCCTTTTTCCAGTGTCCCTTCTTTCCACACTTGAAGCACTTGCCCTTTGGTTTGTCCTTGGGCTGGTTCTTGGCCGGGCCGCCGCATTCCCCTTCTTCCTCTTGAACTTTCCGGGCTTAGGCCCGGCTCTTGAAGAAGAGGCCTTAGCAATCATGGCCTTAGACTGCGGCTTCATGACCTTCTCCGCCATCCGGAGCTCCTTCATCGGCTCAGCCAAACTCATGTTCAACTTGTTCATGTTATAGTTTAACTTGAACCGAGTGAAAGAGCCCTGTAGAGATTCGAGAACCATGTCCACTTGGCTCTCTGGGTCAATGACAGCTCCCTAAGATTTCTCGCCTCCTCGAAAGCAAGCAATCATCTTGAGCATATGCTCTCTGACCGATGCTCCCTCACCCATCTTAGTGTTTACAATTGTTCGAAGAGCCTCCCGCCTTGCGGGCCGGCTCTTGTCCGCGAACATAGTTGCCAACGATTGACTAATGTCATATGCGTAAGCCATGTGCTCGTGTTTTGACCGGAGCACATTAGACATGGAAGCTAACATATAGCAACGTGCCATTTCGTCGCCTTTCTTCCATGCCTTTTCAGCCTCTCGCTCTTCAGCGGTGGAACCTTCCCCGATAACAGAAGGTGTTTCGTAAAGGACATACTTATACTCCTACTGTGAGTATTATGTCCAGGTTCCTTTTCCAAATCCACATAGTTTGGACTCCGTTAACTTATTCTCCCCGAGAATAACGGCCAATGGACTAAAAGAACCTCCCACCATTTCTGAAAATCGAAAATAAAAGAAAGAAATTAGTTTGTGAAAACAAAATGAAATTTGTGCACCGAAAATAATTTGGCTCTTAGGAAAACCGACATAGCTTCTTGGGAAGATTAACAGCTTCCTAAGCTAAGTGTATTAACCACCACAAATTAATTTCCCTTCTAGGTAATGGTCTAGAGAATAACTCCATCGTGGGATGGCCGTTTCCTCTCATTTCCTATGGACATACCTCGCACTATAACCTCCAACGTAGGCCGGCCGATCATAGTACGTGCCCCGGTTATTAATTACATCCTTCCATTAGATCTAGATCCTTGTGGTATCCCCATCCTATACGGGTTCACTCCCAGTGGTGACGCGAGGGGATCCACGATCTCTAATGAGGACCGTGATGGAAGCCGTGGGGCCGTTGGAACCCCTCTCCCACTTAGTCTTTTAAAATAAAGGTTTTCTGGAAAATATCCTTTTGAAATTTCCATTAAGTTTTTCTTAACTCAAAAATATCTAAGTCCAATAAAATCTCTATGTCAAGGCTTATATCCTTTGAGAGATTTCCTCCATGGACTAATTTTATATAAGTTAAAACTTAATGATTTCAAAAATTTCCAACTAGAACTTTCTAGAGACTTTGGTCTCAAGTTTATTTGACAAAATCATTTTTCTAGTCCAAAACAAAACAAAATGGCTCTCCATTTTAATTTACAAAAATATCTAAATCCAATATATTTTCTATGTCAAGGATTAAATCCTTTGAGAAAATATTCAAGGATTAATTTTTGTACCAATTAAAATAACCATTTAGTTTTTAAAGAAAAATATTTTTCCTTGCCAAAACAAAAGGTTCCCAAAGACTTTGGTCTTTGAGGAAAAGCACACATAGGTACATAAAAAAAAATAGCATGCTAGAAAACAATAAACGTTTTCATGCTTTTCTATTTTTTAAACCTAAGTGCCCAAATAATATAATTAAACACATTAATTAATTAATTAATGATCTTATTTAATCCTAAAATCCCTTACTAATATTTTTCATGCAAATATATTCCAAGAATATAAATATTGCAAAAATATTAACTTCGCCTGATATGGGACCCCAAAACGAAAAAGAAAAAAAAAAAATTTTTTGACTGGAGGTCCACTGCACCGGCCGCACCGGATCGGGCCCATTTGGCCTGTGGTCCACCGCGGCCGCTGTGAACCAGCCGCACCAGATCTCCTGAAGCTTCCAACCCGCCAAGCCGTGATCCGCCCGCCCGCGAACCGCGCCCGAACCGCTTCTCCTCTGCACGCGACCCGCGTGTTTTACCGGATTCGCTGCCCGACCCGGAATCAATTGCAATTCAGAATCAACATTCAAAATGAATTCGGCTTGGATTGCTACAGTCGCGGCTCAGCTCCAGCGGCTCGTGCGACACGGCTCTTCACATAGAAACAGTGGCGGCTCGGCTCAAGGCTCGGCTCGGCTTAAACGGCTTAGGAACAGTGCATCTTCTTCGTTTTTTTCTTCAGTTTCGCGCGTGACTTGCAGAGCATTTTTCCTTCGATTTTTTCTGTCTTCTTTGGCTTCTTTGGACATTTTTACTTATAAAAACTCATCTAAAACATAACCACAACCGCCAAAACCCATTAAAATTGGGTTTACACGATTAAAACACCAAAGCCAGAAAATTTACAGAGGGTCCTATGCTTCCACTGTGAAGCTTACAAAACCATCTATCCCATACCAAAACAGCGAAGGATCACAGGTATAATCATCTTCTCCATTTTATTAACTACCATGCTCCCTATATTGATCAAAACATGTGGCTCTGATACCACTTTGATGGACAAAACGCAGCACAGGAAGCCATGGACGGGAAAACAGAGACCAAAAAAAATTAAACGCGGGCCATAAAGGCCATGCGGAAGTGTGAAGATCATACCTTTGCGCTCCTTAACCCTTCTAGGTTGAGTAAGAGATGATTGAACGACTGGAATCGTCTCGCTTTGCACAGTTGAAGGAGCTTCCGGTTGAACACCCGCTAGCCTTCGACTGCGTCTTGTTTGCATTAACGCTTAGCTCTCCAGCTCTCGGGATATTCCTCAACCTACCCTCTAGTCGGTGAACACTATGGTGAAGAGGAAGGGTCTCAATTCTCCTTGGTTCGTTCGCTATCGATTAGCAAAGAACAAGAGAAAACAAGAAGAAGGAGAGAGTTTTGTGAGAGAGAGAGACTCACGTGAGTCTTGCTTGGGAAGGGAAAAATTAGGGTTTTTTTCTTTCAAAGAGTTGTTTATATTTAGCCAAAATTAGGTCTCTCGATCTCTGATAAACATATCCCCGGAATTTCAAAATATCCGGACGTTATCCTGAGAAACAGTTTGGCCTAACCTTAAACTCCTCTTAACCGTATCTGGAAAAACCCTAAGGTCCAAGCTATTGGGCCAGATAAATATTTATTATTTTTCTTGGACCCAAAAGGCCCAAAATAATAAATATTAATTATTTATTTTCTGGGCTTACATAAGTAACCCAATAAATAACTAATGAGCCCAAATGAACCATAATAATTAATCTCTAATTATTTATTTCTTGGGCCTACATAAATAACCCAATAAATAATTAAACATTAATTATTTCCCCTAGTTTAAGCCCAGGTTAATTTCTTAATTATTCATACTGGACATTGGCCCTGAATAATTAATTAACAAAATAAACTAGATAATTAATTTCTCTCAACTCCTATTTTATTTATTTATTTATTTATTTATTTTATTCCAGTCCAATAATAAATTAGACTTCCTGAATAAAATAAAATAAAACAAAATAAAATAAAATCCTCTTCAACTGAGACCAAATCCTCAACCCAAAAATAGTTAGGACTTACGGGCTATCCCGAGGACCAAAAAGACACATCGCCTTGGCTGCTAAAATGACCAAAATACCCTTGCTATATAAATAGCTGTATTTTGCATTTTAAATATTTCCTAATATCACCATAAGGAAATATTGACCCCAAGGACAATGCTGCATTCGCAAAATCTCCGACCTACAGGTGAAATGACTAAAATACCCCTCCACACATCGCCGTACATTTAGAGAGGAAGAAGTGTACTAACACCCCTCTAAATGACATCTACCATCCTTAGGCTTCTAGTCCAATGATCCACGACTTCCTGGAGTGTTTCCGCTTTCCAAGGGAGCTACCCTAAAGCAAACATCCAAGTCATGTTTCCCAGGGCCCTGGCTAATTTAGACCATTCTGACAACCACAAGGGGCGATATAGTGCGAAACTATCTTGTATAAGTCCTGTCTTAACTAACTAGTCACACATACCCAACATGCAAGTATATTGGCCCTATGATAGAACCTCAACTACAAGCAAATCAAAGCATATGCTTCCAGCCTTCGCTAGACCACCAACTCATACTCAAGTCGTAGAGTACTGGTCCACGCTGTAGCGGTAGTAGTCTAGGTTTCTACCATATAGTACTTTGAGAAACCACTACTACAGGTCCTGTTCTACGTATTCGAAATACGCTTATGTCATGAAGTGAGTAGACTACCCACTGGCTAAAGGTAAGCCATTCCCCATTTGGAATTCATAACATAATAACCTAAACATGATGAGGTTCCCAGTCTCATCAATAGGTTAAGAACAAATGTTTATGTGTTAAATAACCCGTGATCCATACCTTACTGTGAAAGACCACCATTCACATGGATCACTTATTTAAACACAATGGGTCTGTTCCAAACGAAAATCGTGCACAAACAAAAAGTAAATTCACAAACAATTTCTGAAAATAAATTCTTTTATTAAACAATTCGATTTTACATCAGAAACCTAGTCTAAGAGGGCATACAATCCAACATAAAGTGCCTAAGTTCTTCACGTTCTCTGGAGAGGACAACAAGTCAACTATAGAATATACTAGGAGGTTCACGGTGCAATGTGGAGAATTCGGGAATAGTGATTAGCATGAATTGCAATTGTTTTATTTATCTTTAACAGGGATGGCATTTACTTGGTAATCAAATCTGATGCCTAATTCTATGTATTCATGGGTAGACATGGAATGAATTTTTCATGAGCGTTTCTTCAAACCGGCACATGAGGTTTCTATAATAGATCTCCTGGTGGGCAAACAAAAGTTGTCCAAATGTGTAGTAGAATTCATTGAGTACTTTCGATAGATTAAGGCTAAATATACCACTCAATTGCCAGAAATGAAGCGTACTAGAATAGCCATCAACAGAATGCATCCGCAACTTAAAAAATGCCTCATCTTTCAGGATTTTTTTAATTTGTCCCGCCTACTTTCCCATGCCATTAGAATAGAAGAAAGAATTAAGGAAAATGAGAAGAAGTGGTCTGTCAAGTTCTCTCATGGGCAAACATGATATCAGCTGTGGATGATGTTACGGACAACAAGAAGGAACAATGGAGATAATGGCAGCAGAATTAGTGAAAAGTGCATCTTATACTTGTCATTTTTTGAAACTTGACAAAGGCAAGGAGGAGGTTTCACCTGTGGGGCCATCCACCTATACATTTGACGTGTCAAAGGCCGAATAAATCTTTGATCAGATGGTCAAGGATAAACAAATCCATTTACCTTTCGGTCACAAAGTCCCAAGCCCAGAAGAATTGAAAGGAAAGAAATATTGTAAGTGACATAATTCATTTTCTCATAACACTAATAGCTGTGTTGTTTTCAGGAACTACTACTAGATAACCCACGAATCAGCCACGTATATTTTCGTGGCTGATCAAAAATTGATTATATACTGATACAAGATTTTCGTGACTAATTTGTAGGTGAATCTGCCACGAAAATGTCCATGGCTTATTCATGGGTTAAAATTTTTTTGGTGGCTGATTCGTAGGTGAATCAGCCACAGATATTTTTGTGGCGGATTCACCTACAAATCAGTCACAAAAATCTTTTATCAATATATAAAAAAATTTTAAAAATTTTTCGTAACTGATTTGTAGGTGATCAGCCACAAATCAACCACAAATATTTTTCGTGATTGATCTCCTACGAATCAGCCATGAAAATCTTTGATCAATATATTCATAATTTTTAAAAATTTTTGTGGGTGATCTCCTACGCCAGTTTCCGTGGCTGATTGTCTAGTTTCTAGTAGTGAACACAATTCAGAAGACTTTGCAAGAAGGAATGGTGAGATTTGCTGACAAACGAGAGGAAACCTTAGTCGATACAGACCCGTTCCCTGTGGCTAATACAAGTATGGTGCAGGCTTGCAAGGAAGATGTGGAACAAAAATCAAGAAATTCTTTTATCAAGGAACAGTCCAAAACATTTGAAATAAAAAGAACAGCGTCCAAAGGCTAGATGATCGGCCATCGATTTTCACTCAGCTTACTGTTCTGACCTTCACAGCTTACTTCCATGGAAAAGATGAGAAGTTTACAGTGTATGTACCTCAGAAAGAGCCATTCTTCCTGGGTTATCGCTCCCGTCTTATAAAGACTCAGAAATGGCGAGAACAGAGGAAACGAGCTCAGCAGAGATAAATGCACAAGGAATGGTTAGATGAGCAGGTGTATGCCTCCCCAAGTCAAAATATGCTTAGCATTCTTCCATCACAATTCTGAGCAAGGCTCGAGCAAGAAGTGGTGGAGGAAAAATACTATGCAACGGAAGAAGTTGTCGTTGTGCTCATCGAATTCAAGGTACCATTGAAACCCGAAAAGGATGTTCTTCCCAATCCCAACGGCAGAATATACTAATCACCTCAAGTCGTTGTACATCAAGGGACATATCAACGGAAAACCTTTTTCTCGAGTCTTCATTGATGGAAGGGTTGTGCTGAACGTAATGTCGTTGGCAACCTTAAGACTCCTGGGTAAGGATAAATTTGATTTGTCTTCTACAGACATCCAAATGCTCAATTTTACTGGGGACATAGCCAAAGCAAAATGAGTCATCACTTTTAAGGTGGCAGTTGGATCTAAGGTCAGTAAAACTGTTTTCTTTGTAATCACAGCAAAGCCAACTTATTCTGTCCTACTGGGTAAAGATTGGATTCACATAAATCATTGTCTTCTATCAATGCTTCACCAAATGATGTTAATCTAGGATGGAGAATGAGTGGAAAATATACTAGCCGATTGCAACCCATTCTCAGTAGAAGTGCACATGAACGAGTTTGTGTTTTACCGTTATATCTTTGATCCGAGCCAGTACGCCAAGCTCACAACTGCCCACAATCAGATTACAACAGCAGGGATGGAAGGTAAAGGTTTGAGAACGGAAGACCCTGATGATTGACATGTACCTGGTTTCATCGCTTAGGATCTGCTAACGGAGGTGGATATCAAAGGACTTGGAGAAAACAAGACTATAAAGGTAAGCTTATGCTTAACTCTCTGTCAACGAAATGCCCTAACAGCTTTGATTCATAGGTGTAGAGATTATTTTGCATGGGATTATCATGAAATGTCCAGGTTGGATAGAGGCATAGTAGAGCATTGCTTACCAATTAAGAAAGTTTCAAGCCTCATAAACATCCTGCCCGACCTTTTAATCCCGTACTCCTACTTAGAATCAAAGAAGAAATTGAAAGGTTACTTTGGTGTGATTTCATCCGTACCTGTCGATATGCGGACTGGGTGTCCAATATTGCTCCTGTCATCAAGAAAAATGGCCAGCTACGAGTTTATGTTGATTTCAGGAATTTAATTTTAGCCACGACAAAGGATGAATATACTATGCCAATGGCTAACATGTTGGTAGACTCAGTAGTAGGAAACCAATTATTAAGTTTTATGGATGGATACTATGGTTACAATAAGATATTTTTAGCCCCGAAGAGGATACACAAAAGATAGCCTTCCGATGTCCAGGTTCTATCGATTTGTTCAAATGGCTAGTCATGTCTTTCGGTTTAAAGAATATTGGGGCTACTTTTCAGAGAGTCATGTACCTCATTTTTTATGATCTCATCGGCAAGACCATGGAGATCTACATTGATAATTTGGTGGTTAAGTCATCCATCTTCTCACAACACTTAAGGTGGCTAGAGAAAGCATTTCTCCAAATGCGCAAGTATCGGCTAAAAATCAACCCTGCCAAATGCACTTTCGGGGTTTTAGCTGAAAATTTTCTCAAGTTTCTATTTCATTAGAGAGGAATTGAAGTGGATCGAAATAAAGCAAAAGATATTCTACAGGTAAGGCCAGCACAATCCAAGAAAGAACTCTAGAGTTTCATTGAAAAAATTAATTTATTGCGATGTTTTCTAGCAAATGCTGCAGGGAAGCAAAAGGCGTTCTCCTCTTTACTTCAGTATAAGTCGTCTCAAGAGTTCATCTAGCAGCCGGAGCATTAGATGGCTTTCGATCAGATCAAAATGGCTTTATCACAACCACCTATTTTGATACCCCCACATGATAAGACACCCTTGAAATTGTATATTTTGGTGGTTCACGAGTCTATCGGAAGCCTATTAGCTCAAGATAATGCATAGGGGGTTGAAAGAGCAGTATACTACCTTAGTCGAAATCTGACGGACACCGAAACAAGGTATTTTCCCTTTGAAAACCTATGCTTGTCTTTATATTATGCGTGCACAAAACTAGAACATTATCAGTTACTTAGGGAGGTGCAAGTCATGTGCAAAATTGATCTAGTAAAATATCTATTGAACTGACCTTTGCTGCAAGGACGGTTAATGAAATGGGCAATTAAGCCACATGCTTTTTCTTTGACTCACGTGCATTTGAAAGCAATAAAAGGTCAAGCCATAGCTAATTTCTTGGTTGAACACCATTACTTAGAAGTGCCAAATCCTTAAAAGAAAAAAGCACAGGGATGCATTTCATACAAACCATAGAAGTTACAGTTTGATGGATCTAGCACCTAGTCTAAGGCAGGTGTCGGTTTGGTCATTGAAGCCCCTATTATTAGATGACAAGGAAGAATTCTTTTTGAATTAAAGAAAAGAACTTCAAATAATCAGGCAGAGTATGATGCTCTCATTTTGGGACTTCGAGTCTTGAAGGCTTTGGATGCACAAGTGGTCAATATAATAGGGGATTCTCAAATTGTCATCCGACAGACTTCAGGTGAGTATAAATGCACTAACCCTGTTTTGTTGGATAAGTTACAGGAAGTAAAGGCCTTGCTGTAACACTTTTTGGAAGTTATGTTGACTCATATTCTTCGATTTGAGAACCAGGGAGCAAACGATTTAGCTCAAATGGCTTCAGGATTCAGGAAAAGAGCCGGGGTAGTAATGTGCCAACAGATATCGGGAGAGGAACACGAAGAAGATTGGCACTCTGATATCATTTCCTATTTACAGAAACTTACTGGTCATGTGTCACGAGAATTAAAACATAAAGCGTTGAACTTTGTGCTGATCAGAAACGATTTATTCAAAAAAAGCCATTCAGGAGTTTTATTAAAATGTTTGTCAAAGCATGAAGCGACACAGACATTAGCCGAGGTGCATGAAGGCCTATGCGGTACTCACCAGGCAGGCCCAAAGCTAAAATGAACACTGCAACGTCACGGATTTTATTGGCCCTCCATGACCACGGACTGCGTAGCCTATGCAACTGGATGTAAGGAGTGTCTGAAGCATGGTCTCTTGATATATGCGCCTTCTACAGAATTGCATCCTATTATCAAACTGTGGCCTTTCAGGAGTTGAGCTTTAGATGTCATTGGCAAGATTCATTCTCCATTGACTAAAGGGCACACATTTATCATAGTGGCAACGGATTGTTTCACCAAGTAGGTAGAGGCACAAGCCTTAACTAGAGTAACCCAGCCTGTTGTTATCACTTTTCTTCAGCAAAGTATTCTATTCCGATTCGACATACCTGAAACAATAACGACTGACCAAAGAACTATGTTCACGGGAGATAAGGTATGCAACGTTTTAACTTAATTTAAATTTAAATTATTACATTCATCCCCTTATTATGCATAGGCCAACGGTTAAGCTGAAGCTACAAACAAGACCTTGATTAGCATGATCTGAAAGTCATTGGAGGATAATCCCAGAAGGTGGCATGAAAACTCCAAGAGGTTCTGTGGGCTTATCGGAATACCTTCAAAACTGCTACAGGTTTCATGCCATTTAGGCTGATGTATGGGCAGGATGCGATGTTACTTGCTAAGTTATCATTCCGATCAGCTAGAATAGCTCACCAACATTGTTTGTCAGTTAAGGATTACAAGTTGGCCTTGGCTATGAGTTTAGATCAGGTTAAAGAGGATCGATGGATATCACTAGAAAATATCAAAAAGCACAAGGAGAAGGTAGTAATAGCCTATAGCCAGAGAGTGCAGGGGAGGAACTTTCAGGAAGGAGATATAGTTTAAAAAACCATATTACCAGTGGCACCAAAAGACCCACGTTATGGTAAGTAGTCCACTTCCTAGGAAGGACCTTTTCTTGTTACACAATTTTTTATATGGAGGGGCTTACCGGCGGAGAACGCTTAAGCGGGCAGAGGCTTCCAGGTGATAGGATTGCAGAAAATGTTTTTGCTCTCGGAGCATTTCCAAAGCCTTAAGTTGGCAAGAAATTTCATCCCACCTATTTTTAGTATCCGAGAGGAAGCGCCGAGTGAACCTTATGTGTCCCAGGTAATCAGCCGATAAACACTTTAATTCACCAGGAATATCAATATCAACCGGTTATGCAAGCAGCAGGAAGGCTCGACTAATTACATCCTGGGAAGGCTAGCTAGTCTGCAGGGCAGCCCCAATTAGGCTATTCAAGAGCTCTAGCGCAGTGGCCTCAGACGTTATCGGTTGAGAGGGAGTAGCTTCTTTTAGAGGCTCTACCAAAGAGGGTTCAAAAATCAACTCCGCAGGAAGTGGAACAGGTTTGGCAATCGCTGTTTTCTCCGAGACGGGCATCTCAAATGTTGGAGATATAGCCGATAAAGGAGAAGCAGCTGAAGTTTCCTCCTCAACTAGTGTTGTCTTTGCAGGAGACAAAGGGGACATGGCTTCTATCGACTTAGAGAAAGAATTGAAAATAACTAATTGGCTGAGTTTTTGTTTCTGCAAAGAAGGGGAATAAGGAGTTAACCCTTGTGTCTAACATTGAAGAGTATCGAAAAAGTTTCAATACAGAAAATCTAAACCTTGGTGATCATTGGGTGTGGGTGGCTTACCGCCTTTTAGATCACCTAAGCAGAGGAAGAACCTCTTCTTCTTCTTCTTCAGCAACTAGAAGAATGGAGGCTTTCTTCACTAGTGGCGTTTGGAATGACGGTACGATAATAGGACTGGCAGATATCTTGCTTTATTTACCTTTCCTTGATGCCGATGCTTCCACCACTGCCAATGCTGGCCCAGCCAGCCTAAGCAGCCATGTTTCCATAGGGGTAGAGAAAAGTATCTCACTCATCAGTCGCCACCATAGGTTGAAGTTGGGTGTAGCTTCTAGGATGACTTGAAATTGATAATATTCGAAGGAAGGGACAATAGTCAGGACCTATAGACTAGACTGTGCACATCTTCAGCTGATAGGGCAGGTATGACAGCGTAGGACGATACATGCCCAGGATCAGCAGGAATGTCCTGAATAAGCCCAAATTGCCGAGTGAAGCAATGAGGATTGTACCGTTCGCATGATGATTTGGCCCCTAAAAGGTGAAGGCTTAAAATGGCAAAAAACATCAAAATGAAAGCATGCTAGGAAAATGAAAAATTTACCTCTGTGATTGAATGACCCTCTTCGCACTGGTGTTGAAATATATACAAGGATACTTGAGGCTATTGAATTACGTCCTTGTAAACATTTACTGCGTTTCATTCACACGAAGCCTTTAATCTTTCGAAATGGTGCCCATAGCACAGTCGGTGAACATTTAAAGATTAGGTTTTGACAAGCCTTTGAAGGCTTCTCCATCAAACAAAACTTCAGCTGGGTTTTTGTGAATTTGGAAAATTGAAGAAGACCCCTTCATAGAAAGCATGAATAACCTTTATCATTTCCTTTCCACATTCCTTGGGACAGTAAAGCCATCTGCGTGAAAACAGAAAGCTTTCATGCTTTCTGTTATCCTTTACGCAAAACAACACGAGATTCATTCCGTGTTGTCTTTTATTTTTTTAATTTTAATTATTTAATTAAATAATTAAATAATTTTTTAAAATATTATTTTACCCTTGGTCTTATTCATTGGACCAGGTAAAATTATTTACTCTTAAACTTGAATACTCATAAATAATAAATCTCAATTATTTATTTTTTGGGCTTTATTAAACAACCCAATAAATAATTAACAAGCCCAAATAGACCAATATAAAATTTTATACCTTGTATCTAGTTTATATCCAAATTAATTTTCTAATTATTCAATCTGGACCTTAGACCCTGAATAGTTAATTAACCAATTAAAGTAGATAAAATAAATACTCTCTCTCTGATCTTTTATTTTATTCTAGTTCACTAATAAATTAGACTAATAAAATAAAATCCATAATTATCAAGACCAATTCCTTAACCCAAATCTTTCAGGACTTAAGCGTCATTATGGGGATCAAAAAACACATCGCATTGGCTACTAAAATAATCAAAATACCCCTACTATATAAATAACTATATTTTATATTTTAAATATTTTCTAATATCACCATAAGAAAATATTGATCCCAAGTACACTGTTGTATTAGCAAAGTCTTCGACCTACAGGTATAATGACTAAAATACCCCTATACACATTGCCATGCAATTAGAGAGGAAGAATGTACTAACACCTCTTTAATAGACATCTACCATCCTTAGACCTTTAGTCCAATGATCCACGACTCCCAGAATATTTTCACTTTCCAAGAGAGGTACCCTAAAGTAAACATTCAAGTCATATTCCCTAGGGCCCTGGATAATTAGATCATTTGAACAGTCACAATGGGAGATATAGCGTAGAAGTTATCTTGTACAAGTCTGTCTTAACTAACTAGTCACATATACCCAACATTCAAATATATTGGTTCTACGAAAGAATCTTAAATACAGTATATCAAAGTATATGCTTCTAACTTCGTCAGACTACCAACTCATACTCAAGCGGTAAAGTATTAGTCCACGCTGTAGCAGTAATAGTCTAGGTTTCTTTTAAATAGTACTTTTAGAAATCACTATTACAGGTCCTGTTCCAAGTATTCGAAATACGCTTATGCTATAAAGTGAGTAGACTACTCACTGGCTAAAGGTAAGTCATTCCCCGTTTGAAATTCATAACATAATAACCTATACATGATGAAATTCACATTCTCATCAATCGATTAAGAACAAGCATTTATGTGTTAAGTAAGCTGTGATTCATACCTTACTGTGAAAGACCACCATTCACATGGATCACTTACTTAAATACAATGAGTCATTTCCAACCGAAAATTGTGCACATATAAAATGTAAATTCACAAATAAAATTTGAGAATAAATACTTTTATTAACAAATTCGATAATTACATCAGATAAATTAGTCTAGAGGACATATATTCCAACAATCTCTCACTTGTACTCTAAGACTAAGAAAGTCTGTAGGTGCCCACTCCTATGGCGCCTAAGTGTCTCCTAAAGACTCTTTTAACCAAAGACTTGGTGAAGGGATTTGCTAGGTTGTTCTCCGAGGCTATCTGCTCCACCACGATTTCCCGTCTTTGAATGAATTCTCGGTTCAAGTGGTACTTCCTCTGAATGTGTTTTCCCTTCTTGTGGTTCCTGGGTTCTTTGGATTGCGAGACTGCTCCAAAGTTCTTGCAATACATTACAATCAATCTATCCATATGTGGCACAACTCCAAGTTCTGAAAGGAACTTTTGGAGCCAGACTGTTTCTTTGGACGCTTCCGAAGTTGCCACATACTCAGCTTCCATGGTTGAGTCAGCAATACAAGTTTGCTTGATATTCTTCCATGAAACAGCTCTTCCAGATAAGGTGAAAACATATCCACTAGTGAATTTTCTCTTATCCTTATCTGCCTGGAAATCTGAGTATGTGTATTCAGTAGGAACCAAGTTGTCAACTCTGTAAACTAGCATATAATCTTTCGTACTATTGAGGTATTTAAGAATATGCTTTATAGCTTGCCAATGAACCTCCCCAGGGTTTAACTGATATCTGTTAACTAAGCCTACGGTAAAGTAAATATCTAACCTAGTGCACAGCATGGCGTACATGAGACTTCCCACAGCCGAAGCGTAGACAATCCTACTCATCCCTTTTTTTTTTTTCCTCTTGAGACTTAAGACAAACTTTAGAACAAAAAGATAACTCATGTCTGTAAGATTAGAGCTCCCTTGTATTGGACCATGCTAAACTTGGTTAGCATCTTGTTAATGTATGTTGTTTGGGATAATCCTAACATTTTCTACTTCCTATTTCTAAGAAGTTTAATCCCGAGAATGTAATTGACTTCTCTCAAATCCTTCATACTAAATTGACTAGATAGCCAAACCTTAGTAGATAACAATGTCCCTACATCATTCCCAATAAGTAGAATGTCATCCACATATGGGATAAGAAAAACCACATTTATACCTTCCAATTTTCTATACACGCATGGCTCATCCTCGTTTTGAATGAAATCGTAAGCTTTTACAGTTTCATCAAAACGAATGTTCCATGTTCTATATACCTGCTTAAGTCCATAAATGGACTTCTTAAGCTTGCAGACTATATATTCCTAGCCTTTAACAATAAAACTTTTTAGTCGGGACATATAGATGTCTTTGTTAAGATAACCATTAAGAAATACCGTCTTGACATCCATTTGCCATATCTCACAGTCGTAATGACATAGAATGGCAAGGAAGATACAGATGGCTACCGGGGAAAAGGTTTCATCATAATTGTTTTCCTCTTTCTGAGTATACCCTTTCGCCATAATCCTAGCTTTGAAGGTTTCCACCTTCCCATCCACTCTCCTCTTCCTTTTGTATAGCCACTTATACCCAATGGGTTTTATTCCTTCAAGTGAAACTACAAGATCCTAAACCTGATTGAAGTACATAGACTCAATCTCGACTTTCATTACTTTATGCTATAGATCTATATCGGCATCAGCAATAGCCTTCTCATATCTAGTGGGATCTTGTTCCTGATAGTCAGAGACCAACTCAAAAGTTTCTCCTATCCATCTTTTTGGAACTTTAAATATCCTCCCACTACGACAAAACTCCATTTGTACAAGTTCTTGAGGTTGTGCCTCTTCTTGTTCCATAATCGGATCTAAAGAAGTTGATTCTGAAGATAACATCTCTTCGAGTTCTAACTTTGTTAAACCTTTAGCGGAAGTACTTTGATTATCCTCCAAGTATCTAGCATTAGTGCTTACCAGTACTTTCTGTTCCTTGAGATGATAAGAGTAACCTCATTTTGTCCCTTTTAGATACCCAATAACGTAGCATAATTCTGATCTTGGTTCTAACTTATCTCCCTTAATCAATACATAAGTTGGACAGCCCCATATTCTGAGATGATTTAGACTTAGCTTACACCTAATCCACATCTCATATGGTGTCCTAGGTACTGACTTGGAAGGCACCAAGTTCAGATTGTATATTGCTATTTCCAAGGCATATCCCCAAAAAGAGACCGGAAGAGTAGTATGAGATATCATACTTTGGACCATTTTCATTAATGTCATGTTTCTTCTCTCAGTTACTCTATTCTGCTGGAGTGTACCTGGCGCAGAGAGTTGGGATACTATTCTACAATGTACCATGTAATTCTTAAACTCACCAAAGAGGTATTCTCCACCACAATCTGATTGTAAGGTTTTGATCAATTTACCTGTCTGACGCTCCACTTCAGCTTTAAACTCTTTGAACTTGTCAAAAGAGTTAGACTTGCGCCTTATCAGATAGACATAATCAAATCTTATACAATCATCCGTGAAAGTGATGAAGTACTCAAAACCTCATCTAGCTTGAGTAGACAAAGGACCACACACATCAGTATTAACAAGGCTCAATATCTCCTTGGCTCATCAGCCTTTTGGGTAAACAACCTTTAGGTCATTTTTTTCATAAGGTATGATTCACACTGAGGCCAACTTTCCAATCTTAATGAGCCTAAGGGCCCATCATAGATTAACTTTTGAATCCTGGTTAAATTAATATGGTCCAACCTTAGAAGCCAAAGATATGAGTCATTGACATTGGTCTTTCACTTCCTATTTAAAGGTTCAGATTGAGTATTATTTATTTGATTATTTGTAAGATTTAAAAAGATTAAGTTTCTATACATGTACCCTGTACATAAAACTTCTCCATTTCTACTGATAGTAATACCAGAACGGAAAGAAATAGAATATTCATGATTTATTAGCTTTGCAACTGAAATTAAATTCTGTCTAAAACTGGGTACATATAAAATATCCTTTAATACAACTAATTTATTACAATAAAAAATAAGATCCAACTCTCTCACTGTAAGGGCCCATACTTGTGCTCTATTTCCTACTCGTAGTCCATGCTCGCCCTTCTAGAATCTTCTTATCTTTCTAAACCATTGCAAGGAGTTACAGATATGATCAGTGGGGCCAGAATCAACAATCCAAGTAGAAGTTGATCTAACCATTGAAATAGACTCTAGATAGAGAACAATACCCGTAAAGTTTTTCTTGGCCTGAAGTTCTGAACACTCATTTTTCCAGTGTCCCTTCTACTCGCATTTGAAGCATTTACCTTTAGGTTTGTTGGTCTGGTTCTTGGGCTGGGCCTGTGCATTTCCCTTCTTGTTCTTGAACTTCTTGAGTTTAGGCCCAATTCTGGAAGACAAAGTCCTAGCATTCATAGCCTTGGACTGTGGCTTCATGACCTTCTCTGTCACTTGGAGCTCTTTCATTAACTCAACTAAAGTCATATTTAATTTGTTCATGTTGTAGTTCAACTTGAACTAAGTAAAAGAGCCCGACAGAGATTCGAAAATAATGTCCACTGGACTCTCGGGGTCAATAACAGCCCCTAAGACTTCCGCTTCCTTGAAAGTAGAAATTATTTTGAGCTTATACTCCTTGACTGATGCTCCCTCGGCCATCTTAGTGTTTATGATCGTCCTAAGAGCTTCCTGCCTTGTGGGCTGACTCTTATTGGCGAACATCATGGCTAATGATTGATTAATGTCAGATGCAGTGGCCATGTGCTCATGTTTTGACTGGAACACATTACACATGGAGACCAACATGTAGTATCGAGCCATTTCATTGGTCTTCTTCCATACTTTTTCAGCCTTGCACTCGTCAGCGGTGGAACCCTCCCCAATAATAGGCAGGTTTCAAAGAGGACATACTTATACTTCTCAGCAGTAAGTATTATATCTAAGTTCCTTTTTCAATCCACATAATTTGGATTCGTTAGTTTATTCTCACGAAAAATAACGGCCAAAGGACTAAAAGAACCTCCACTAACCATTTTTGAAATATCAAAAATAAAAGAAAATTCAGTTTGTGAAAAAATAAAATAATTTGTGACTTTATCCTCATATTAATTCCGAAAATAGTTAACCATATCACTATTATCTTTTATATGATTAATTTTGGCTCTTAGAAAAACTGACATAACTTCTTGGGAAAGATTAACAGTTTTCTAAGCTAAGTATATTAATCACCACAAATTAATTTTCCTTCAAGGTAATGATCCAGAAGATAACTCCATCGTGGGATGATCATTTCTTCTCATTTCCTATTCACATTCCTCGCACTATAACCTCCAACGTGAGCTGGCCGATCATAGCACGTGTCCCGGGTTATTAATTACATCCATCCATTAGTTCTAGATCCTTGTGGTATCCTCATCCCATACGGATTCACTCCTAGGGTGACACGAGGGGACCTACGATCTCTAATGAGGATCGTGATGGAAGCCATGAGGCCGTTGTAACCCCACTCCCACTTAGTATTTTAAAATAAAGATTTTTCTTAGAAAATATATTTTGAAAATTTCAATTAAGTTTTCTTTTAACTCAAAATAAAATATCTAAACCCATAAAAATTTCTATGTTAAGGTTTATACCCTTTGAGAAATTTTTCTATGGATTAATTTTATTTAAGTTAATAAACTTAATAATTTCAAAATTTTCCATTAAAACTTTTGAAAGATTTTGATCTCAAGTTTAATTTGACAAAAACAATTGTTCTTGTTAAAATTTAATCAAAATGGTTTTCTATTTTAATTCACAAAAATATCTAAATGTAATATATTTTCTACGCCAAGGATAAAATTCTTTGAGAAAATATCTAAGAATTAATTTTTGTTCAAATTAAAATTAACCATTTAATCTAAGAAAAATATTTTTCTTTGTCAAAATTCCTAAAGACTTTAGTCTTTGAGAAAACGCGCACATAAGGTACGAAAAGAAATAAGCATGCTAAAAAAATGTACAAGGATACTTGAGGCTATTGGATCACATCCTTATAAACGTCTACTGCATCTCATTCACACGAAAGCCTTTGATCTTTTGAAATGGTACCCTAGCACAGCCGATGAATGCTTAAAGATTGGGTTTTGACAAGCCTTTGAAGGCTTCTCCGTCAAATAAAACTTCAGCGGGGTTTCTATGAATTTGGAAAATTGAAGAAGACCCCTTCACAAAAAGCATGAATAGCCTTTATCATTTCCTTTCCACATTCCTTGAGAGAGTAAAGCCATCTACGTGAAAACAGAAAGCATCCATCATGTAGAAAGCATCCATACTTTCTGTTATCCTTCATGTAGAACAACACGGGATCCATCACGTATTGTCTTTTATTTTTTTATTTTAATTAATTAATTAATTATTAATTTATTTTTTTAAATTTTATTTTATCTTTGGTCTTATTCATTGGGCTAGATAAAATTATTTACTCTTGAGTTTGAACACCCATAAAAAATAAATCTCAATTATTTATTTTTTGGACTTTATTAAACAACCCAATAAATAATTAACAAACTCAAATAGACCAATATAAAATTTTATACCTTTTATCTAATTTATATCCAGATTAATTTTCTAATTATTCAATTTAGGCCTTGGGCTTTGAATAATTAATTAACCAATTAAACTATATAAAATAAATACTCTCTTTCAGACCTTTTATTTCATTCTAATCCAATAATAAATTAGATTAATAAAATAAAACTCATAATTATCAAAATCAATTCCTTAACCCAAATCTTTCAGGACTTAAGGGCCATTTCGGGGATCAAAAGACACATCATCTTAGCTACTAAAATGACCAAAATATCTCTGCTATATAAATAGCTATATTTTACATTTTAAATATTTTTTAATATCACCATAAGGAAATATTGACCCCAAGGACAATACTACGTTAGTAAAGTCTTTGACCTACAGGTGTAATGACTTAAATACCCCTTCTACGCATCACCATGCAATTAGAGAAGAAGGGTGTACTAACATATTTCTAATAAACATCTACCATCCTTAGACCTCTAGCTCCAATGATCCACGACTCCCGGAATGTTTCCACTTTCCAATGGAGCTATCCTAAAGTAAACATCCAAGTCATGTTCCCCAAGACCGTAGATAATTAGATCATTTGAACAGTCATAAAAGGCGATATAGCGTAGAAGCTATCTTGTACATGTCTGTCTCAACAAACTTCTCACATATACCCAACATACAATTATATTGGTTCTACGAAAGAACCTCAACTACAATATATCAAAATATATGCTTCTAGTTTCGTCAGACTGTCAACTTATACTCAAACAGTAAAGTATTAGTCCATGCTATAGCAGTAATAGTCTGGATTTCTTTTAAATAGTACTTTTAGAAACCACTATTACAAGTCCTGTTTTACGTATTCGAAATACACTTATACTATGAAGTGAGTGGACTACTCACAAGCTAAAAGTAAGTCATTCCCTATTTGAAATTCATAATACAATAACCTGTACATGATGAGATTCACATTCTCATCAATCGGTTAAGAATAAACATTTATGTGTTAAGTAAGGTGTGATCCATACCTTACTATGAAAAATTACCATTCACATCACTTACTTAAACACAATAGGTCATTTCCGATCAAAAATCATGCACAAATAAAATATAAATTCACAAATAAAGTTTGAGAATAACTTTTTTTATTAATAAATTCGATAATTATATTAAATAAACTAGTCTAAAGGACATATATTCCAACAAAAAGAGCTCCCTAGAACACGGCATCTTGGCCCAGATGGTCTGTTGAGAGCCTTCCATTGTATTGGCAAGGTTCTTCAACCAAAGAGGGCCAGTTTCCCGAGCAGAATAGGGGAAGAGGTGAGGCATGTTCTATAGTCGGTTCTGATAAAGATACGACATAATAGTACTGGCTAAAGATTTGTTCAGAAAAGTTCTCAACAGTCAATAGCCAGTGGCCTGGGTAGAGAAGTCAGCAGAATCCCCTGAGAGATTGTTGACATTAAATTAGGGGAGATATTGGTAAAGCCACAATTGTATAACCCAAAAAGGGCCATCGAGGATGGTCGAGTCACTCCTAGCTGATAAGGCCGAAATCATCTGGTTCATCTTCCAATAAACCAAGGTCAGTACCTGTAGGAATTTGAAAAACAAATAAGCATGCTACGGGAGGAACAAAAATGGACAGAAATATCATAAACAGAGCATAGCAGTAGAAAGGAGGCTTTAAAATCATACCTCTCAGTGCCTTAAGCCTTGAAGATTGTAGGTGAATGAATTGAATCACAAAAACCAGCTTCCTACTTCCCGTGGATTAAAGCTTCCGGTACCGGTAGTTCTCCTCCGGTGCAATGAATGCTTGGCTTTTCAACTCTCAGAATATGACCCTTCATATCCTTATTGGTGAACACAGAATTGGGTTGAGAAGAAGATCAGATTCACTTCATCAGTCGGCTTCCTTGGCTTGGCTTCTTATGTTAATAAAGAACAAAATCCAGAAAACCAAGAGCCACCCACGAGAGGGAGAGACATTTGTTTTTTTTTTTAATTTTATTTTATTTTTCCACACAGAAAGCCAAGAGTCATGAAACTAAAATAATTATTTTGATAATAATAATATCTTCGAGATTTAATATTTCAAACACCCGAATATTATTAACAAAATAAAATTTGACTTCTCCCTAAACTCTTCTGAAACTATGTCCAAAAAAATCGTATGGTCCAGGCTATTGGGCCAAAATAATATTTATTATTTTTTTGGACTCGAAAAGCCCAAAATAATAAACATTAATTATTTTTCTTGGGATTAAATAAATAACCCAATAAATAATTAATGTGCCCAAATGAACCCCAAAAAAATATAATTAAACTTTAATTATTTATTTCTTAGGATTAATTAAATAAATAACCTAATAAATAATTAAGTATTAATTATTTTCCTCTAGTTTAAGTCCAGGTTAATTTTCTAATTATTCAAACTGGACCTCGGCCCTGAATAATTAATTAACCAATTAAACTAGATAATAAATTTCTCTCAATTTATTTTATTTCAATCCAATAATAAATTAGACTTCCTGAATAAAATAAAACCCTCTCAACTGAGATTAATTTCTCAACCCAAAAATTAATTAGGACTTACGGGCTATTCCGAGGACAAAAAAGACACATCGCATTGGCTACTAAAATGACCAAAATACCCCTACTATATAAATATATGTATTTTATATTTTAAATATTTCCTAATATTACCATAAGGAAATATTGACTCCAAGAATAACGCTGCATTAGCAAAGTCTTCGACCTACAGGTGAAATGACTAAAATACCCCTCTACACATCGCCGTACATTTAGAGAGGAAGAAGTGTACTAACACCTCTCTATATGACATCTACCATCCTTAGGCTTCTAGTCCAATGATCCATGACTTTCTGGAGTGTTTCTACTTTCCAAGGGAGCTACCCTAAAACAAACATCCAAGTCATGCTTCCCAGGGCCCTGGATATTTAGATCATTCAGACAACCACAAGGGGCGATATAGTGTAGAAACTATCTTGTACAAATCTGTCTTAACTAACTAGTTACATAAATCCAATATGCAAGTATATTGGTTCTACGATAGAACCTCAACTATAGCATATCAAAGTATATGCTTCCAGCTTCACCAGACCACCAACTCATACTCAAGTCATAGAGTACTAGTCCACGATGTAGCAGTAGTAATCTAAGTTTCTACCATATAGTACTTTTAGAAACCACTACTACAGATCCTATTCTACGTATTCGAAATACGCTTATGTCATGAAGTTAGTGGACTACTCACTGGCTAAAGGTAAGCCATTCCCCATTTGGAATTTATAACATAATAACTTAAACATGATGAGATTCCCATTCTCATCAGTTGGTTAAGAACAAACGTTTGTGGGTTTAAATAATCCATGATCCATACCTTACTGTGAAAGACCTCCATTCACATGGCTTACTTATTTAAACACAATGGGTCTTTTCCAAACGAAATTGTGCACAAATAAAAAAATAAATTCATAAACGATTTTCGAAAATAAATTCTTTTATTAAAATATTCGATATTTACATAAGAAACCTAGTCTAAGAGGGCATACATTCCAACAATACCAAGGAGGCCAGGTCGCAGTGCCTTTTCTTTCTTAGCATAGTCAATACGTAATGTCAGTATTCATTGCTTATCCTAGCTGAATGAGAACAAAGGATATATTTATAGAACCACAACCATAGAAAGAAGGCTTGCTTTTACTCCGATGGAATACTGCCTACGCCTGATAGGGGCTAAAATCATCATTATTTTTCTAATTATTTGAGGTTATTTTGAGATACATTTGTTGTAATAACTAGGTATATTCCTTCTTATTTGACATTTTGCTTGTAAAAAGTGCTTTTAGTAAATTTGTGCAGATTTGAGTTAAAATCTAGTAGAAAATGAACAATTCTAGAATGTACCTAGTGCCAGACCCAGCCAAGGGACCTAGCATCGGGTCCATTCTGGTCCAGCAAAGGAATTCGAGCAACATTCAGCACAAAAACATAACAAACATGGCATCAGGTTGGGCAAGTGTACCTGGTGCCGAGTTCATTCTGTCTACCAACATGAACCGACCAAAAACAGAGCAAAAATAGAGAAAGAACAGAGTGCACTTGGTGCCAGGTGGGTCGAAGGTACCCAGCGCCAAGTACACTATGGAGGGCGAATATTATGTGCATAAATTTAGGAATTCCACAGTGATTTTGGCATTTTTCAAATCCTACTCGGCCAAGACTTCCTCAACCACGAATTTGTTGGATTGTATGCCCTCTTAAACTAGGTTTCTGATGTAAAATCAAATATTTTAATAAAAGAATTTATTTTCAGAAATTGTTTGTGAATTTACTTTTTGTTTGTGCACAATTTTCGTTTGGAATAGACCCATTGTGTTTAAATAACTGATTCATGTGAATGGTGGTTTTTCACAGTAAGGTATGGATCACGGGTTATTTAACACATAAACATTTGTTCTTAACCTATTGATGAGACTGGGAACCTCATCATGTTTAGGTTATTATGTTATGAATTTCAAATGGGGAATGATTTACCTTTAGCCAGTGAGTAGTCCACTCACTTCATGACATAAGCGTATTTCGAATACGTAGGACAGGACCTGTAGTAGTGGTTTCTAAAAGTACTATATGATAGAAACCTAGACTACTACCGCTACAGCGTGGACTAGTACTCTACGACTTGAGTATGAGTTGGTGGTCTGGTGAAGCTGGAAGCATATACTTTGATTTGCTATAGTTGAGGTTCTATCGTAGGGCCAATATACTTGCATGTTGGGTATGTGTGACTAGTTAGTTAAGACAGACTTATACAAGATAGTTTCTGCACTATATCGCCCCTTGTGGTTGTCTGAATGGTCTAAAATGTCTAGGGCCCTAGGAAACATGACTTGGATGTTTGTTTTAGGGTAGCTCCCTTGGAAAGCGGAAACACTCCAGGAAGTCGTGGATCATTGGACTAGAAGCCTAAGGATGGTAGATGTCATTTAGAGGGGTGTTAGTATACTTCTTCCTCTCTAAATAAACGGCGATGTGTAGAGGAGTATTTTAGTCATTTCACCTGTAGGTCGGAGACTTTGCGAATGCAGCATTGTCCTTGGGGTCAATATTTTCTTATGATGATATTAGGAAATATTTAAAATGCAAAATACAGCTATTTATATAGCAGGGGTATTTTGATCATTTTAGCAGCCAAGGCGATGTGTCTTTTTGGTCCTTGAAATAGCCCGCCCGTAAGTCCTAACTACTTTTGGGTTGAGGAATTGGTCTCAGTTGAAGAGGATTTTATTTTATTTTATTCTGGAAGTCTAATTTATTATTGGACTAGAATAAAATAAATAAATTAATTAAAATAGGAGTTGAGAGGAATTAATTATCTAGTTTATTTGGTTAATTAATTATTCAGGGCCTAGGTCCAGTATGAATAATTAAGAAATTAACCTGGGCTTAAACTAGGAAAAATAATTAATGTTTAATTATTTATTGGGTTATTTATATAGGCCCAAGAAATAAATAATTAAAGATTAATTATTTTGGTTCATTTTGGCTCATTAATTATTTATTGGGTTATTTATATAAGCCCAGGAAATAAATAATTATTTTTTATTATTTTGGGCCTTTTGGGTCCAAGAAAAATAATAAATATTTTTCTGACCCAATAGCTTAGACCTTAGGGTTTTTTCCAGATACGGTTAAGAAGAGTTTAGGGTTAGGCAAAACTTATTCTCAGGATAACATCCGAGTGTTTTGAAATCCCGGGGATATGTTTTTCAGATAATGAGAGACTCAATTTTGGCTAACTAATAAACAAGTATCTGGGAAAAGAAAACCCTAATCCTCCTAAGCAAAAGAAAGACTCACGTCTTCTCTCTCTCTGCTTTCTCACGTCTCCATCTTCTGGTTTTCTCCTTGGGACCTTGCTAACAAATAGCAAGAGAACTAAGGAGATTTGAGACCATTCTTCTTCTCTGTTGTGTTCACCGACTAGAGGTTAGGCAGAGGAATATTCCGACAGCTGGAAAGCTTAGCGTTGATGCAAACAAGGCGAAGTAGAAGGCTAGCAGGTGTTCAACCGGAAGCTTCTTCAAGTGGACAAAGCGAAGGCGATTCCAGTCGTTCAATCCGCTCCTACTCAATCTAGAAAGGTTAAGGAGCGCAAAGGTATGATCTTCACGCTTCTGTGTGGCCTCTAAGGCTTGGTTTTATTTTTCTCTAAATTTTTTTTCCCGTGACTGCACATGCTCTCTGTTTTTCGGTTCCCTCAATGTGGTATCAGAGCCACTGGTTTTTGATCAATATAGGGAGCATGGTAGTTAATAAAAATGGAGAAGATGATTATACCGTGATCCTTCGCTATTTTGGTATGGGATAGGATCTCTGTGAGCTTCATCGTTGAAGCATAGGCATCACTGTAAATTTTTTTTTGGCTTTGCTAGTTAATCGTGTAAATCCAATTTTAATGGGTATAGGCGGTTGTGGTTTTGTTTTGGATGTTTTTTGTAAGTAAAAATGCCCAAAGAAGACAAAGAAATAAGCAAAAGGTGAAGGGAAAAGCCTCTGCGAATTTTCGCGCGGACAGAAGAAAAAAACGAAGAAGATGACACTGTTCCTAAGCCGCACGAGCCAAGCCGCTGAGTTTCTGTGAGGAGAGCCGGTCGCTGTTGAGCTGAGCTGCTGGGAGAATTGGAGCCGATTGCATGAAATTTGCAATTGAAGCGCGGGTCAGCAAACCGGATAAAGGCGTGGATCTTCGCGGGTCGGCAGCAGAGGTGAAACGATCGCGGGTTGCAGGTCGCGGGCAGCTCCGTGGGTCACGCAGTGAGGGATCCGGTGCGGCGCAGTGCACTGCGGCCGCGGTGGACCGCAGGCCAATCTGGCACGGATCCGGTGCGGCGCGGTGCAGTGGACCACCAGCGTTTGTTCTGCAATTTTTTTTCTTTTCTTTTTCGTTTTGGGTCCCATACCAGGCAAAATTAATATTTTTGCAATATTTATATTCTTGGAATATATTTGCATGAAAAACATTAGTAAGGGATTTTAGGATTAAACCAGATAATTAATTAATTAATTAATGTGTTTAATTCTATTATTTGGGCACTTAGGTTTAAAAATAGAAAAACATGAAAACGTTTATTGTTTTCTAGCATGCTATTTTTTTTATGTACCTATGTGTATTTTTTTTCAAAGACCAAAGTCTTTGGGAACTTTTTGTTTTGACAAGAAAAATATTTTTCTTCAAAAAATTAAATGGTTATTTTAATTGGTACAAAAATTAATCCTTGAATATTTTCTCAAATGATTTAATCCTTGACATAGAAAATATATTGGATTTTGATATTTTTGTAAATTAAAATGGAGAGCCATTTTGTTTTATTTTGGACTAGAAAAATGATTTTGTCAAATAAATTTGAGACCAAAGTCTCTAGAAAGTTTTAATTGAAATTTTTTTTAAATCATTAAGTTTTAACTTAAATAAAATTAGTCCATGGAGAAAATCTCTCAAAGGATATAAGCCTCGACATAGAGATTTTATTGGACTTAGATATTTTATTTTTGAGTTAAGGAAAAACTTAATGGAAATTTCAAAATGATATTTTCCAGAAAATCTTTATTTTAAAAGACTAAGTGGGAGAGGGGTTCCAACGGCCCCACGGCTTCCATCACGATCCTCATTAGAGATCGTGGATCCCCTCACGTCACCCTGGGAGTGAACCCGTATAGGATGGGGATACCACAAGGATCTAGATCTAATGGAAGGATGTAATTAATAACTCGGGGCACGTATTATGATCGGCCAGCCCACGTTGGAGGTTATAGTGCGAGGTATATCCATAGGAAATGAGAGGAAACGGCCATCCCACGATAGAGTTATTCTCTAGACTATTACCTAGAAGGGAAATTAATTTGTGGTGGTTAATACACTTAGCTTAGGAAACTGTTAATCTTCCCAAGAAGCTATGTCAGTTTTCCTAAGAGCGAAATTATTTTCAGTGCACAAATTTTATTTTTTCACAAACTAAATTCTTTCTTTTATTTTCAATTTTCAGAAATGGTGGGAGGTTCTTTTAGTCCATTAGCCGTTATTCTCAGGGAGAATAAGTTAACGGGTCCAAACTATGTGGATTGGAAAAGGAACCTAGACATAATACTCACAGCTGAGGAGTATAAGTATGTCCTTTACAAGACCTGCCCTATTATCGGGGAAGGTTCCACCGCTGAAGAGCGAGAGGCTGAGAAGGCGTGGAAGAAAGCTGACGAAATGGCACGTTGCTATATGTTAGCTTCCATGTCTAATGTGCTCCAGTCAAAACACGAGCACATGGCTTCTGTATATGACATAAGTCAATCATTGGCAACTATGTTCGCAGACAAGAGCTGGCCCGCAAAGCAGGAAGCTCTTCGAACTATTGTGAACACTAAGATGGCTGAGGGAGCATCAGTCCGAGAGCATATGCTCAAGATGATTGCTGCTTTCGAGGAGGCGAAAATCTTAGGGGCTGTTATTGACCCCGAGAACCAAGTGGATAAGGTTCTCGAATCTCTACCGAGCTCTTTTACTCAGTTCAAGTTAAACTATAATATGAATAAGTTGAACATGAGTTTAACTAAACTGATGAAGGAGCTCCAGATGACGGAGAATGTCATGAAGCCGCAATCTAAGGCCATGATTGCTAAGGCTTCTTCTTCAAGAACTAGGCCTAAACCCAGAAAGTTTAAGAGGAAGAAGGGGAATGCAGCAGCCCAGCCCAAGGACAAACCAAAGGGCAAGTGCTTCAAGTGTGGGAAGAAGGGACACTGAAAAATAGAGTGTCCAGATCTTCAGGCCAAGAAAAACCCCACAGGTAATGTTTACTATCTAAAGTCCATATCAATGGTAGGATCAACTTCCACTTGGATTGTTAATTCAGGAGTCACTGATCATATCTGTAACTCCTTGCAGGGGTTTAGGAAGATAAGAAGACTCAAGAAGGGCAAACATGGGCTTCGAGTGGGTAATGGAGCACAAGTCTGGGCCCTTGCAGTGGGAGAGCTGGATCTCATTTTTTATTGTAATAAGATAGTGGTTTTAAAGGATATTTTATATGTACCTGGTTTTCGTCAGAATTTGATTTCAGTTGCAAAACGTATTAATCAAAGATATTCTATATCTTTCCATTCTGGTATTTCTATCAATAGAAATGGAGAAATTTTATGTACTGGGCACATGTATGGTAATCTGTTCTTTTTAAACCCTATTAATAACCAATCAAATAACGCTCTGTCTGAACCTTTAACTAGGAAGAGAAATACCAATATCAATTATTCATACCTTTGGCATCTAAGGTTGGGTCATATTAACTCAACCAGGATTCAGAGGCTAATTCATGATGGGCCTTTGGGCTCATTGAGATTGGAAAGTTGGCCTCAGTGTGAATCCTACCTGATGGGAAAAATGACCAAAATGTCTTTTACACCAAAGGTGGATAGAGCTAAGGAGGTGTTGAGTCTTGTTCACACTGATGTGTGTGGTCCATTGTCTACACCAGCTAGGGGAGGTTTTGAGTACTTCATCACGTTCACGGATGATTGTACGAGGTATGGTTACATTTACCTGATGAGATACAAGTCTGACTCTTTTGACAAGTTCAAGGAGTTTAAGGCTAAAATGGAGCGTCGGACAGGTAAATTAATCAAAACCTTACGATCGGATCGTGGTGGAGAGTACCTCCTTGGTGAATTCAAGGACTACATGGTACATCATGGGATAGTATCCCAACTCTCTGCGCCGGGAACACCCCAGCAGAACGGAGTAGCTGAGAGAAGGAACAGGACGTTGATGGAAATGGTCCGAAGCATGATGTCTCATGCTACTCTTCCAGTGTCCTTTTGGGGATATACCCTGGAGATAGTGGCATATATTCTGAACTTGGTGCCTTCCAAGTCAGTACCTAGGAATCCCTATGAGATGTGGACTGGGCGTAAGCCAAGTCTGAATCATCTCAGGATTTGGGGTTGTCCAGCTTATGTACTGATCAAGGGGGACAAGTTGGAACCAAGATCAGAATTATGCTATTTTGTTGGGTATTCAAAAGGGACAAAAGGAGGTTACTTTTATCATCCTAAGAAGCAGAAGGTACTAGTCAGTACCAATGCTAGATACTTGGAAGATGATCAAAGTACTTCCACTAAAGGTTCAATGAGGTTGGAACTTGAGGAGAAGTTATCTACGGAATCAACTTCTTTTGACCCGATTCTGGAACAAGAAGAGGCACAGCCTCAAGAGTCTGTGCAAATGGAGCCTCGTCGTAGTGGGAGAGTGTCTAGGGTTCCGGATAGATGGACAGGAGAAGCTTTTGAGCTAGTCTCCGACCATCAGGAACAAGACCCCACTAGATACGAGGAGGCTATTGCTAATACCAATGCAAATCTGTGGCATGAAGCAATGAAAGTCGAGATTGAGTCTATGTACCTCAATCAGGTTTGGGATCTTGTAGCTTCACCTGAAGGGATAAAACCCATTGGGTGCAAGTGGGTATACAAGAGGAAGAGAGGAGCGGATGGGAAGGTGGAAACCTTCAAAGCTAGGCTTGTGGCGAAAGGGTATACTCAGAAAGAAGGTATCGACTATGAGGAAACCTTTTCCCCGGTAGCCATGCTTAAATCCATCCGCATCCTCCTTGTCATCGCATGTCACTATGACTACGAGATATGGTAAATGGATGTCAAGACGACATTTTTAAATGGCCATCTTAGCGAAGACATCTATATGTCCCAACCGGAAGGCTTCATTGCTGAAGGCCAGGAACATATGGTTTGCAAGCTTAAGTAGTCCATTTATGGACTTAAGCAGGCATCGAGAGCGTGGAACATTCATTTTGATGAGACTGTAAAGTCTTATGGTTTTATTCAAAACGAAGATAAACAATGCTTGTACAGGAAACTTGAAGGCATTAACGTAGTTTTTCTTGTCCTGTATATGGATAATGTTCTACTCATTGGAAATGATGTAGGGACATTGTCATCTACAAAGGTTTAGCTGTCTAATCAATTCAGTATGAAGGACTTGGGAGAAGCCAGCTACATTCTCGGGATTAGGCTTCTTAGAAATAGGAAGCAGAGAATGTTAGGGTTATCCCAAGCGACATACATTGACAAGATGCTGGCCAAGTACAGCATGGACTCATGCAAGGGAGCTCTAATCCCTTGCAGACATGGGTTGTCATTTTCTTCGAAGGACTGTCCTAAGTCTCAAGAAGAAAAGGACAGAATGAGTAGGATTCCCTACGCTTCGGCTGTGAGAAGTCTCATGTACGCCATGTTGTGTACTAGGCCAGATATCTGTTTTGCCGTGGGCTTAGTTAGCAGATATCAGTCAAACCCAGGGGAGGTTCATTGGCAAGCTGTAATGCATATTTTCACGTACCTCAAGGGAACGAGAGATTATATGCTGGTTTACAGGGCTGATAATTTGGTTCCTACAGGATACACAGACTCAGACTTCCAAGCGGATAAGGATGAGAGAAAATCCACTAGTGGATATGTCTTCACCTTATTTGGAGGAGCAATTTCATGGAGGAATATTAAGCAATCTTGTATTGCTGACTCAACCATGGAAGCTGAGTATGTGGCTGCTTCGGAGGCATCCAAGGAAGCAGTCTGGCTCCGAAAATTTCTTTCAAAACTTGGAGTCGTACCACATATGAACAGGCCAGTTGTGATGTATTGCGACAACACTGGAGCAGTATCGCAATCTAACGAACCTCGGAACCACAAGATGGGGAAACACATCGAGAGGAAGTACTACCTGATCCGGGATTTCATCCAGAGACGGGAAGTCGTGGTGGAGCATATTGCCTCAGAAAACAATCTAGCAGATCAATTCACCAAGCCTTTGGCTGAGAGAGTCTTCAAGAGACACTTAGACGTCATAGGGGTGGGCGCCTATAGACTTACCCAGTCTTAGAGTGCAAGTAGGAGATTGTTGGATTGTATGCCCTTTTAGACTAGGTTTCTGATGTAAAATCGAATATTTTAATAAAAGAATTTATTTTCAGAAATTGTTTGTGAATTTATTTTTTGTTTGTGCACAATTTTCGTTTGGAACAGACCCATTGTGTTTAAATAAGTGATCCATGTGAATGGTGGTTTTTCACAGTAAGGTATGGATCACGGGTTATTTAACAAATAAACATTTGTTCTTAACCTATTGATGAGACTGGGAACCTCATCATGTTTAGGTTATTATGTTATGAATTCCAAATGGGAAATGGCTTACCTTTAACCAGTGAGTAGTCCACTCACTTCATGACATAAGCGTAATTCGAATACGTAGGACATGACCTGTAGTAGTGGTTTCTAAAAGTACTATATGATAGAAACCTAGACTACTACCGCTACAGCGTGGATTAGTACTCTACGACTTGAGTATGAGTTGGTGGTCTGGCGAAACTGGAAGCATATACTTTGATTTGCTATAGTTGAGGTTCTATCGTAGGGCCAAAATACTTGCATGTTGGGTATGTGTGACTAGTTAGTTAAGACAGACTTCTACAAGATAGTTTCTGCACTATATCGCCCCTTGTGATTGTCCGAATGGTCTAAAATGTCCAAAGCCCTGGGAAACATGACTTGGATGTTTACTTTAGGGTAGCTCCCTTGGAAAGCGAAAACACTCCAGGAAATCGTGGATCATTGGACTAGAAGCCTAAGGATGGTAGATGTCATTTAGAGGGGTGTTAGTACACTTCTTCCTCTCTAAATGTACGACGATGTGTAGAGGGGTATTTTAGTCATTTCACCTGTAGGTCGGAGACTTTGCGAATGCAGCATTGTCCTTGGGGTCAATATTTCCTAATATCACTAATATTTTCTTATGGTGATATTAGGAAATATTTAAAATGCAAAATACAGCTATTTATATAGCAGGGTATTTTGATCATTTTAGCAGCCAAGGCGATGTGTCTTTTTGGTCCTCGAAATAGCCCGTAAGTCTTAACTACTTTTGGGTTGAGGAATTGGTCTCAGTTGAAGAGGATTTTATTTTATTTTATTTTATTCAGGAAGTCTAATTTATTATTGGATTGGAATAAAATAAATAAATTAATTAAAATAGGAGTTGAGATGAATTAATTATCTAGTTTATTTGGTTAATTAATTATTCAGGGCTTAGGTCCAGTATGAATAATTAAGAAATTAACCTGGGCTTAAACTAGGAAAAATAATTAATGTTTAATTATTTATTGGGTTATTTATATAGGCCCAAGAAATAAATAATTAAAGATTAATTATTTTGGTTCATTTTGGCTCATTAATTATTTATTGGGTTATTTATATAAGCCCAGGAAATAAATAATTATTGTTTATTATTTTGGGCCTTTTGGGTCCAAGAAAAATAATAAATATTTTTCTGGCCCAATAGCTTAGACCTTAGGGTTTTTTCCATATACGGTTAAGAAGAGTTTAGGGTTAGGCAAAACTTATTCTCAGGATAACATCCGGGTGTTTTGAAATCCCGGGGATATGTTTATCAGATAATGAGAGACTCAGTTTTAGGTAACTAATAAACAAGTATCTGGGAAAAGAAAACCCTAATCCTCCTAAGCAAAAGAAAGACTCACGTCTCCTCTCTCTCTGCTCTCTCACGTCTCCATCTTCTGGTTTTCTCCTTGGGACTTTGCTAACCAATAGCAAGAGAATCAGGGAGATTTGAGACCATTCTTCTTTTCTGTTGTGTTCACCGACTAGAAGTTAGGCAGAAGAATATTCCGACAGCTGGAAAGCTTAGCGTTGATGCAAACAAGGCGAAGTAGAAGGCTAGCGGGTGTTCAACCAGAAGCTTCTTCAAGTGGACAAAGCGAGGCGATTCCAGTCGTTCAATCCGTTCCTACTCAACCTAGAAGGGTTAAGAGTGCAAACGTATGATCTTCACGCTTCCGTGTGGCCTCTAAGGCTTGGTTTTATTTTTCTCTAAATTTTTTTTCCCGTGACTGCACATGCTCTCTGTTTTTCGGTTCCCTCAGAATTTAGCATCCAAGATACCTATAAAAGCACAAGAAAATGCAAGATAAATGTGCAATTTGAAGGATCCAAGCTAGCTACTCAATCATCACTCAAATAATCATTGTTCAAAAGAGGTTTCAAGAGAAGAAAAAGGACTTGTCTATGACTTTTATCTTTTATCCTTTGTTTACTTTTCTTTAACAATGATGTGCTTAATATTTTGATTGTAATTGGATATTATTTTGGAGATTATAATTTTGAGTTAATTGAAATTTTTTATCTATCTATTGTTATCTTTGGTATTTGATTACTTGTTATCATTGGTTATTAATACAAGTTCTTCTAATTGACTTGGGAAAAGAAGTTAAGATTCAAGGACCAAAGTGATCAAAGATTAGTTGATTTCAGTTAGAGCATAGGGTAATTGGCTAATTTTATGTTTATGATGTATGAGTTTAATACATCTTTTGGTTGCTTTGGTTTGATTGAGAAATTTGTTAAATTAATCAAAAGATAGTGATTTCATGGATTGAGAAAGAAATGGAATCTACATAAGTAAGTTCATGATTTGGGAAACCATTGAATTTTACTTAAGTTCCTTTATGATACTAAGATGACAATTAATTGTAATGATTGCTAATTGATTTAATATTGTGTTTTCAAGATAATTGTCTAGTTACATGACTTTGCATCCTTGAGTTATATCTATTTTTATCGTTATTTTTTTTATTCTCTTCTTATTTTATTTGCTAAACAATAAGGATTTGGGTAAAGTAAGGTGGGAGCCTAAGTTCTCATGGATTCGATACTTATTATTCCCTATACTATACGATGGGTATACTTGCCGTATGTGTGGTTTTAGTGGTTGAAATTTTAATTAAAGTTTGATTAATTGTGTCATTCGTTGGTAATATTTTTTACACTAAAAAACACGTATCAAGTTTTTGCCGTCGTTGTCAGGGATGGACACTATCGGAAACACTCGAATCTTATTGATTTAGCCTTTGTTGTATTTGTGAATATCACTAACTTTTGTGTTTTAGTAGCTTGTGAATATTTCTAATTTGTGTATTTTTCTTTTCTTTATTTTTATGTTATTTTTTTATTTTTGATTTGATTTTTGTTTTTCTTTAAGTGTGAGGTTCAAACTATCATCATGGATAATTATTCATGGGCACAATGTCAAAGGAACTACAATAATGATACATTGGCAAGGTTACAAGCTCAGATTAATGCTTTTTGTGAGTTGTCACTTGAAGCTTCAATCAAATCCTTTGTTACCAATACAAACATGTCTATTAGGGGGTATGAAGAATCTTCCCAGCGAATGAGCCATCAAAAAACACAATTAGCCAAGTTGGTTGAAGCTGCCATAAAGACTCATACACTTGCACAAGAGAATCCCCAAGGAAAGGAGAGAGGATATGAGGAACAATTGTCCAATGTGGAAAGGGAGGTATTCGATTCTACTTTATGTGCTAATAATTCTAATTTCTCTTTATCACATGATTTCTTAGGTTCCTCTCACCTCTTGGAGAATGATAGTCCAATTGATGATGTGTTGAATTTACCATGCCTCAAGGCATTGGATTTTTCAACGCTACATCATAAGAAGTTCTTGGAGGATGGAGGTAATCTCTACCCTTCACCCCAATTTCAGAGAGGTAACTTAGTTTTTGTAAACTATGCATTGAAAAGTAAGGATTTCTTAATCCCATCTTTAAAAACTCAAATCCTAAGTTTTAAAGGGAATTTTCATTGTGACAAATCTTATAAAGGGTTAAATGGTGATTTCACGTTTGATGCATTCTTTAAAGACCGTGTGCATTTATTTGTTGGCAAAAATATTTGTGTGTCTAAAAGAATGTTAGAGAATGAGGTTCATGTGTTTTGTTTTACTAAAAAAATTTGTTTTCATAAACATGACCTTTTTCAAAACCCTCAATTCTTTCTACATTCATCTTGCTTATTTTCTACTTTAAGCTTAAACTTTTTTGACAACGGTGTGATGAGAAAGCATGATGAGTGAAAATAGTTTGTATCTTTGTTTTGTGTGTGGTGTTGTTAGGTCTTTTTCCTCCCCAAAAAAGGAACATATTTTTCATCTTATGTGTGGCGGAATTAGTTGTGTCTTTATTTACTTTGATATGATTTTTATTAGTATTTCTTTTTAGTTTGTTTTCTTTTATTTAGGTGTGTCTTTTTTTTGTTATTATTTTCTTTGTACTTTTATTTATGTTTTCTTTTGTAGGTTTGAATAATGTCTTCTTAGACTAGCCATTTTCTCTATTTCTAGTTTTGATATTTATTGGAACTTAGTTTACTTGGAGAGTATTACTTAACTTTCTATTCCCTTTATCTTTTTTTGGTCCCTTTAGAGATACTTTCTTGTGTTACTTTTTGGCCAATGAGGATATTGTCCAATTTAAGTGTGGAGAAGTGGTTTAGTAATATTCTTTGTCCAAGTTTTTATCAATGATCTTGGTGTTTTCTTGGTAAAATTTGTTAAAACTTTGAAAATTTGGAGATTTGGAGCTCAATAGAGCTTCTTTGTCTATAATGAAATTGTGATTTTCTTTTTAACTTTCTATATGGATTTGTTATTTATTATGGTTAGATTTTTATTAAAATGTAAGCTTGTGTATTAAGTAGGATTTTTGCTATATCTTGAGAATGTAAGTTAACCTTGGTTATATTTGGGATTTGAGTTTTATTTTATTCTTTAAGTTTCAATAGGGATGATATGATGAAATATGGAAAGAGTTGTTGACTAATTCTTATATTATGAATTTAAAATTTACTTGACTTTGAGTTGTGAATAAGGAATGTGAGGAAAAGAAAATTTGAGTGAAAAGATAAAAAGGTGAGTTGAAAAAAACAATAAGTGAAAAAATCCTTGTTATGGGATAAAAAAAAATTGAAAAAAAAATACTCTTATTTTTAATCTTTGAAGGCCTTTTACTAAAAATGGGGTTAATATGGGGAGAAGTGGTAAGTGTATTCGGTGCACTCTCTTGAGGTTATCCAGAAGGCAAAGAGACAAGAAAGAGCAAAGAAAAAAATATGTTTAAATACGATTGCTGAAAAAAGTGATGATGACTATAAGAGGGCCAATACGGTGCGTGAAGAGGAATCCATTCATTTAAGGTTATCAATTCCCAAAGTTATAGAAAAAAAAAAAAGAAGAGTGGAGCGTTTTCCTTGTTTCACTAACTTGAGTTGTGTAAATTTGAGTTTATAATGTTGGAATTTGTTAAATGGCTTGACTTATATGATTTATATTATCTGTGTTTTTGTTTGAGGAGTAGGATGATTTTTCTTATACTAGATATAAACTTGTTTAACTTAACTTTGATGGCCTTAGGATTGTTTAATTTAATACATGAGTTTACAAGATTTTGAAAGAGTTGAATGAATGACAAGTTTGTGTTTAAGGTTAGAAGAAGATTATGTCTTCAATGTGAATGGATTTGCTAAGGAAAATTTCGCAAAATTATTTTGCCTTGTTCTAAATTCTTAGTGTTTTACATCTTGTTTGCTTGAGGACAAGCAAATATTTAAGTGTGGGGATATATGATAGGGGCTAAAATCACTATTATTTTTCTAGTTATTTGAGGTTGTTTTGAAATACATTTGTTGTAATAACTACGTATATTCCTTACTATTTAACATTTTACTTATAAAAAGTATTTTTGATAAATTTGTGTAGATTTGAGTTAAAATAGCGCAGAAAGTGAACAATTCCAGAATGTACCTGGCGCCAAGCCTAGCCAAGGGACCAGGCATTGGGTCCATTCTGGTCCAACAGAGGAATTTGAGTAACATTCAACACAAAAGCAGAACATACATGGTGCCAGGTCAGCAAGTGTTTCTGGCGCTGAGTCCATTCTGTCTGCTGACATGAACCGATCAAAAACAGGGAAGGAACAAAGTACACCTGGCACCAGGTGGGTTGAAGGTACCTAGCGCTAGGTACACTCTGGAAGGCGAATATTCTGTGCACAAATTTAGAAATTCTACAAGAATTTTGGTATTTTTCGAATCCTACTTAGCCAAGACTTCCTCAGCCATGAATTTAGCATCCAAGAGGCCTATAAAAGTACAAGAAAATGCAAGAGAAATGTGTAATTTGAAGGATCTAAGCTAGCTATTCAATCACCACTCAAATGAGCATTATTCAAAGGAGGTTTTCAAGAGAAGAAGAATGGCATGTCTATGACTTTTATCTTTTATCATTTGTTTACTTTTCTAGAACAATGATGTGCTTAATGTTTTGATTGTAATTGGATATTATTTTGGAGATTATGCTTTTGAGTTAATTGGAATTTTTTATCAATCTATTGTTATCTTTGGTATTTGATTACTTGTTATCATTAGTTATTAATGTGAATTCTTCTAATTGACTTGGGAAATAAAGTTAAGATTCAAGGACTAAAGTGAACAAAGATTGGTTGATTTCAGTTAGAGCATAAAGTTATTGGCTAATTTTATGTTTATGAGGTATGAGTTTAATACATCTTTTGGTTACTTTAGTTTGATTGAGAAATATGCTAAATTAATCAAATGATAGTGATTCCATGGATTGGGAAAGAAATAGAATCTACATAAGTAAGTTTATGACTTGGGAAACGATTGAATTTTACTTAAGTTCCTTCATGATGCTAAGATACCAATTGATTGTGATGAATGCTAATTGATTCAATATTGTGTTTTCAAGATAATTGTCTAGTTACATGACTTTACATCCTTGAGTTATATCTATTTTTATCTTTATTTTTTTTAATATCTTCTTATTTTATTGGCTAAACAATAATGATTTAGGTAAAGTAAGGTAGGAGCCTAAATTCACGTGAATTCGATACTTACTATTCTCTATACTATATGATGGGTATACTTGCCCATATGTGTGGTTTTTGTGCTTAGTATTTTAATTATAACTTGATTAATTGTGTTCTTTGTTGGTAATATTTTCTACACTAAAAATCAAGCATCAAGTTTTTGCAAAAACTTTATGCGTGTTTTGTAGTGTAGAAAAAATTACCAACAAATTTCACAATCAATCAAGCTTTAATTAAAATTTTCACCATTAAAAACACACATACGGGAAGTATATCCATCGTATAGTATAGGGAATAACAAGTATTGAAGCCACGAGAACTTAGGCTCCCTCCTTACTTTATCCAAATCTTTATTGTTTAGCCAATAAAATACAAAGAAAATAAAAAATAAATAAATAGATATAAAAATAGATATAACTCAAGGATGTAATTTCATGTAACTAGACAATTATCTTGAAAACATAATGTTGAATCAATTAGCATTCTTCACAATCAATTGTCATCTTGGCATCATGAAGGAACTTAAGTAAAATTCAATCATTTCCCAAGTTATGAACTTACTTATATAGATTTCATTTATTTCCCAATCCATGAAATCACTATCCTTTAATTAATTTAGCAGATTTCTCAATCAAACCAAAGCAATCAAAAGATGCATTAAACGCATACCTTATAAACATGAAATTAGCTAATGACTCTTTGCTCGAGATGAAATCAACTAATCTTTGATCACTTTAGTCCTTTAATCTTAACTTCGTTTCCCAAATCCATTAAGATTTGACAAATATGAAATCAATACAATAGACTCCTAACATCGTTTCCCAAGTCAATTAGAAGAATCCACATTAATAACCAATGATAACAAGTAATTAAATACCAAAGATAACAAGAGATTGATCAAAAATTCCAATTAACTCAAAATTATAATCTCCAAAATAATATCCAATTACAATAAAAACATTAAGCACATCATTGTTAAAGAAAATTAAACAAATGACAAAAGATAAAACTCATAGACAAGCCATTCTTCTTCCCTTGAAAACCTCCTTTGAACAATGCCCTATTTGAGTGGTGATTGAGTAGTTAGCTTGGATATTTCAAATCACACATTTCTCTTGCATTTTCTTGTGCTTTTATAGGCCTCTTGGATGCTAAATTTGTGGTTGAGAAAGTCTTAACTGAGTAGGATTCGAAAAATACCAAAATCTTTGTGGAATTCCTAAATTCGTGCACAGAATATTCGCCCTCCAGAGTGTACTTGGCGCCAGGTACCTTCGACCCACCTGGCGCCAGGTGCACTCTATTATTTTCCTGTTTTTGGTCAATTCATGCCAGTAGACAAAATGGATCTGGTGCCAGGACACTTGCTCGACCTGGCGCCATGTCTGTTCTGCTTTTGTACTGAATGTTGCTCGAATTCCTCTGTTGGACCAAAATAGACCCAATGTCTAGTCCCTTGGTTGGGCCTGGCACCAGGTACATTCTGGAATTGTTCACTTTTTACTCGATTTTAACTCAAATCTGCACAAATTTAACAAAAATACTTTTTACAAGCAAAATGTCAAATATAAAGGAATATACCTTATTATTACAATAAATGTATCTCAAAATAACCTCAAATAATTAGAAAAATAATGGTAATTTTAGCCCCTAATAGATTTGGGTAGCCATGAAATTACCATAGGAAGAAATGGCTTTATCCAGGTGGGTCTCGACACCAGGCATGCTTTCGTCATCATGAAGGTTAGGGATCTCATTTCCATCGCATCGGAAGCCTAGGATGGTGCAAATATCTAAGATGGTCGGGAAAAACATCATATAGGGGAATATGAAGCCGTTGATTGCTGAGGACCAGAACGGTAGAACCTCAGCGAAGAGGTTGCGATCAAAGGCCATGTTGAATCGGACATCATAACGACATCACTAATACCTCATTAATCCCAAAGGGCTCCGAAGATAGCATTACAACGATCACGCCATTCTCTATAATTCTTCAGGGGGCGTGGCCAATGGCGAAAGGAAAACGAGAGACTGATTGTAGAAAAGTCATTCCGATTCAACGGGAGGATAGAATCCTCTGGCTGCGCTAATCGCAGATGATCAACGATGACCACCATTGGCAGTAGCCGAGGGCCTAAGGCGTACAAGTTAACTTCAGCTTGAACTAAAGCCAGGGGGTGTTATCAATTGGGGTAGCCATGAAGATTCAGAAATCGTTGATAAAGGAAATGCAGGAAATACTATCAAATTTTATGGAAAGGATAGAAGTCTGATCAAAGTAGAGTTTCTCAGAAAAAAGATTTCGTATCGGTGAAGGAGTAATGGGGACCACGACTATTTAAAGTGAAATTTAAAGACTAGTCGTTCGCGGGTTTCAAAGCTGTGGAGTCGGAAACATTCTACAACGATTGGGACGTTTCGACTTTGTCAGGAAAAGAACGACTACAAATTAAAAGAGGTACAATTCCCGTCGTTTCACCTGATCAGGCCATAAAGTAACGAGACTCGGGGGCATGTGTTGACGTCAACTTTCGTCAAGTTGTTGCAACGGTAACTTTGAGTTAATGCCGATAGGAATTTCGCCAAGCTGATGTTGACATCAAGTATTCTTCAGTCAATATACTCGGTCAACATCGAAACCAAGAGCTGTTAAGCCGTTATCCCCCATTCGTCGGCACGATCGGTAAAGCACTATTTCACTTAACCGCTACGGTTGAGCTATAAAGCGAGATTTTCTTCACGTACAGATAGTCGGTTATAACGCCATAGTAAGAATAAAACAGGTAAGGATTCCCAGAACAAGGACACGACAAAAAATCCATCCAAAAGATTATCAGTTTCAAGTTTTTAATTTCCTTTTTATTCTGCATTTTCTTTATCTTTATTCATAACTTAGGTTAGTTTTAGAAGTTTCCTTTATTTCTTTATTACCAACTTTCTGTTTCATTTTACTTTGGTTTTAAATCCTAGTAATTTTGTACTTCTTTTAATCAAAATTAATCGAAACACACAAATTACAGTCCCTATTGGCTTCCGCATGTGATATTCCTACCTTCTTGGACCCTTTCTATAGTAAGTTCAAGGAACCCACGTCTCTTAAAAGATTCGACTCTTACATTCATTCTTTCATCGGACTGTTTATGTTCATCGGAAGAGAAGCCGATTGCCAATATCTTAACCCACTGGTATTAAGAGTTTTCTCTTATACATTGTTGCTGTACAAAAGAGAAGCCGATCATCGGCTTCTCTTTTGTACAGCAACAATGTATAAGAGAAAACTCTTAATACCAGTGGGTTAAGATGCCAACAATCATGTATTAAGCCTTATATTTGCAGTCGTTGACGAAGAAATTAATGACAGGTTGGGGTTGGTTTTTGTCCTTACTCAGTGCATATGTATTAAAGGATCGAAAATTTTGTTTAATATCTGATAGATCCATTGGGATAGTGAATGCTATTCATCAATTATCCCTTTGGCAAGAGCTAATGGCAATGCACAGATTTTATCTTAGACACATCCGGAGCAATTTCAATACAAAGTACAAGAACCATTAATTGAAAAAGTTAATGTACGCAGTTGGGGTTCAAAGTAAGAGGCGTAAATTTTTAAAGATTATAAAAGAAATTAGTTTGCTAAACCCCCAAGTGAAGGCATGGCTAGATTTGATTCCAAAAGAGCCATGAACGCTTGTTTATGACAGTGGATATCGGTATGGTAATATGACAACTAATTTGACAAAATTATTCAACAATGTCATCAAAGATATACGTGTCCTACCTATCGATGTTATTGTTGAGTCTTTGTTCAAAAAAATAGTCAAATATTTCAACAATCATATATAGGAAGCTAATCACGATAGATATCACTTTCCTTCTACGTTATGAGTTAAGTTTGTGAAGAATGAGATGAAAGAAAGAAGATACCGTGTGCTGGCTTTTAATCAGAATCGTGATATTTTTAGTATTGTATCGTGAGCATGGAAAAGGAAATAATTCGTATAGGTTAATATTGCTGCCAGGACATGCAGTTGCTACAAATGAACAATATATGAAACACTATGTTTGCACGTATTTACAGTATGTCAGCTACTGAGGCTGAATCTTGGGGATCTTGTGTCATCGAAAAACACAATATTGTGCTATAGATTGACTTATATGACACAGCTCAGGCCTTTTCTTGGCATAACTCTGGTTTTAGCTTGGCACTATTCGCTCACCATTTCAAGAACGTCGAACTGCTCGAATGCAGACGTCACGTGTTCAAAATGAAAAGGACAAACGTAACCCTGATTCACCTTCTCGATATAACTTATGCCATCTCAGCGGACATAATAGGAGGAATTGCAGCCACAGTATCGTAGAGTGATGTTAAACATTGTACATATAATATCTATTTCATTCATAGTACTGATGTAATATTTCTTCTTTGATATATTGTATCAATCCCTATTTATGCGTGTAATACCTTTAATCACATTGTAAATTTTGTAATATTATGCACGCTTGTTGACATGCATTTAGTTATTTAATTCATGCGTTTAGTTATGTCTCATGATGATATTTTCACTTTGATTTTGTTGAATAATAAAATTACAATCTTATTATCTTGTTTTAAGACACCATGTACGAGCTTATGTCCAACAGAGTTGATTCTAGCCCTATTATTACGGATTTGTTGACCCTACAACATAGATGTAAATCGACGCATATTTAGGTAGAACAATTAGAAGATATTGTCCTTACTACAAAGCACAAGGACGGCACTTTTTTGGGTTGTTCGACCATTCAATCCCTATATCGAGCAACTTACAGATATAGTTGGGTTCGGTAGGGTGATTCGTTTGCCCTAAATAAAAATTGACTATCTACTGATTACAGCGTTAGTGGAAAGATGGCGCCAAGAGACACACACCTTCCAGCTTGCAATTGGAGAGGCCACTATTACTATGCAAGATGTAGAAGTCCTCTTCAGGTTAGCATGGACAGTGATCTAATTACTGGTTATGGGTTCAACTATACGCAAGAAGAGTTAGCATTGGCAACTGGGCCAGTTCGGCCCGTTGGGCCGGTATGTCGGGCTGGGCCAAGCCTGGCCCGAGGGTCGAACTGGCCACTGTGCTCTAGGCCAATCCAGGCTAGGGATAAAAATCCCTGGCTTGCGCTAGAGAGCCATTGCACCAACGGCTCTTAACTTTTTTTTTTACAATTTTGGTCCTGCTAAAGTCATTCTATATATATATATATATATATATATTACTTTTAGACCCCTAATGGCTATATTCTCCCCCCTAACCCCCAAAACTCACCAAATACTCTCTAACTCTCTCCAATTCTCTCAAACTCTCTTATTTTCATTCATCTTTCTCTCATAATCCTTAAATCTCTTCATTTTCTCTACAAAAAAAGTGTTAGAATAGAATTTATTTTTTAATATATTTTTTCAATTCTTCAAGAAAATCTTCATATTTTGAAAGATTGTTGAGTGGCGGAATAGTGGATACAAGAAGAAAAACTTCACAAAGTATTATTGTTCTTGGCCATCAACTAGTTAGTATTTCTTAATCTTATATTCTTATATTTATTTTTTTTAGTTATTTGTTTAATTTTTAAGTTAATTTATCATTTATATTTTTCAATTCTCTTATTTCATTTTTTTGAACTTTTATTTGAATTTTGATTGATTTTTTTTTTTTTTAGAAATAATGGATCCAAATCAATATCATTACTTTTCTTCGTCACAATCATCTGTACATTTTGATTTCAATATAGATCTAGCCTTAAATTTAATAAATAATTAAATAGGTAATGAAAATGAAGGTCCTAGTAGGTCTAGTGTTAGTGTTTCACAATCACAACTAACTCCAACTATTAGTTCTAATGAATCTAATATAGACATAGGTCAGGATTGATGAAACTTCGAAAATTATAGCTAAAGCAAAAATATCTACGGTTTAGAATATTTTTGAAAAAGATAATGATAATGATATGGTAAAATGTAAAATTTGCAGTGTGGTATATGCACATAAGAAGGGAAGAGGGATAGGAACGTTAGTTAGACATATGAAAATGTCACATAATAATTGGTTAGAAAGCCTACTTAAACAACAAATCCATACTACATGGGGTCAAATTATTGGTAATTTTCAATACAATCATAAAAAATTTAGAAGTGGTTTTGCTAAAATGATTGTTCAAACTAAATTACCTTTCAATTTTGTAAAAAATTCACATTATGAACAATACATGCAAAGCAATTGTCAACCTTCATGGAAAATGATTCCTAAAATAATATTAAAAAATGATATAATAAAGATATATAAAGAAATGAAAAAGTATCTAATTGCTATGTTTGATTCTTGTAATTGAAAATTTGTTCTTACTTGTAATTATTGGACTGTAATTACTAATGAATCTTATTTATGCATTACATGTCATTCGATAAATCATGATTGGTTAGTACAAAAAAGAACTATTTATTTTAAATTATTTAAATATCCTCATGTAGGTACTAGTATTGCTAGAATAATTACTCAAACATGTCGTGAATATAGGATTTTAAATAAAATTATTTCTATTTCTTTAGATAACACTTCAAATAATGATTCTATCATAACAATTTTGAAAAATACTATGAATCCTATGTTAGATAGTATTTTATTTCATACTAAGTGTGCTTATCATATACTTAATTTGTGTGTTAAGGAATGATATAAATATGTTGATGATATTGTTAATATAATTAGATATGTTATTTTATTTATTAAAACTTCTCCAACTATGTAATAAAATTTTAAGGCTTTATGCCTAGAATAAGGTGTATCTTTTAAAAAATTTAGATTATATTGTAAAATTAGATGGAACTCAACTTTAGATATATTTAAAAGTATTATACCTTTTCAAAATCAACTTATTAAATTTTGTAATAGTAACAATTTTCAACCTCAACTAACTGAAACTCATTTTGAAAATTATATTGCGCTTTCAACATTTTTATTTACTTTCAAAGAAGCAATTAAACTTTTATTGGGATCTTATTATCCCATTACTCATCATATTCTTCCAAAACTTGCTAACATAGCACATCTTTTTTGTGAGTATATGGATTATCCCCAATATAATTATTTTATGAGAAGTATGTTTGAAAAATAAAAAATATTATGAAGATATTCCTATTTTATATTGTATGGCATTGTGTATGGATTTTTGAGTAAAAATAGTTGGATTTCATAATATTATTGAATATCTATATGAAACATTAGATTTTGATAAATCTCAAACACTTAGGCAATGTATGATAAAAGATATAGAAAATAAAACGACTAAAGCTCTATCTGAAATGTATAATTTGTATGAGTTTGAGTCTTCTTGTTGTGGTTCTGCTACTTTAAGTTGGCAAGTTACATCATCATCTAGCAGTTAATTTCAACCACTACGAAAATCTATCTCTTTGATTTCATCAGTATTAAATTCATGGGATATCATGAAGCATAAAAAAAATCATCTACCACCTACAATGAAATGGCAATTTATGAGATACAGCATTTGATAGAAAATAAGGATCAACATTTTGACATTTGTGGTTGGTGGAAGGCTCATGTAAGTCTATATCCCATTTTATCTAAAATGGCGCGTGATCTTTTGACACCACATGTCTCCACAGTGCCATCGAAAAGCGTTTTTAGTGAGAGCGCTCGAACAATTGATGAAAGAAGATCTCGATTGACTTCTCATATTTTGGAGATGTTAATGTGTTGCAATAGTTGGTTCGCAGTCGAAGATATGACAGTTAATTCATGGATTGTTGAAGATGACTTAGATGATGAATAGGTTGAGTCAAATAGTTAGTTTAGTATTCAAATAATTAAGAATCTAGGATAAGTAATATTATGTATTTAATATTATTTTTAGGATATTTATTTTATTTTTAAAATTTGATCATTATAATATTTATAAAATGTTTAGACATCAAGTCTCTCTCTTATGTAATTTTTATTTTATTAATTAATAAAACAGGTAGGGGTCAAAACCAAACTCCCTACCACTTCAAGGTGACCTTTTTATAATTTTAAAAAATCATGTTATTTAAGTAATAATAAAAAAATTACAAAATAATTGAATATCAAAATTTGTAATCGAATTAAGTAAATAAATAAATAAATAAGGAGAAAGGAAGGCCCGCAGGCCTCACGGGCCAAGGACTCGGGCCGTGCTAGCCCGAGGGCTTCTAGCCCAAGGCCCGACATAGACCGACCCGCACGACCCACGGGCCAGTCCTCGGGCCCGGCCCGACAAGGCCCGAAACTATGCGAGCCAGCCCACATATCAATGCTAGGCAAAGTTGCTAGACTTATGCAACTCGCTCTTTAGTTTTCACCCTACGGGTACAAACTTAGATAGATCTCAATTGAAGTTAAACTCACTCAAAAGAGTTCTGTCTCAACCTCTCCCACCATACGCAACTATAGATATGGTTGCACAGCATACAAGGTATCGCATTATACAGCTTCTTGATAGATTTCTGTTATCAAAAAAATCCAAGAACCAAGTTCATTTGCACTTTCTTAAATACATACACAATCTAGAGTTAGCCGGTATACTAAGTTGGGGAAGTACAACACTATTGTATTTGTATTGTTGTATATGCAATACTGCTTCTTATATGACGCATTAAATCAGTGGTCCATTTATGTTGATTCAGCTACAAAATGGAATCCAAAATTAAATTAACTATTTTTAATTTACTTTTATTGAAAAATAATCATGAGATATTTTTTTAAATGATTATTACTTTTGCAATAATTATGGATTTGGAAGAACATTCCTACTATAAATACCTAACCTAATTGATTATGGGTCTTGTATTTTAACCGACCTATAAAGTGATTTTTTTTATTATGGCCCATGAGATAGCCCATAGGTTTTAGGAGCCTGTGAGGGAATTAATTAAGTTGAGGGATGTATTTGTTATTTAGTGTTTTAGAAAGTTAAACCTACGACATTCTTTGATTTTATCATCAATTGGTCAAAGCGATCATTCAAGGGTTCCAGACTCTAGGGAAGAAAACTCTGACTTGCTTCAATCATGAAGGTGAGTTCTATTGGCTTTGACTATTAATTTAGTTAGGGGTTGAGGAATAAATATCAGGAGGTTCTCTTCCTCTTTGTTTCTGGAATTCTAGATAATAAGGTTAATTGATTCATGGAGTTTTAGTTCCTTGGATTGATATTTGTATTGTGTGGTTTGATATTAGGAAACAATTGTGTGGAGTGATTAGCTTAGATTGGAGATATTAGTCTGACTTCTAAGGTAAGTGGTTTAGACATCTTCTGTTTTTGGAAATATTCTACAATTTTTATGTATAAAATTTGAGAATTAAGTTTGGTTATTTTATTCGGATTTTGAATCATAGTATCATGTGGCTATGTGTGATATGTGTTTAATGGCTCATGAGACTAAAGAATGAGAGGAAGAACATGTTCTAAAATTTGTTTGTATGACTGAAATCCCTCAGAGTTAATAAGAAATATAAGTCTGGCCTCCCTGACGGGATAAATAGTCAGGACTGATATAAGTGATCATCTCCCTAATCTGAAATTCATGAGCATATGTGTGTGATTGATATGTGTGTGGGTTCGATTTTGTAATGTTGGAAAAAAAAATTACAGGTTCGGCTTCGCCGTCTTCTTCGTCCTGGGGATTCTGTTGTATTCATGTATTATTTTTGGTTGAATTACTTTGGTGGGATGGCTGTTGTTTCCAAAAAAAGGGGGGGTGTTTGTAGTGTTCTGTTCACGGCTGTTGGTTGTTTGGCTATGGTGTGGGGGTTGTGTCCCCTCGTCAGAAACAAAACAAAACAAACAAACAAACAAAATTTAGCTTTGGAAACGTTTGACCGCAAGCATTTTCTGGGAAGGTGGTTTTGAATATAGTCCCCACAATTGATTATTATTTATTGATGCTTGATGTGGGCCATTTCAATAGACATTAATTATATATATATATATATATATATATATATATATTTTTAAAAAGATTCAAATTGTTTTTATATTATTTTCTTTGTATAATTGTGAACCCAACTTGTTTTGTTTTAAAGATTGGGCTAAGCTAATTAGATTTATTTTACAACTAAATTATACTTTTATTCTATTGTATTATTTCTTTATTGAGGTGGTAGTTTTATTTTATTTAATAGTAGACTGGGTCTTATATCATTTATATATATATATATATATATGAAAAAAAAGGATCAGTTCATCTAATTATGGTGTATTATTCGATGTGTTTTATTAAAAAGATATTATATGTAACATTCTCTTTCCCAAAAAGATGTTTGGACTACTTATTGGGCTAGTGTAGCTCACTCCATTTAACATTTCACAAATTTTGATCAAGTATATGAAGAAAATTGTGGAGACGGATGGGACTAGACTACGCTTTTAAATTGATTGGCTTTTTGAGAGTTTTTACTTATTATGACTTTTACTTTGGTTTAGTGATAGGGGCTAATTTGGTTATATTTTGCGTAGTTATTTGAGGCTCTTTGGTAATACATTTTCTACAATAACTAGTCATATTCTTTTATATTTGAGATTTTACCCTTGGAAAGGTATTTTGGTCATTATTTCAGATTTTTGGGTAAAATGAAGCAAAACCTTCGCGAAACAGAGCAGAGGCGGCGCCGGCTGGAAGCCTGGAACCGGCGTCGGCTGTACACTGGATGCACGGACTTCAAAGCGATGGAAAAATTGGAGAAGTAGAGTAGAATAGAGCCTAACCGGCGCCAGTTGTAAGGCTGGAGGCGGCGCCAACTGCAGTCTGGAACGTATGCGCAAAATTCAGAGAAAAATCGGCAAACGAGTGGAGAAACAGAACACAAGCGGCGGCGGCTATGGTCTGTTCCTGAGGCGGTGTTGTGATCTTTTGACGCGTTTTTGGAAATCTGGGGAGTTTTAGCATCTTTCAACTTCTACTCGGCCAAGAACTTTGTACCTACGAGTTTAGGCACTTCTTAAGCCTATAAATAGATGAAAAACGCAAGGAAAAAGGGAAGAATTCATTGATCATCATAGAAAATCACTCAGTCTAAGGAGGAATTCTTCAAGTTCAAGGAAGATTGTACAAGAAGGTTTTCAAAGGAAGAAGAAGGAGGCTTGTGTATGAGTTCTTTCTTTTACTTTGTTTTCTTTTTCTTGACAATGATGTTTTAATTGTTCTATTGTAATTTGACATTATTTTAGATAATCATGATTCTTGAAGTTATTTGATCTTTTGATTAATTGACTATTCTTCTTGGTATTTAATTACTTGGGTATATTTCGAGATTAGTTGGTTGTTTCTATTGTTAACTTAGTAGACCAAAGAGGTTGATGATGGTTACAATTGATTAATTTTCGCATTCATTGGCTGTTAACTTGCTAGACCAAAGAGGTTAATTGCTGATGATTGAGAAATTAAAGGTTAATTGATGTTTGCCAGACCAATGATTCATTGATTAATTTCATATTTTAAATTTGCCAGACCACGAAAATTTAATTAAGGATTGTGTTTAATACATCTTTTGGATGAATTAGTTGAGACAGACCAAGTGATGCTAATTTACCTTAATCCTTCATGGTGCCGAGAGAATGATTGATTATGATAATGGTTAAATTCTTGAAGATCATGGTTGTCTAATCAATGGTTTGAGTTGCATACTTCTCCATCCTTGACATGTATATATTTTAATTTTATTTTCTTTTTAGTTTTCCTTTTTTTTTATTTTCACTTTGTTGAGTCGGTTAAACAATGAAAGAGTGATAATTAATGTTTACTTATTCCTTGAGGATCGACACTCGTTTGAACCATATGCTCAGTAATGATGAGTACGCTTGCTCATATGTGTGATTAGGTCCAACGTTTTAATTTAAACTTAATTGGGAATGTACTTAGTTTTTGTATGATTTTTATGCCCAAATCTAAATGCATCATTTAGACAATGTTGTTCACATAAATCCTTAGTTAAGGTTGAGCAAGACATTGGTTATATTAAAAGTTTTATATTTTGTTCATGGAGTCATATTTCAGGATGTATGTTTTTTTCTTTTCCTGTGGAGGTGATTAGTTCAATTAAAGTGATTTCTTTAAGTTAGAGGTTTAGTGTCTCCTTAGAGATACTGTCGTATAGCGTTTCGGGTACAGACTCGGGTTCCATTTCGGGTTCCAGATTCGGGGCGTTACATTTAGTGGTATCAGAGACCCCCTAGATTCATGACCCTTAATATTAAGTTATGATTTACAACGAATCCTAAGATATGATAGGATATCAGAAGTTTTATGTCTAACTATTATGGTTTATTATTAGTGGTTTTATTTAGTTATTTAACCCCAAAAAAATCCCTTAATTATTTTATCTACCTACTTATTTATTTAAATACTTAGTTATTTATCCTAGTGATATTAATTATCACATAATTACTTATTGTGGGTGCGAGATAGATGGCACGTGAAGGAAGGCATGGAAACAAGGGTGAGGGTCTTAATAGCGAATCGAATGACATGAGCCTGCCACTGGCAGAATGGGGACGAAGAATACCATGTCAACTAATAGGTGGAACCAGTCAACATATGCCGATGCCACCTATCGGGCTTCCTCCGCAAGTTATACCAACAGCTATGCCTGGGCCAACGTCATCTGAATTGATGGGGACTTTAAATATGATGGCACAAGAAGTATCAAGACCTGCTACTCAACCGTTCATGAGGCCAGCGGAGCAAAAGAAGCCGAATGCTAAGGTTTTTGCGCTAACTCAGTAGGAGGCTAAGACTATAGAATATGTGGTTACAGGTACCCTACTAATTATTTCTGTACTAGTTTTGACACTTTTTGATTGTGGTGCCACTCATTCTTTTGTATCTCAACATTTTGCTAAAACTCTAAAATTAGCTCCTACCTCTTTAGTTGATCCTTTTCATGTATCTATTCCTAGTGGAAAAGTTTTAGTCTCTAAGGTTGTGATGAGGGGATGTAGGGTAGAAATTGTAAATGAAGTGTTAAATGCTGATTTCATCCAAATTCCAATAGTGTATTTTGATGTGATTCTCGGAATGGATTGACTTTCTCGCAACTGTGCAATGACCGACTGCAAGGGCAAAAAGGTAAATTTTGCAATTCCAGGGAAAGACGAATTTTATTTTCTGGGAGGTTTGGAGAAGCGGGCGAGCAAGTTGAAACCAATCATATCAGCCATAAAGGCATAAAGAAATCTTCAAAAAGGATGTGAAGATTTCTTACCTTACGCATTAGATACTCAGAAAAAGGGTCAAACATTTGAAGACATACCAGTGGTGTGTGACTTTCCAGATGTATTCCTGAAAAAATTACCAGGACTACCCCCTAAGCGAGAGGTAGAGTTTGAGATTATTTTGATACCGGGAGTGGAACCGATCTCGAAGGCGCCATATAGAATGGCACCTATGAATTGTGAGAATTAAAGACACAACTGCAAGAATTATTGGATATGGGATTTATACGCCCAAGTGTGTCCCCGTGCGGAGCTCCAGTTTTGTTTGTGAAGAAAAAAGATGGCAGTATGAGACTCTATATTGACTACCATGAACTTAATAAGATCACCATCAAGAATCGGCATCCCTTACCCTGGATAGATGATCTCTTTAACTAGCCAAAAGGTGCTTGTGTGTTTTTCAAGGTTGACTTGCGCTCTGAATATCGTCAGTTAAGAATTAAGACAAAAGATATACCCAAAAGTGCTTTCCAGACTCGTTATGGATATTATGAGTTTTTGGTCATGCCATTTGGAATGACTAATACCCCAGCAGCATTTATGGACTTGATGAATCGGGTCTTCAAGCCTCAGTTAGACAAGTTCGTAATGATATTCATTGATGACATTCTGATATATTCATTGTCCGAAGAAAAGCATGCGGAGCATTTGGCAGTGGTTTTGCAAACCTTGCGGAAGGAGAAATTATACGCGAAATTTAGCAAGTGTGAATTTCGGCTCAAGAGTGTTGCTTTGTTAGGTCATGTCATATCTTAAAATGGAGTAGCTGTAGATCCTAGGAAAGTAGAAGCCATTGTAAATTGGGCTAGACCAACTAATGCATCTAAAGTGAGAAGTTTCTTAGGGTTAGCTAGGTATTATCTGAAGTTTAGGGAGGATTTTTCAAAAATTTCAGGACCGTTAACTCGTCTTACCCAGAAAAAGACCAAGTTCGAGTGGAATACAGCATGTGAGACCAGTTTTCAGGAGTTAAAGAAAAGATTAACGTCCGCACCTGTACTTACACTACCATCTGGATCAAGAGGTTTTGTAATTTATAGTGATGCATCAAAGAGCGGCTTGGGTTGTGTGATATTGCAGAATGGGAAGGTTATAGCCTTTGCGTCAAGACAATTAAAGCCTTACAAACAAAATTATCCCACTCACGATCTTGAGTTAGCTGCATTGGTTTTTGCTCTAAAAATCTGGAGGCACTACCTGTATGGAGAGCCTTGTGAGGTGTTTACAAACCATCAAAGTTTGAAATATTTGTTCATCCAAAAGGAACTTAATATGCGTCAGCGGAGATGGCTAGAGCTGCTTAAGGACTATGATCTGAAGATCAGCTATCATCCTAGGAAAGCCAACAAAGTAGCTGATGCATTGAGTAGGAAGAACAATACACTAGCAGCTATGATCACTCATCAGGGACAATTGATATTAGAATTTGAGAAATTGAAGATAGAAGGAGGAGGATCTGGAAAAGGATATGTAGCAGCTTTGAAGTTGCAACCAACCTTGGTGAAATGTATAAAGACGACTCAAGGTATGGATGCTAGTTTAGAGAAAAAGAAGAAGGAAGTCCATGATGATCAGCAAGCAGATTTTCAAATTCATGATGACTGGAGTTTGAGACTTAAAGGAATATTATGTGTACCTAACCATCCAAGTCTAAAAGCTGAAATTTTGAAAGAAGCGCATAACTCTAAGTTGTCGGTACATCCCGGTGGTACTAAAATGTATAGGGACTTGAAGAGAAATTTTTGGTGGAGCGGAATGAAGAGGGAGATAGCAGAATATATCTGTCGGTGTATGGTATGTCAGCAAGTGAAGGCCGAACACCAACGACCAGGAGGATTGCTAAAACCTTTGGAGATACCTGTATGGAAATAAGAACATATCACTATGGACTTTGTTGTTGGGTTGCCAAGATCAAGATTGGGGAAGGATACTATTTAGGTGATTGTAGATAGATTGACTAAATCCGTGCATTTCTTGTCATTGAAGGCTGCAGCAATAATGGATGAGTTGGCAAATATGTACATAGAGGAAATAGTGCGATTACATAGCATGCCAATTAACATTGTGTTTGACAGCGATCCACGATTTGTTTCACGATTCTGGAAGAGCTTTAATAAAGCTATGGGGACTACGATAGCACTTAGTACTACATTTCACCCACAAACTAATGGGCAATCCGAACGTACTATTCAAACGTTGGAGGATATATTGCGGGCATGTGTAATGGATTTCAAAGATAGTTGGGTTGATCATTTAATATTGGTAGAGTTCTCTTATAATAACAGTTATCAGACAAGTATTGGGATGGCTCCATATGAGGCATTGTACGGGAGGAGGTCCAGGTCACCGGTGTGCTGGGATGATGTTGTTGAGAGGATAATTACTGGACCGAAATTAGTACAAATTACCTTGGAGAAAGTGCCATTGATCCACGAGCGAATTAAGGCAGTGCAAGATAGACAAAAGAGTTGGGCAAATAGCAAAAGGCAACCATTGGAGTTTAAGGTAGGAGAGAAGGTGTATCTTCGAATTTCTCCTTCTAAGGGGGTGATGAGGTTTAGAAAGCCAAGTCCCCGTTTCATAGGTCCTTATGAGATTCTAGAAAGAGTTGGGGAACTCGCTTATCGTTTGGGTTTACCACCGGCAATGTCTAAGGTGCATAACGTTTTCCATGTTTCTCAATTGAGGAGATACATTTCAGATCCAAGTCATGTGTTAGAGGTTGAACCATTGAAAATGACTGAAAGTTTACGTATGCAGAGATTCCTTTAAGGATCGTAGATCGTAAGAAGTAGGTATTGCGAAGACGTATCATCCCCTATGTCAAGGTTCGTGGACAAATCATACGCCTCGTGAAGCTACTTAGGAATTGGATGAGGACATGCATAAGAAGTATCCACATTTGTTTGACTTAGAAGGTACGTATAAGTTTTGAGGACGAAACTTTTGTAAGGGGGGTGGAATGTAAATACCTAACCCAATTGATTATAGGCCTTGTATTTTAACCGACCCATAAAGTGATTTTTTTTATTATGGCCCATGAGATAACCCATAGCTTTTAGGAGTCTGTGAGGGATTTAATTAAGTTGAGGGATGTGTTTGTTATTTAGTGTTTTTGAAAGTTAAACCTACGTCTTAATCTGAACGACGTTCTTTGGTTTTATCATCAATTGGTCAAAGCAATCATTCAAGGGTTCCAGACTCTAGGGAGGAAAACTCTAACTTACTTCAATCGTGAAGGTGAGTTCTATTGGCTCTGACTATTAATTTAGTTTGAGGTTGAAGAGTAAATATTAGGAGGTTCTCTTCTTCTTTATTTCTGAAATTCTAGATAATAAGGTTAATTGATTCATGGAGTTTTAGTTCCTTGGATTGATATTTGTATTGTGTGATTTGATATTAGGGAACGATTGTGTAGAGTGATTAGCTTGGATTGGAGATATTAGTCTGACTTCTGAGGTAAGTGATTCAGGCATCTTCTATTTTTCGAAATATTCTACATTTTGTATTTTCTGTATAAAATTTGAGAATTAAGTTTAGTTATTTTATTCTGATTTTGAATCATAGTATCATGTGGCTATGTGTGATATGTGTTTAATGGCTCATGAGATTAAAGAAGGAGTGGAAGAACATGTTCTAAAATTTGTTTGTATGACTGAAATCCCTCTCAATAAATAAGAAATATAAGTCTGGCCTCTCTGACGGGATAAATAGTCAGGATTGATATCAGTGATTCTTTCCCTAATCTGAAATTTATAAGCATATGTGTGATTGATATGTGTGTAGGTTTGATTTTGTAATGTTGGAAAAAAAATTACGGGTTCGGCTTCGCCATCTTCTTCGTCCTGGGGATTCCATTGTATTCATGTATTGTTTTGGGTTAAATTACTTTGGTGGGACGGCTGTTGTTCCAAAAAAAGGGGGGGGAGGGGGTTGCAGTGTTCTGTTCATGGCTGTTGGTTGTTTGGCTATGGTGTGGGGGTTGTGTCCCCTCGTCAGAAACAAAACAAAACAAAACAAAAATTTAGCTTTGGAAACGTTTGACCGCAAGCATTTTCGGGAATGTGGTTTTGAATATAGTCCCCACAATTGATTATTAATTATTGAGGCTTGATGTGGGCCATTTCAATAGACATTTATTATTATTATTATTATTATTATTATTATTATTATTATTATTATTATTATTATTATTATTATTATTATTATTATTATTATTATTATTATTATTATTATTATTATTTAAAAAAAGATTCAAATTGTTTTTATATTATTTTCTTTGTATAATTGTGAGCCCAGCTTGTTTTGTTTTAAAGATTGGGCTAAGCTAATTAGATTTATTTTACAACTAAATTATACTTTTATTCTATTGTATTATTTCATTATTGAGGTGGTAGTTTTATTTTATTTAATAGTAGCCTAAGTCGTATGTATGTATGTATGTATGTATGTATGTATGTATGTATGTATGTATGTATGTATGTATGTATGTATGTATGTATGTATGTATGTATGTATGTATGTATGTATGTATGTATGTATGTATGTATGTATGTATGTATGTATGTATGTATGTATGTATGTATGTATGTATGTATGTATGTATGTATGTATGTATGTATGTATGTATGTGAAAAAAAAGGATCAATTCATCTAATTATGGTGTATTATTCGATGTGTTTTATTGAAAAGATATTATATGTAACATCTTCTTTCCCAAGAAGATGTTTGGACTACTTATTAGGCTAGTGTAGCTCACTCCATTTAACATTTTGCAGATTTTGATCAATAATATAAAGAGAATTGTGGAGACGGATGGGATTAGACTACGCTTTTAGATTGATTGGCTTTTTGAGAGTTTTTACTTATTATGACTTTTACTTTGGTTTAAACAGTGTTGTTCGCATAAATCCTTAGTTAAGGTTGAGTAAGACATTAGTTGTATTAAAAGTTTTATATTTTGTTCATGGAGTTATATTTCAGGATGTATGTTTTTTTCTTTTCATGTGGAGGTGATTAATTCAATTAAAATGATTTCTTTGAATTAGAGGCTTAGTGTCTCCTTGGAGATGTTGTCGTGTAACGTTTCGGGTACGGACTCGGATTCCATTTCGGGTTCCAGATTCAGGACGTTACACCTACTATCAGACCGGATAGAATACGTCCGATAGTGAATATTACCCCAAATGCGCCTAGAGGATCAGCATGGCAGATCCACTAGAACTTTCCCGTACCCTGATACATGTGCTGATTGCATATAGGGATAAGTTAGATAGGATACGATACAATCATATAAGTATTACTATTATGAATTTGCAATCGAATGGCTAATAAAATTGTCATTATTTATTGTTGAATATTAAATTCGTTTATTTCTACAATTTATTTAGCAAATTTAGGATGAGTACATGCTGGCATTTTTACATTCATATTGCACACATGGGCGATAAATCTAAATGTTTGTCACATCTCTATCGTGTTGAGAGACTATAGAGCTACATCGCCCCAATAGAGTCACGCAACAATTTGGATTGGTGCAACCAATTCCTGATACTATTGATACAAGGTCGAATTTGTATTAGCGTAACCTGCAAACTACTTGTGTTGGGTGAGATGAGGTTGATGCACTACACCGTACTAACCTAATAAACCGCCACGCATATATTCTGACAGGATTGCCCATTTTTGAGCAAACTATGGTTTCGGCTAATTATGCTACGTAGTATTAAACTCACACATGACGATTACTTGGCAATCTGACCGTACCACAACCAAACCCCGTGAGCTACAAATCTAGTAGCTCAGCAGTTGAAGTATATGTAAGTAAATTTTTTCTCGTTCATATAAGTATATATAAAATTTTGGTTTATATATATATATTTATTGACAGCCCTAAAAATGCATATGCAGGCCGATGCGCTACACCAAATCTTATACATAGGAGATGAAGCGTCTCAAAATGTTGATGCATTGTACGGTCAACAAGTAGCCAGAAAAATGTCGAATATTGCCAAACATACATTGACTGCTGATGGCAAAGAGATCATCTAAATCACATGTCATACGAGCCATCCAGACGATCATATGCTTCTGATCTGATACCGCCGATTCTGCAAGAAGTCCCTCTATAAGTAGTACCAATTCGACAGGGCAATAAATGGGCACGTCGGCATGCTATAGCTGACAAAGTTCCTCAATAGCAGCACTACTCACCTATGCATGGAAATGAAGATGGTTATTTGACATGTGCTCCTACAGCGGTTGATAGTGATTATGTGTCAAATACTCCTACAGCGGATGACGATGAGTATGTGTTGGGTGCAGCGGTTGAAAATAGGCACAATGAATTTTTAACTCCGCAACACTTAGTTTTTTATCCTAGATATGTATCTTCGACTGACAAGTTTGCTACTAATAGGGGTGTTCATTATTCGGTTTGTATTGAAAAATCGAACTGAACAGGCTCTAATTTCGATTTTTTGTTCAATTTTAATGAAATTCAATTTGGTTCGGTTTTAGAGTTTATATAAAAATTTGGTTCAATTTTTTTATTTTCTAAAATAAAAAGCTAAAAAATCAAATTAAAAATTTTTAATTTAAAATATATAATTATAATCAAAATATTATTTATTTATTTATTTTTATAAATTATGATTTTTTAAAAATTTCGATTCGATTTCGATTATTTCGATTCGGTTTGATTTTGTCCAAAATAAAGCCATTAGTAATTAAGTTTAAGATCTTCATCTTTGCAATTTGCATCCCTGATCATAACTTTTTACTAAAATATTTGGTACAAACCTTTAAAATGTTTGAACTTTAATTTATATTGGATTTGAATTGTAATTTATGTTGGATTTTACTTGTTTAGGTTTAAATTTATATTAGGTTAATGGATCTACTAAAGAAGGTATTCAAATTCGGTCTAGAACCGATTTCAGTTCGGTTCTATCAATTTTCTTTAAATTTCAGTTTGGTTTGATTTTAATAAAAATAAAAAATCAAACTGGAAACTGAATAAACACCCCTAACTGCTGGTTTATCTACTGGACGGTTTCAGATACAGCATAGGCAATTTGGGAAGGATGTAAGTTCGTCATACGTTACCGAAGAATAAGATGAGGGACAATCTGAAGTACAACCTCAACAACAACCTCCAAGACGGCTTCAACTATTGAGGAACCGTCAAAGATTTCATTACGAGACTAGCTATCATACTTGGTTTTGATGTTTTTAGGTGTACATTATTGAGGTTTAGAATTAATTATGATTAAATATTGTACATAATCTTAAATTAAAAATAAATAAAAATACGCAAAATATTCATAAAATATTTAATTATTATTTACTGCAATATTAAATATTAATATTAATTAAATCAAAATAAAGGGACGGGAAGCTTTGCCCGGAAAGGGAAAGGAAAGACGGGAAGTAAAATTACAGAAAGTAAGGTCGCATACGGAATGCTAAAAGATTTAACACATATACTTATGCATGAAACTGAAATTAAAAGGCGGCTTGGCCGACCATATGCATGATAAAGTAGAATATGAATAAGTAAAGACTTAAAAAGGAAATAACTTAAAAACAATACATTATAATATACATATTAAAATAAATTACAGTTTATTTGGGTTGGAAATAGTAACCAACCGGAAAAAGGGTCTATCCCTACCAAGGCTAGACCAATCCAGATGAATCATGAGTTAACCACTCTATGTCAAAAAGAAATTAATGATCTTCTCCAAAAGAAAATTATTACTTCCAGGTGCATCTCCTTGGAGTTGTGCTTGCATTTTATGTATATAAAAATGCTGAAATTGAAAGGGAGTTCCTCGACTTGTAATTAATTACAAGCCTCTCAATACAGCACTTAGATGGATTAGGTATCCTATTCCTAACAAAAAAGATTTACTAAATCGCCTACATTCTGCAGTAGTCTTTTCAAAATTTGATTTAAAATCTGGATACTGGCAGATCCAGATCGATCCTAGAGATCGTTACAAAACTGCATTCACAGTTCCATTTGGCCAGTACGAATGGAATGTAATGCCTTTTGGATTGAAAAATGCCCCTTCTGAATTTCAAAAAATTATGAATGAAATTTTCAATCCATATTCAAAATTCATCATTGTTTACATTGATGATGTTCTTGTATTTTCAAAGGAGGAGGGAGATCTAAACATTCGGGAAAATGACATAATGAAAATGCAAAAATAAAACAAGTAATAAAGAGCAGTGAATAAAACAACAGTAAGTAAAAATACGAGTATTTAAATCAGTTTTAAATACTTCCCTTAACTTGGTAATCATTACCACCAGATTCCATAAGATGGAATTCATTCAAGTTATTAGTCATTTTAAACACCGTTATACTGGGTTTGGAGTTCTTCACGAACTAAATCACGAAGGGATTTGGGAAGGCCATCTAAGAATTTTTCTTTCCAGTACTGGCTATTTCCATCAGGTCTAGCATATATTCTGGTAAGGAAAGTATCCTTATACCATCTAAAGTCAGACAGGGTTTTGCATTTAAGATTGTTGAGAATCTCAGTGGATTTATCACGGAAAATACCTGGATTTCCTATGAAAGTTTTGACTAAAGTAAAAATCAGTGTTGACACTGCATCTGGAATTGGTTCACCATTCTGGAGAATAGGTTGGTTATTTGCATCTGTTTTGACAGCATGCAAAATCTCATGCTTGTCAAATTCAGTGAGATGTTCATCCCACCATCCTTTGAGTTGGCCTGTAAAACCGGCTATAAGGACATGGGTCGACAGTGATCCGAACTACCATGGGTTGTTCTATAGGCGGTAGCAACCATAGTCATTTGTTGGAATTTAGCCAGAATGTTGTATTCTGACTGCCCATCTATGTTCCATTCATAGATGTTGTTGGCATTATAGGAGTTCTGCATAATAACAGGACTTTCTTCTAGGGCTACATCCGGATGGGTGGCTCTAGAATAATAAAGTTTACGGGGATTTCTCCAATTAGGTCTACCTAATCGAAGAGGAACAATGTCTTGGGGTTCGGATTGGTTATACGGAATATGCTCGAAACGAGAATCCGAATCGGTTTCTTGTAAAGCGATGCTGATTGATGAGTTGATGCCTTTTGTTTGGAAGCTGGATGCGGGAGAATCGGGAATGAATGATTTTTCAATTTCTGCGATCCTTTTTTGAAGTTCATTAAAGATTGGGGGAGTAGATTTGCTTTGAATTTCTTTATGAAATTGAGTAGGAATTTCATATGGTTTGAATAAAGGAATTGTTGGAGAGATATTAGGAATGGAAGTTCTTTGGAGTAGAGACACTCGGTGTAGTTGTTGAAGTATAAACACTTGGTGGTTTGGAAATCAAATATTCACCAATTGTTTGTAAATATTTGTTTGTGTAATTGTTTTGATCTAATAAATTTTGAATATCTTTCGCAGAATCTTGCTTCCTCGGTATCTCTTCTTTTGAAAGGGGCAGCGAGTAATAGTTTACGTGCCAATTTGAATTTTGAAATTTTGATTTGGAGGGAGCTCGGATGAAATACTTGGTTCCCCGGGAAGTCTGCCATGTTTTTGAAACATTAACAGAATGAGCAAAAGGATAGTCAATTTTATTGATTGAAGTATAAGCTTCAAACCATAAAAAGAAATCAATTTGCTTTTCAACTAATTTTAAAAATTTATAATATTTATCTTGGATCTGTTGTCTATCAGATCCTTGATAATTTTCGAAAAACCATTCCCTTTTTAAAATGTTTGTTGGGGAATAAAATTCTTTTCTTAATTGTTCTTTGTCAATGACAAATTCTTTTTGTAAAACATTGAGGTCTCCAATCATAGCAGAATGAGTAGGAGATGTAGGATTGTCATCGGACTCAGGCTGCGAAACATATGTAGCCTGGGGAATCCTTAGATCTTGATCGACATCTTGTAGCTGTGTAACTACAGAGGATGTGGAATGCCTAGGTGGTTGAAACCTAAACGATGCACCTTTTCGAGATGCAGAAGTTGATGGAGGATATGAAATCCTTTGGCTGAGAGACCTTTGGAATGTTATTTCAACATTTCCAGAAGGAGATTGATGAATTTCTGAGACTGTAGTATTCTCAGGTTTTTCAGAAGGAGTAGCTCCAGTTAGGAGCCAATTTGAGGGAAGGTTGACCTCTTGCCAAGAGATAGGTTTTGGAATTGAAAGATGGGATCTAGTGAGATCGGTTTGGAACAAGATCGTCTCACCTTTGTTTGAGACTCTCATTGCTCCGGTATTGAATGCAGAATTCATAGCCTTATATTGAATTCTGTATAGAATGGCTACTGGGAGAGATCCAGTTTTGATTTTGTAATTTGCTGTCTGGACATTCAGAGTTAAGGAATCTAAGAGGTTCCTATCTTGAAGAGAGACAGTAAAATTTGGAAAGCAGTCAAAATAGACTGGCCCATTGCAAAGGCTGGTTTCTACCATACCTAACAAGGAGTCATTGAAGTTTAGAAATCGGGTATCCCTAAGACATAAAAGAAGAGAAGTATCTAAACCTTCTCTGGATAAGGGTTTGGCTCCGATCTGGACAAGACCGAAGTGGAGGTATTTGTATTTTTGTCTGAATTTTTCTAGAACTCTGGGAGTAAGAAGTTGGATCTCCTTACTTTCAGAATTAATCTCGACTGTTTCTTCAACAGTCTTGATAACATAGTCACTACTAAGTGACCATCTAGGATTTTTGTAAATTTCTTTGTCGGAAAACTTGGGTATTTTCCAGTTATCGATGGATTGTTGGAGATCAGAGAAGTGGAGTTCTTCTTTGATCTTGGAAGAGAGGGAAGGAGAGATGGGGTAAGAAGAAGATGAAGAAGAAGAGGAGGAGGGAGATCTAAACATTCGGGAAAATGACATAATGAAAATGCAAAAATAAAACAAGTAATAAAGAGCAGTGAATAAAACAACAGTAAGTAAAAATACGAGTATTTAAATCAGTTTTAAATACTTCCCTTAACTTGGTAATCATTACCACCAGATTCCATAAGATGGAATTCATTCAAGTTATTAGTCATTTTAAACAATAATCAATTTGGATCTATGGCTTGTGGTATTTCCTAAGTCTATTTATTATATGGTGTATAAAGACTAGATCTGTTAAGTTTATGTGTAGATCTAATCAAATGTGGCCATTGAGAATAGAATTCTCGTCTCAATAAGGTACTAGAACCACCAGTGGCCTTAACCTGCGGCCTTAAAGGTTCAGTCTACCTCGTGAGTAAATCTGTTTCCAGATTTCCTTCCACATTTGTTTAGTTATTACATAAAGTTCTCAGATCTACTCGAGATAAACCATATAAAGGACAGATTTAAGAAGATCAGAAGCACATAGAAGCAAATAAATTATGGTAAAAAATACTGATAACAAGAATCATCAATAGTAGATGGATTTAATTAATAATAAATATTAATTAAATAAAAAATTAATAGTAGATTGTTGAAGATAAAATTAATAACAAAACTTTAAGTCTAATAACTTATTTTCATACTTTTTTTGAAAATAAAACAAATGCACAAATATTCATGAAATATTTAGTTTTACTCAAACTATTATTTACTAAGATATAAATACACATTTTTCTTTAATTTTTTACTTATTATTCGAATTCAGTTAAAATATAGATTGCTCGATTAAAATATAAGAAAATTACAAATTTAGATAATTGACATTTGAAATTTTTATATTTTTTTGCAAATAATTAATATTTATAATCAATTATAATTAAATATTATAAACTATACTTTAACTAATAATTAAACTAAAAAAAAGTGTTATAATTTAAATTTGAATGAATTATAGATAATATTTTCAAGTTTTAATTGTAGCGCCCCGAATCCGGAACCCGAAATGGAACCCGAATCCGTACCCGAAACGCTACACGGCAGCGTCTCCAAGAAGACACTAAGCCTCTAACTCAAAGAAATTACTCTAATTAACTAATCACCTCCAACGGAAAAGGAAAAACATACATCCCGAAATATAATTCCATGAACAAAATGTAAAACCTTTAATACAACCAATGTCTTACTCAATCTTAACTAAAAATTTATGCGAACAACACTATCTAAACCAAAATAAAAGTCATAATAAGTAAAACTCTCAAAACGCCAAGCAATCTAAACACGTAGTCTAATCCCATCCGTCTTCACAATTCCCTTCATATTCTTGATCAAAATCTGCGAAATGTTAAATGGAATAAGCTACACTAGCCCAATAAGTAGTCCAAACATCTTCTTGTGAAAGAGAATGTTACATATAATATCCTTTAATAAAACACATCGAATAGTATCCAATAATTAGATGAATTGAATTTTTTTTATATATATATATATATATATATGTATACATACAAATGATATAATATTTAGCCTAATATTAAATAACATAAACTACCACCTCAATAACAATAATAAAGTAGACATAAAATATGATTTAATTATAAAATAAAATTAATTAGCTTAGTTTAAATTTTTAAATCAAAAAGAGTTGGACCCACAACTATACAAAAGAAATAATATAAAACAATTTGTTTTTTTTTTTACAACCCATTATATGAAATACGTGGTGACCCCTGCGAAACCAATTCCACAATCGTGCTTGGCGTCACGTCCGAAGAAAACAAATTTTTTTTTTTTTAAGCCAAGTCCATCATTTGAAATCAATTGTGGGGACACCAAAAAGTCCCCACGTCAACATCCACTTACATAGAAAAGGCTTCGGCGGTCAGGTCACCCAGCGAAAACAGAAATTTTTTTTTTTTTTTTACAACATCAGATGCCCACCACTGTAGCCGAAAAACTGCAATCAATACACCCTTTTCGTTTCGTTCTTTTCTTTTCCAACATCAATATCAAACTAAAGACACAAGGCTCATGAATTTTAGATTAGGGAAAGGATCACTGATATCAGTCCTGACTATTTTCCCGTCAGGGAGGCCAAACTTATGTTTCTTATTGATTGAGAGGGATTTCAGTCACACAAACGAATTTTAGAACATGTTCTTCCTCCCATTCTTTAATCTCATGAGCCATTAAACATATAGCACACATAGCACACATGATAATATTACTCAAAATCAGAAGAAAATAACCAAACTCAATTCCCAAATTTATACAGAAAATACAATTTCAGAATATTTCGAAAACAAAAGATGCCTGAACCATTTACTTCCGAAGTCAGGCTAATATCTCCAATCCAAACTAATCACTCCACACAATCATTCCCTAATATCAAACCACACAATACCAATATAAATTTACGGAACCAAAATCCCATGAATCAATTAACCCTATTATCTAGAATCCCAAAATAAAGAGGAAGAGAACCTCCTAATATTTACTCCTCAACCTCTAACGAAATTAATAGTCGAAGCCAATAGATCCCACCTTTACGATTGAAGCAAATCAGAGCTTTCTTCCCCAGAGTTTGGAACCCTTGTAGGATCGCTTTGGCCAACTGATGATAAAACCAAATAACGTCGTTTAGGTTAAGACGTAGGTTTAACTTTTTTAAAAAATACTAAATAATAAACACACCCCTCAACTTAATTATATCCCTCACAGACTCCTAAAACCTATGGGCTATCTCATGGGCCATAATAAAAATTACTTTATGGGTCGGTTAAAATACAAGACCCATAATCACTTGGGTTGGGTATTTACATTCCACCCTCCTCACAAAAGTTTCGTCCTCGAAACTTATACGTACCTTCCAAGTCAAACAACGATGGATACTTCTTGCGCATGTCTTCCTCCAATTCACATGTAGCTTCGCGAGGCGTATGATTTGTCCACTGGACCTTGACATAGGGGATGATACATCTTCACAATACCTGCTCCTTACGATCTACAATCCTCAAAGGAATCTCTACGTATGACAAGTTCTCAGTCACTTTCAATGGTTCAGCCTCTAACACATGACTTAGATCTGAAATGTATCTCCTCAATTGAGAAACATGAAAAACGCTATGCACCCTAGACAGTGCCGGTGGCAAAGCCAAACGATAAGCGAGTTCCCCGACTCTTTCTAGAATCTCATAAGGGCCTACGAAACGAGGACTTAGCTTTCCACTCTTTCCAAACCTCATCACCCCCTTAGTAGGAGAAATTCGAAGATACACCTTCTCTCCCACCTTAAACTCCAATGGTCGCCTTTTGCTATCTGCCCAACTCTTTTGTCTATCTTGCGCTGCCTTAATTCGCTCGCGGATCAATGGCACTTTCTCCAAGGTAATTTGTACTAATTCCGGTCCAGTAACTATCCTCTCATCAATATCATCCCAAAACACCGGTGACCTACACCTCTTCCCATACAATGCCTAATATGGAGCCATCCCAATACTTGTCTGGTAACTATTATTATAAGAGAACTCTACCAACATTAAATGATCAACCCAACTACCTTTGAAATCCATCACACATGCCCTCAACATATCCTCCAACGTTTGAATAGTACGTTCGGATTGCCCATCAGTTTACGGGTGAAATGTAGTACTAAGTGCTATCGAAGTCCCCATAGCTTTATTAAAGCTCTTCCAGAAACGTGAAACAAACCGTGGATCCTTGTCAGACACAATGCTAACTGGTATGCCGTGTAATCGCACTATTTCCTCCATGTACATCCTTGCCAACTCATCCATTGTTGTTGTAGCCTTCATTGACAAGAAATGCATGGATTTAGTCAGTCTATCTACAATCACCCAAATAGTATCCTTCCCCATCTTTGATCTTGGCAACCCAACAACAAAGTCCATAGTGATATGCTCCCATTTCCATACAGGTATCTCCAAAGGTTTTAGCAATCCTCCTGGTCTTTGGTGTTCGGCATTCACTTGTTGACATACCATACACCGAGCAATATATTCCGCTATCTCCCTCTTCATTCCGCTCCACCAAAAGTTTCTCTTCAAGTCCCTATACATTTTAGTACCACCGGGATGTACTGACAACTTAGAGTTGTACGCTTCTTTCAAAATTTCAGCCTTTAAACTTGGATGGTCAGGTACACATAATCTTCCTCTAAATCTTAAACTCCCATCATCATGAATTTGGAAATCTGCTTGCAGATCATCACCGACTTCCTTCTTCTTCTTCTCTAAACTAGCATCCATACCTTGAGTCGTCTTAATACGTTCCACCAAGGTTGGTTGCAACATTAAAGCTGCTACATATCCTTTTTCAGACCCTCATACTTCTATCTCCAATTTCTCAAATTCCAATATCAATTGTCTCTGCTGAGTGATCATAGCGGCTAGGTTATTGTTCTTCCTACTCAACGCATCAGCTACCTTGTTGGCTTTTCCCGGATGATAGCTTATCTTCAGATCATAGTCCTTAAGCAGCTCTAGCCATCTCCGCTGACGCATATTAAGTTCTTTTTGGGTGAACAAATATTTCAAACTCTGATGGTCCGTAAACACCTCACAAGGCTCTCCATACAAGTAGTGCCTCCAGATCTTTAGAGCAAAAACCACTGCAGCTAACTTAAGATCATGAGTGGGATAATTTTGCTCATAAAGCTTTAATTGCCTTGATGCATAAGCTATAACCTTCCCATTCTGCATAAGCACACACCCCAAACCATTCTTTGACGCATCACTATATATTACAAAACCTCCTGACCCAGATGGTAGCGTAAGTATAGGTGCAAACGTTAACCGTTTCTTCAACTCTTGAAAACTAGACTCACATGCTGGACTCCACTCGAACTTGGTCTTTTTCTGGGTAAGACGAGTTAACGGTCCTGAAATTTTTGAAAAACCCTTCACAAACTTTCGATAATACCCAGCTAACCCCAAGAAACTTCTCACTTCAGATGCATTGGTTGGTCTAGCCCAATTTAAGATGGCTTCTACTTTCTTATAATCTACAGCTACTCCATTTTCAGATATGATATGACCCAAGAAAACAACACTCCTGAGCCAAAATTCACACTTGCTAAATTTCGCGTACAATTTCTCCTTCCGCAAGGTCTGCAAAACTACTGCCAAATGCTCCGCATGCTTTTCTTCGGACGATGAATATATCAAAATGTCATCAATAAATACCACTACAAATTTGTCCAACTGAGGCTTGAAGACCTGGTTCATCAAGTCCAAAAATGCTGCTGGGGCATTAGTCATTCCAAATGGCATGACCAAAAACTCATAATGTCCATAACGAGTCCGGAAAGCACTTTTGGGTATATCTTCTGCCTTAATTCTCAACGGATGATATTCAGAGCGTAAGTCAATCTTGGAAAACACACAAGCACCTTTCAGTTGGTCAAAGAGATCATCTATCCGGGGTAATGGGTACCGATTCTTGATGGTGATCTTATTAAGTTTGCGGTAATCAATACAGAGTCTCATACTGCCATCCTTTTTCTTCACGAACAAAACTGGAGCACCCACGGGGACACACTTGGGCGTATAAATCCCATATCTAATAATTATTGAAGTTGTGTCTTTAATTCTCGTAATTCAACAGGCGCCATTCTATACGGAGCCTTCGAGATCGGTTTCGCTCCCAGTATCAAAACAATCTCGAACTCTACTTCTCGCTCAGGGGGTAATCCTGGTAATTCTTTAGGAAATACATCTGGAAAGTCACACACCACTGGTATATCTTCAAATGTTTGCCCCTTCTTCTGAGTATCCAATGCGTAAGCTAAAAAACCTTCACATCCTTTTTGAAGATCTCTTCGTGCCTTTATGGCTTATATGATCGGTTCAACTTGCTCGCCCACTTCTCCAAACCTCCCAGAAAATGGAATTCGTCCTTCCCTGGAATTGCAAAATTTACCTTTTTGCCTTTGCAGTCGATCATTGCACAGTTGCGAGAAAGCTAATCCATTCCGAGAATTACATCAAAATCCACCATTGGAATTTGGATGAGGTCAGCATCTAATACCTCGTTTCCAATCTCTACCCTACATCCCCTCATCACAAGCTTAGAGACTAAAACTTTTCCACTAGGGATAGACACACGAAAAGGATCAACTAAAGGGGTAGGGGCTAATTTTAGAGTTTTGGCAAAACGTTGAGATACAAAAGAATGGGTGGCACCACAATCAAAGAGCGTCAAAGCTGGTACGGAATTAATTAGTAGGGTACCTATAACCGCATCATCCGCAGTCTCAGCCTCCTGTTGGGTTAGTGCAAAAACTCTAGCATTCGGCTTCTTTTGCTCCGCTGGCCTCGTAACCGGTTGAGTAGCAGGTCTTGATGCTTCTTGAGCCATCATCGGACACTCCCCACTACGATGCCCTATCTTTCCACACTTGAAACAAGCTCCAGTCTTCCATCTACATTCGCCGGGATGTATACGCTGACAAGTCTCACAAAGCTTCTTTTTATCGTAAGAAGCTACTGTCGGAGTAGTTTTGGGCAACGGATGCCTTTTTGCTGCTGGGGGTCCCGCTGGTCTTGAACCTTGGCCCTGGCTGAAGATAGGTCTCGGTCTCTTCTTCTCCCTTTCAGCATCACCTTTCTTGATCTCCGACTCAATGTAAAGACACTTGGTATAGGATTCTTCATAGTTCTTCGAGGGCATCGAGGATAACCGATCCTTAATTCTCCTTTGCAACCCACTTTTGAAACGTTGCAGCTTAAGAGTTTCACCGGCCATGATCTCCGGTGCAAACTGTCCCAAGGCATTAAATCGCGATGTGTAGTGAACCACACTCATCCCTTCTGTCTGTATCAAATCGAAGAATTCATTCTGTTTTTGTAGCCTGATTGCCACAGGAAAATAGTGATCGAGAAATGCCTTCTTGAATACCCCCCAAGTCATAGATCTCTCTTCTTGAGTATACGCTGGTTTTGCCCCTCTCCACCATTGGTTTGCATCTCCAACTAGGAATGGAGGTACGATTTTCGATTTGATATCATCAGGTATCTCCAGAATTTCAAGATTTTCCTCTAACTCTTCCAACCACTTGCTCGCCTTTAGCGGATCCACAATTCCATCAAAAGTAGGCATTCCCGCCTTCTTAAGTCGTTCATAATGCGCTCTAGGCCCCAATGTCAGTCTTTGCTGCCTTTGCTCTTGCTCTCGTTGCAATCTCTGTTGTTCTTGCTGCACCTGTTGTTGATTTTGCATAACTTGTGCCATCATATTCGAAGTCGCCATTAATTCAGATGACGTTGGCTCAGGCATAGCTGTTGGTATAACTTGCGGAGGAAGCCCGGTAGGTGGCATTGGCACATGTTGACTGGTTCCACCTGTCGGTTGACGTGGTATTCTTCGTCCCCACTCTACCAGTGGCACGCTCATGTCATCCGATTCACTATTAAAACCCTCATCATCGTTTCCATGCCTTCCCTCACGTGCCATCTATCTCGCACCCATAATAAGTAATTATGAGAAACTAATATCACTAGGATAAATAACGAGGTATTTAAATAAATAAATAGGTAGCTAAAATAATCAAGGGATTTTTTTTTTGTCCAATAAATAAATAAAACTACAATAATAAACCATAAATAGTTAGACATAAATCATCTGATATCCTATCCTATCTCAGGATTTCCAGTAAATTAAATCATAACTTAACATTAAAGATCATGAACCTAATCCTGGGCTCTGATACCACTTAATGTAGCGCCCGAATCCGGAACCCGAAATGGAACTCGAGTCCGTACCCGAAACGCTACACGACAGCGTCTCCAGGAAGACACTAAGCCTCTAACTCAAAGAAATCACTCTAATTAACTAATCACCTCCAACGGAAAAGGAAAAACATACATCCCGAAATATAATTCCATGAACAAAATGTAAAACCTTTAATACAACCAATGTTTTACTCAATCTTAACTAAAGATTTATGTGAACAACACTGTCTAAACCAAAATAAAAGTCATAATAAGTAAAACTCTCAAAACGCCAAGCAATCTAAACACGTAGTCTAATCCCATCCGTCTTCACAATTCCCTTCATATTCTTGATCAAAATCTGCAAAATGTTAAATGGAATGAGCTACACTAGCCCAATAAGTAGTCCAAACATCTTCTTAGGAAAGAGAATATTACATATAATATCCTTTAATAAAACACATCGAATAGTATCCAATAATTAGATGAATTGAATTTTTTTTTTAATATATATATATGTATACATACAAATGATATAATATTTAGCCTAATATTAAATAACATAAACTACCACCTCAATAACAATAATAAAGTAGACATAAAATATGATTTAATTATAAAATAAAATTAATTAACTTAGTTTAAATTTTTAAATCAAAAAGAGTTGGACCCACAACTATACAAAATAAATAATATAAAACAATTTGTTTTTTTTTTTTACAACCCATTATATGAATACGTGGTGACCCCTGCGAAACCAATTCCATAGACGTGCTTGTCGTCACGTCCGAAGAAAACAATTTTTTTTTTTTTAAGCCAAGTCCATCATTTGAAATCAATTGTGGGGACACCAAAAAGTCCCCACGTCAACATCCACTTACATAGAAAAGGCTTCGGCGGTCAGGTCACCCAGCGAAAACAGAATTTTTTTTTTTTTTACAACATCAGATGCCCACCACTGTAGCCGAAAAACTGCAATCAATACACCCTTTTCGTTTCGTTCTTTTCTTTTCCAACATCAATATCAAACTGAAGACACAAGGCTCATGAATTTTAGATTAGGGAAAGGATCGCTGATATCAGTCCTGACTATTTATCTCGTCAGGGAGGCCAAACTTATATTTCTTATTGACTGAGAGGAAGTTCAGTCACACAAACGAATTTTAGAACATGTTCTTCCTCCCATTCTTTAATCTCATGAGCCATTAAACATATATCACACATAGCACACATGATAGTATTACTCAAAATCAGAAGAAAATAACAAAACTCAATTCCTAAATTTATACAGAAAATACAATTTCAAAATATTTCGAAAACAGAAGATGTCTGAATCACTTACTTCCGAAGTCAGACTAATATCTCCAATCCAAACTAATCACTCCACACAATCGTTCCCTATTATCAAACCCCACAATACCAATATCAATTTACGGAACCAAAATCCCATGAATCAATTAACCCTATTATCTAGAATCCCAAAATAAAGAGGAAGAGAACCTCCTAATATTTACTCCTCAACCTCTAACGAAATTAATAGTCGAAGCCAATAGATCTCACCTTCACGATTGAAGCAAATCAAAGCTTTCTTCCCCAGTCTGGAACCCTTGTAGGATCGCTTTGGCCAACTGATGATAAAACCAAATAACGTCGTTTAGGTTAAGACGTAGGTTTAACTTTTTAAAAAAATACTAAATAATAAACACACCCCTCAACTTAATTATATCCCTCACAGACTCCTAAAACCTATGGGCTATCTCATGGGTCATAATAAAAATTACTTTATGGGTCGGTTAAAATACATGACCCATAATCACTTGGGTTAGGTATTTACATTAATCCTCATTTATAATTATTTAATTATTTTCAAATTTTACTTGAAAACGATATCTACAATTTGACTAATCATAATTAGACTTAAAAAATGAAAAAAAAAATAGAAAATTTTAAAATATCATTTATTTTTTTAAAAATGAACTAAAATTATAAATTTTTAAATGGTGGTTAGATTTATATTTAAAATTTGACAATAAAATAGAAATTAAAATTAACTTATAAGTAAAAAATTTATTGTGAATCCATCAAATAAAAAAATAATAATACAAATTTAATTCAAAAATACATTACAATGAAGTTTTACAAATAATTAAAATTATTTGGATTTTTAAATTAAAAAAAATTAAAAATACAAATATATATATATAATTTTAAATTATTTAAAAAATTAATTATGAATATATGGACCTCGCATGCAGGAAATATGGAATCACAACTTCCTCAACGTGACCAAGGAGGGAAGCCAAACCTCGCATTGACGGACGCGAGATGCACTGACACCTCGTACGCGAGCTCCTCTTTTTGCCCAGTTGGAAGGCGCAGCGATGAGGCAACGATCGCATCTACCAAGTTAAATTGCCACCCAAGCCAAGAGTTTGCATCAACTGCTCGCATCTACTGAAGGGCAGGAGGATTATTATAAGCACGCCTTATCCCCGCAACATGCACAATTTAGCATTCCTTGAAATCTTCCAAAGCCAGCCACATTTGGTACATTTAATAAAACCAATTCATTGAACAAAGCTAATCATTTGCAATATAATAGAGCCGGCTATTGCAATTTGACCATCCTATAAAATCTCCCAACAGCAAGTGATGATATTATACTCTAATGTTGTTGTACTATAGAATATTCCGGGTGTTCTAAAATGGAACAACCCCATTATAAACATTCTAAATGACATATCCCCTCCCCCCCCCCCCCCCCCAACTAAAAGTAAGTTGAGACTTGGTAGTGAGCTGCTGACAAGTGTTAGTGATAAATCTTGATAGATAGATGGGCATTGGTTATGGCTCTGTTAAATCCTATATACTAAGGAGATCTTGAGATAACTGTGTTTTCTTGTACATTTTTATTGGTGTTGGAGTGGGGGTGGGGGTTACTAGGGTTAGGGAGGGTGAAATGAAATATGTGTGTCATGTAGTGTTTTTAGTGTTGGGGCAGTCCAAAATGACCATCCCATGTGGGGAGCATGACCTCTCAGAAGATTCTGCTGAGGCAAGGATGTTAAACAGTTACCATTATGACTGCATAGGAAGCAGGTTTTGTGTTCAGGACCAGAATTTATGCCTGATTTTTGCAGGGCCATGAGAAAAGGATGTCTTCAGGCTTCCCCAGTCTCTTCTTTTGTCTTTGTCAGCCTCTCCTCCCCATCACCATCTCCATGATTTTTGCTCCCATAACACAATCCCTCCCTTTCTTTCTCTCTAAAAAACTACTACAAACTCACCATGCCAAGTGGTTTTTGCACACCTTTGACATCTCAATAAACTCCATCCACATCTCTTCCAATGTTAAAACCAATATTCACAGTCTCAATCCACCAAGAGCCTTTTCTTGAATAAAGAATATTTAAAAGTTTCTCAGTACAGTGAGATGAGGTTCTTCAAGTGGGAAAACAGTGCAAAATGCGAGCTGAAAGAAAACTGAGAAATGCTACTAGTACTAGAATATAATAACTGCAAATGTAGATGAAAAGCGGCAGCACCTTATGATATGTGACAAACTGATTTGAATACTAGAGAATAAAGATTGCTTGGTTACAATATGAAAAAGATGTTTGGGTGGTGATGACGCCAGAAAGATAGGCTCTGATGCCATTGATGTTTCGCTGCTACCCAGTGAAAGAACTTCCGCTGTTTCTTCTTTGACCCAAAATGTCTTTCATCATTTTAATAAGCCCAGGCTACTAACAATCAGAGATGGTTCCTTTTTCTGGGATTTTGAGTGTGAACCAATCTTATCTTTTTCCTTTGGCTATTAACTTCATGTGGCTCCTACCCCGAGAAAGTCTATAAATGGTGGAGCAATGCTATCACACGGGTTGGTTATTCTGTCCTCTATCGTCGCTGATGATGCAGCCTCTGAGACTGAAACTCGTTGTATCGATGCTGTGATTTCAGAGAAGCCATGAGGGTAGTGGTAGTGGGACTGTTGCATTGCAGTCATTAGGGGAGCCTGGCGTTGGTAAAAATATGAGATATCTGAGTCACCCCTTGGCCTGTCCCAAGCTCTGGTCAGGTTGAAAATGCTCATTACCCCATTGCTGCAGGAGCCTGCACAGACCAAGTATTCTTGAACTTGGAACACTTTTGCCAAGGAGAAAGCAGTGTATTAAAAGTTGCATGCTTTTTAAGACCTTAAGTGAAGTGACCATTAACTGAGCTTCATGATCAACTTAACTAGTCAATTACTCAATATCCCAGTAACAATATACAGGAAAAACAGCAGACAACAGTGAAGGTAGGCAAACTGACACGTACCTGGAAAGAGATGATCACAGGGTGTTAGCTCTGTGGCAAATCCAGGGTGAGGAGGAGGAACAACGTTACTAGGGACTGCTTCCCCACCAGTAGCCAAGTGGGGTGAAGCATATGATCCACAAGCAATCCCACCAGCAGCGCCACTGACATCTCCAAATGGGCAAACAGTTAAGTTGCCGAGTGCCCCTTTGGAGTTACTGAAGATGTAAGGGGGAGGTGGTGGTGGTGGTGCTGTAGGTTCTATTTTGATGATGGCAGCCTCTCCGTTGACAAAGCTAGGGTCATTATCTTCCACCCTCCTACAGACAAGTTGGCCCATTTTTCTCCTCCTGTAAGCACTAGACTGCTCTCTATATTTCCTTGCCATTATAACATGCCAATGGTTCTTTACTGCATTATCTGTTCTTCCGGGGAACAGCCTTGCTATCATTGCCCATTTGTTACCATATAGTCTGTGTGCAGCCAATAGTCTCTCTTCTTCCTCCTCGGTGAAAGCTCTCCTGTTGATTCTTGGATCCAACTGGTTAAACCACCTTAATCTACAGCTTTTGCCTTCACATCCAAAACATTAACATTCATAAAAATCACAAAACAACAATAATCGGAGAAACTTGAAATTTTTCAAAGAAGACTAAAGAAAAGGGAAAATGTCCATACCTGAACGACCTTCCAACTTCTCTGCAATGAGATTCCAGTTCTGAGGACCATAAAGAGCTACAAGTTCCCTTAACTTTGTATCTTCCGCAGGCCTCCAATGTCCCCTAGCACACAGCTTTGACTGACCACTGTCTCTTTCCTTGCCACCATTCTGCGAGTTACAGGTTTTCTCTTCACTTAAACTAGCATTAAGATCAATGGATTCGTTGCTGCAGTCTGAGGAGCCTTTGCACTCCAAGACATCGCAATTCTGAGCTTCCTCCTGGCTTCTGGAGTTGCATTTTACCCCAAAAGGAAAACCCCAACGATTTCTTCCTTCAACTACATCGCCAGCACTCTTACACAGTGAGCTCTCTTGTGAAGACGAAATAGGTGACGACGCTAATCTTCCATGGTCAGGATTGATGGACAGAGAACTCATGTCAGCAAAAATCATGCCCATCGAACCTAAAGGAGTGGAAGAAGAGGATGGTGGTGGAGATGATAATGATAATGATGAAGAAGAAAAGAGAGCCGAAGGTTTATAACTGTCAAAGCCATTGATTGAGCTATTTGGTGCAAATTTACACTCATTTGCCATGCCTTCAATTCTTTGTCTGACAGAAGCTGCTTTAATACTAACTGTTACAAGGTCATATTCAGCTTGATCATGACGTGATGAAAATGAAGCAAATAAAGATTTAGGGGACCAAAGCTTGACAGACAGTGAAGTGAAGGAGGAAAGGAGTTTGCAGTGGGATCAAGAACTTTGAAAGCCAAGATAAAACACAGCAAAAGTGTCTCTAACAGAAAAGGGACTGTGTTTTCAATATGTTATTACCCCCATACCAACACCCCCCCCCCCCCCTCGCGTGCTCCAGTATTTATGCTAGTAGTAAAATTTTCCCTCTTCAATTAGTATTTCCCTTTTGTTTTTATATGAAAGGCTCGACCACATTAAAATTATTTTACAATACCCGTGCACACAAGTAGTATACATATGATGTTCACTATTTTTACTGCTGATTTAGTCCGACATCATGAAAATGAGCAAGTAGTAATAAGAATTTTCGTTTCTAATGCAGTGGGAATTCAAGATTGAAATTTGTTCTTTCTAGCAAAACCGAAGGGTTAGCCAGGTCCAACTCCCACCACCAAGTCTCTAAGATTGGGGACTTGGAGGTCTTAGGCTGTCTCTCCCGACATTGACAAGAGAGACTCCAATTTGATGTCTGCTAGCACAGAGTAATACAGGTCTTAGACACCTATACCTTATCAATGCTGAAAATGAAGCTTTGACATACCAACTTAACCAACCCTTGTCCTTGTCCAGAGGGCACTCAATCATCTAATCTAGCCCTCTACGTCCATGCATAGGTATACACATATTCCACAACTTTACCCTTTGGGGGAAAAAAATGATAGTCCTAAACAGTTTTTTTTTTTTTTAATCAAATTGTGAGTATAAAAAGCTAATTATAAGATTCATCTACTAAGGCTGAACTTTGCTTAAGTCTCAATCGCAAGTTGGTACTAGTTTTTCCAAGAAAGATGCTTTTAGCAAATCAAACATGGGATTTTTGTTTTTTCCATATTAGGAAAAACATCCTAAAAATTTGTATTCTGCTTAAGCATTGGACAAACAAATAAATTGGTACGAACTTTAATGACAATTGTTTTTAGAATCACATAAACTTTTAGTGTATATTTTGTTTAATAATACTCTTTTATGCAATAACTTAAACTAATAAAAGAACAATATATGATTAAATAAGTAAACTTATTTTATTATATATTCTTTAATTGAAAAAAAAGTAAATTATTAACTTTGTGTTTAACTATAATTTTATTAGATTTTTTTTCAAGAAAGATTGATTATTCATGTTGATGATTTGTAGAGTAGTTTGGTGCTAGACTCCACGAGAGTCTACCACAAAACCCATTGGTATACGTTTTCATTTATTGTGTCAGCGTTCTGACCCCAAAAAAAAATATATTGTTGTGTCAGTGTAACAGGAATGTACTACATTTTCAGTGAACGGAAACATCTCTCTCGGTCAAAAAAAAACTTTGAAAATGGGAAACAACTCAACTAAATTGCCCCAACATTTCAAAAAATCAATTAGGAAAGAAAGCCATGAAAAGATTGTCTCCATTTTTTCAAGTTTTTCCAACTTCAATGCCCCATCTCAGACCATAGGGTCCCAACCATAGAGGGCACTTGTTTCTTTGGGTGTCAAAATGTCAACAACTTTACTTCTTCAATTTTGTTTCTCTATGGATTGTAGCACACATCTCTTCACATCTCATCACATAATGAATTGCTATTGTTGGCCTAATCGGTATAAACTGTCATAAATTTAATTAAATTAAGATAAAAGTCTATTCAGTCAAAGATGAAATAAGATTCATATTATTAGTAAACCTACGATACATCAAAAGAATGCAGGTAAGGGATCGTTCCAATTCCACTGTGGCCAAAGAAAAGAATCTTGAATCTTCATCACTTGCTTGCTACTTACTTCTGCAGATCGGAAAAAAATCTACAACCACTATCCTTTTAAATACACACCAAGTAAAATTCGTTTTGTGACCTTAACTGATAAAAAATTATAAAAATATAATCTAATTTAGATAAATTTTAGCTAATCAGTTCAATTAAAAAAGTCAATAAATATATTATGAAAGTTCAATTCGTGATATTTCAATCGTCGCGCTTATTACCTAACCAAACTTACCTACCCATTTCAAACACTTGCTACTTACTTCTTGCTAGCAAAAGAATGGCCATTGGAATGAATATTACATGAAAGCAGAAGCCTTTTGGCTTTATGTTCATGGACTACACAGTCACAGAGCAGAGAGAAAGCTTAATTCAGCGGTGAGAGGAAAGTAAAGAGATATACAGAAGATTGATGAGATGGATTAGTTACAAGTGAAGACAAGATTGCTGCTGCCTGCAATGAAGTCCAAAGAACCAAACGTGTGTGTGTATGACCCTGAGACTGAGCTACCGAGGAGGTGTATTATTTTTCAGACAAGGACAATGAAGTATCTCACATCTGGCTTCTTACTTTTCAGACCATATTATATGGGAAAGATGAAAAAAGCGAGTGTGTGTCTCTCTCTCTCTTTTTGGGTTTTGACTGGTGAAACTTGGCCTGGACAATTTGCAGAACTTATACGCTCCCGTCATGCATATATTCTTCCCCTTCTCTCGCCTTAATTGACTCTTAAACTATAGTCATTTACAAGAAATATTACACTCACTCACGCAACTGTTCCAATCTATATGCTCTCGCCGCGTTTTTTCTGTGCCATACGCCTAATTTGCTCGTGGTAAAGCGAGACCATTTGTCCATTTCCATGAAATCCTCAATGCAAAACAACCATAGACCAGAGCGAATTTGTCACGGAAAGGGACGTTTTTGTTCTTATGCAAATGGTAACTGATGTCATGAGTAAAGATGACTCCAGCAAGTAGACAAGAATCCCTCAACAAAACCCCATTTTGATTTGCATTTTGAACAGCACATTGAACAGGGTTGTTAGTTATCGTATCCCTTTGCCTACGTCTAGTAGAAGCCACTTATTGAGCTGCTGTAAATTAAGCAAAAGCAAGGCAGTGTGTTAGTTAACCAAATGCAGGACATGAGAATGAGAAAATAAGTACAAGAATACGTAGGATATTTGTCAGGCACGTACCAAACAATTAAGTTTGTTATGTAAATTAGTACAGTATTGTTTTATACTTTATAGAGTTCGCTTAGATCCTACAATATTTATAATATTGGATGAAATGAATTCTTGAAGAAAAATACTTATGCATCTCAACAAAATGCTTGTCTCATCGAGACTTTCTTTAGGTTTGGAACCAAATGGGGATGACCCGGGTGGTGTAATGTACAGATAACAAACAATTTTATAAGATTAGTATATCAAGCGAGTTAAATTTGTTTTTGTAATTTTAAATAATTAAATTATAATAATTTTAAATATACATGTGATTTATTTTCGAATTCTTTATCAGTGTTAATAATTATTAATAAAATTATAAATTACGGTTTTATTGTATGTGAGTTGATTGAACATGAAAGCATGGGCTTGAATCTTTGTGCTTTTTTCCAAATCTTGAATTGAGAAGAATAATGGAGAGTGCAAATTTTGTCAAACATAAAAGGGGACTAAAAAGGGTTTAGTTTTGGTGTCAGAATTTGAGAAAGATTACTGTGTTTCCATGTGCTAATCAATATATTCCTTGTTCCTAAGGGCGAGTGCCCAAAAGGAGAGATGACTCAACAGTTGTTTTCCTAATTGGCCCACAATATAAAGAAAGGACTGCACCATGAGATTCTGTTGGGTCTGTTCCCTTGGAACTACATGAAATTGCAAGGAAGAAAAAGGCATTATAGTGTTCCCTGTAGCATTGCAGTAATCAGAAGCTCCCAAAAACAAGACAAAATTCAACCAGCAAACGTGGGATTGCAAGCACACCCATCCCCCACACCATATTTGATAGAGACCACAGCCAAGAAACACATCTTTCTTTTCCTTTGTAACTTCAAAACTCAAACACAAGGCCTCAACTTGTATGTGTCATCAACCATGAAATGAAAGGCAGTTAACTCTTGTCTCTAAACCACGTATCCAAGTGAACAACAACTTCTTTCCCAACTCTCCCTAGTGAACATGTTTCAAGACTTTCTCTTGTCCTTGTCTTCACAAGCTTTGGCAAGAAAATTCCAAACTAGACCAAAGTTTTTTTTTTTTCCCCTTTGTAAAGTAGTGATTGCTGCACCCAAAAAGTAACCATCTTGTTCTTGATAATACAAGTATAGCACCGTAGTAATTAGTTTTTGTTATACAAGATGCACAATATTAACCTAAGCCAAAGAAAATCTCAGCACAACTTACCGGACTCTAAAGGACATTGCATGGTTTCATTGCTCGTTTCTTCTCCTACATGCAGGAACATACAGATGGGCAATGGTCTGAGTGTTTTGCCAAAACCGGGTTGGATCGATCTTTCAGTGGACAAAAGCCTTTATTTACGTGGTCAAACCCATATTTTTGGATTAAGAGATGACTTGATTTACTTAAGAATGATTATGATTAAACTATATCACTATCACTCTTCTATGTGGAATGGTCTATTTATAAGTAATGTACGTTCTATTTAAAACGAAAAGAATATTAAATTTAAAGGTTAAGGATATAAGTAGATAGAAGTTTATTTAAGATAAAATTATTTAAATATAATAAAAAATTATTAAATATATTAAATCAAGTAGAATTTAAAATATAATTTAAAAAAAGAATATAAAATATTATGAATATATGATAAATTTTAAAAAATAAAAATTATTTAAATTAATATTATTTTAAATTTTAATTGTAATTTAAAAAGAAAGAACCCTTTCTACTTACAGCCTTAGAGGATAAAGATTGAGCATGAAGAAGTCGAACAGTAAACTGACAAAACTCGTTAGAAAGGAACAGCACACATAAAGATGACATTGCAGTACTCTAAAAATGGCCCACAGTTAAATTCATGGTGGGGATAATGTGTTCCTCCATGAAAGCCCTAACAAAAGAGTAATTGATCAATCCTCTCAGAGAGTCTCTGATGAGGGCATGAATTAATGTGCTTGCCAAAGTTTCAACGACCCCTTCCCAAAAAAAAATATAAAGGGAAAAATAACCTGCTTTTCAAAATGAAATGTTGAGCAACAAGCAAGACCCGTCTCATCAATTCTCATGAAACTTTGACAAGACAACAATCCGCTTCCCTCTCCACGCCCCCCCCCCCCCCGCCCAGCTTCCCCGGTGCATACACATCATGATGGCACATACATCCTCTTGCCATTTTCTTATGCAAGAACTGGTAAAGCACCAAGAACTGACAGGGTTTGAGAAGTGGTCTAAATTTAAACCCGAGGAAAGATGAAAGAAAGTGTAATAGATACTGTGGAACGGTTAGTCAAGGACGAGATGACAATCTGCAATGGCTTTGTACAAGTACAACAGCAATAGAATAGAGGTCTATGATTCTATGGAGTCTACTAAGTTAGCTGAAGGCCCACAGGTTTGGTAACAAACATTGAATTAGACAAGTAGAGAGAGATTCAAGAAATGTGAGCAGGTTGGTTTACTGACTTCTGTGAAATATCCAAAGAAGGAGATGGGATCTACAGGGAAATGATACCAAATATGGATAGTAAAAGTGGAAGGTTTAAGTGTTGTATAGACTTTACAGTCGGTAACTAGCCCTTTATACGGAAGAAGAAGATATCAGAAGGATATTGCTTAAAGAAAACATGACATCATTGGAATTTTAATACAACAAATGGAAAGTAAAGGTTGGATTAATTTATTTATTATTTAGCCCTCTTTTTCATGATCATTTCCTAGATATTAACAGCTCAAAACCTTGTACTAGTAATGAGTTAGATTAGGGTTTAGAGTAAATATCTAGATGATAATTTTTAAGATGTAAGTGGATAAGAATTTAATTGAAATAAAATTTATTTAAATATAATAAAAATTATTAAATATATAGAATTATGTGGGGTTTAAAGTAGAGTTAAAAATAAAAAATATAATATATTATAAGTATATAACAAGTTTTGAAAAATAAAAATTATTTAAATAATAATTTTAATTTAAAAAGAAAAAAAATTCTTTCTCATTTAAAATCTTAATTTATATTTGAATATATATATATTTATATATATAAAGAATTAGGAGACAAATTTTTGCCATGATATCACTTATTAGAAAGCTATCATTCCTATGGTCCTCCTTTCCCCCCCTTTTTTTTTTCCTGGAGGGAACTCATCCCTATGCTCCTGTTTGCTCATATTCACAAACAGAAGTTTGAGGGAGCCAATGTATATATGTATGTATGTCTCAAGCTTCTTCTTCCTCCTCCCCTGCATCTCCATCTATCATAGATTTCTGATGTCAGAAATCTTTGTACTATAAAGTTAGCAAATAGCAATACATATTACACGTTGGCGAGGAAGGGAGGACGGGGAGAGAGGAAGAGAGATACTGTTAAGCAAAAGCCAAGACAATATAGGGGCAGGGTCGGAAATTCGAATGGTTTATCCTGAGCTATTTTGTACAGATATGCAAAGGGTGTAAGAAGTTATGTAACTGTGCATGGGGTGGAGGTGTCAGAGAAGAGATTAATGGTTGGATGTGCACTCAAGAAATAGGACAGTCTTTGATTTTGATTGAGATTTTCATTCATTGATAGAGTACACACCACACAGCAGCAGCCTCAGCCCCAAACCCACCCCATTCCAGCAGCATCAGAGTCTCAGCATTGTTATGCTAGTAAAACTTGAAAACAGAAGAGAGAGAGGAATTGTCCTCATTTGAAATTTTGCCTCTCTCGTTTTTGGTCTTTCCTTCCTTCATGTCCACGTGCATTGTAGTTTGATTAGTATCCTATGCTCTGTTTCAAAGAGACAAAAGCAGGCCCAACGGTTCTTGCTTCTTTCATCAATGTACCGTCTACCATTATTTACAAACCTGTGCAAGTTATCAAAGATGTTTTCTTGAAAGCTTATTTTAAGCCCAGGTTGCTTCTTCTCAGTCAAAAGCATAATTGCTTGAATATGTCAGGTATATGGTGAAAACATTAATGTCTCATCTCAATATGCGCATCAAATTATACACCACATATCTGAAAAATAAACTTGCTTCGCCCAATCCGTCATCATGGCCGTGAGTGGGGCAACCCTTTTACCGTTTCTTGTTCGTGAGTCTGAATTTACCTGTAGCTTGTTGCGGCAAAGTTGTAACACCAAGAAAAGGAAATTTGCATACAAAGCTCAAAACCAGGGGGAAATTATCTTGAGCAAGTCAATGACATTCAAGAAAGTGAATGAAAAATGACCAAAACTTTCACAGAGCATTATTGGAAGCAAACGCAGTGGATGATTTCCAAGAAGAAGCAATTAAACCTGAGAGTCAGGTTGTTCAAGTAAGCATTACATCATTGCATCAGAAGGTCAGATATGAAACCTAACCGACTGAAGGTTTGTCCTTTCTTGCCATTTGGAAGAAGGGAAATTAATGGACCTTGAAGAAGACGTACATATCTCATGCAATGCACGGAAAGTCTACCACTGAGAGTGCTAACTCTTCTCTCTGGGCTCTGAAAGTAAGTTTGATGAATCTTACTATTGGGCTTGGTTGTGAATGGTGTGATCTGCAAGGGAAGGATACTGAAATATGTTTTCGAGGATGGCGTCAAAAGGGTATCACCATTGACAGAACCACCTCGTGAAAACTACAGTATCGAACATATAATGAGGCCAACGAAATTCACGAGATCAAACTCTGATTCAAAGGGAGTTCAGATTGATGCTTAGATCATTCTTTATGGCATCAACCGTTACGTCTTTTACTTGTCATTCTTTTTACAGAAAATGGAATTATTGGAGGAAGATCCATTTCCAAGGCCAATTTCATCCTGGCCCCTTGCACAAAAACCACCATCGCAATAAAAGTTCAGATTTTATTGCAAGATCCATTTCCAAGGCCAATTTCATCTGGCCCCGTGCGGACCTCTGGTTTCGGTTGCGGACTTTCCCGATTTCAAGATATAATTAGTTGATATTTGCAAGATAAAGTTCCCATTTCAGCCTTTCAAGGGGCTAGTCTCTTAATGGTCACCATGGCTGCCACGGCTGATTTTTAAACGATGGAGAACATGCCCAGAGGAGGACGAAAATGAGCCGAAGCCCGAAAATTGGCCAGGAAACAGAGGAGAGAGAGATGGCGGAACATAATATGGTATTCACTACAATTACTTAAAGTGTAACTGAACTGCTCAACATAACTAGCTCACATCCCATGGATTTCCATAGGGGCATAGCGCACTGTCAATTGATAATCTGTGTGAAAAGAAATAATGGCTGTAGGATGAGATGGCATGAAAATGGTGGTAAATATTCATAAGAGATGCAAACAATATGACCAGCCGATTAACCACCATTACCAGGAGTTAGCTAATCCATTCGTCCATTTTCTTTGGTGGACACATACCCAATTAGCAAGACCTGGAAATCAATGACTTCCCCGTGATTTGATTTGGCATGCTCACTCACCCAATGGCGTTGTGAAAAGCTCAATACACAAGAGACATAGAATCGTGGAATCCCGTGGAATTTCTTATGACATGGGCTTTCTACCAGGCCATAGACGTGTTGAATATGAAAGAAACTAAATAATCCAATGATTTCCAGGCCCTTTATGCTTTAGATTGTGTTGTGCACAGATCAGTAACCACAATCTCAGTTAAAAGGATTGTTTGCAGTTTGCTCTGCCCCTGCCTGAGACAATGCAAAGACAACCTGTAGTTGCTCCTCCAAAACAAACGATGTCAATAGTTGGAATTTTGACTATCAGCCGGTTCCTTTTGCGGTCAACAGTCACGGAAGTCTAATAGGCTTCAAGATCTACCATTGAATGACCTGTCCATCCTTCACAAAGAAAAGTAACAAGACCTAGAAAGAACATGTACACCTATCCTGGCTTCATGTTTAGCTGGTCATGAAGATACTTCACCAATGCAGAAATCTTTACCCAGTCAAAAGTGGCTAATAATAACTGTTTGCTTCCAACCGTATTTACAGTCTGCTTTGTTCATCATAGGACCAAAAATACTCCTTCGCATTGGATATTAAATTTAAATCTATTAAACAAAAAAAAAAAAATGCACAGCAACATAAACATAAGATGGAATGTCAGAGAGATATTGCCAGGCATCTATTCTTGCAGGCTACTGATATTTGGCAGCAGCTACGTTACAAGGGGAGAATCCAAACTAAAAGAACATCAGCATTCAAAGGTAAGTTACATCTACCCTGATGAGGACAGCAAGCATCCAAAGCATAACAAGCAACTCAATGTTCTCATTCTGAATTCAGTAAATGGATCCACTAATCACAAAATACATGGCCCTGATTACAAAGACTACCAGAAGGTCATGCGTGCCCTACTGTTTTAGTGAAAAACATCAAGGGAAGCCAGTGTTGCAGGCCCAAACAACGTTCCATCTAATCCTTTCCAAGAACTGATAATGTCACCAACAATTTCCATATTAAAATAATTGCAGATTTTGATGTACCATATCAGTCAAGACCTAACTACGGAGAAATTAACAAAAGGTAGAAAGAGAAAAATGTTACCAAAACTCAAAAAAAGTTGATTTTTCAGGGTTCACAGCAGATCTCGAAATTCCCTGTTACTGGGCATAGTAATCTAGCGTCATAAATAAAGCAAACTTATTGACTCTCTTTATTAACTGGATCGATCTTTCAGCATATTTGTGTTTGCACTTTCCTAGTAGGGGTCTTCCCTTTGTAACTGCTACAGGACATACCTTCATTGACACTGTATTTCATTTCTGATTTTAATAAAATTGTTGGAAGTACCACAAATTTCTATGACCTCACTGCTCCTGCTGCTTTTCTACGTTAGGATTGCAGTGTCCTCAGACATCAGTTGTGACAGATAACAATATGCTGATCACATTGATCAAAGCCATCATTTATATCATCACCATAACTCCAATTCCTTATTGAAGTAAGCCAGGAGAAAGAAGCAAAGTTGGCATCTTTTGGCCAGAGACTAATGCCTCCCTCAACACTCCTTGCAATCCCCTGAATCATGCAACTACAGGAAATTGATTAAACAGCTAAATTCAACTTCTGTACTATAGGAAAAAGGCCCTCCAGCCTGTAAGTCCTTGTGTAATTAACTTAACACCTGAACATTGTTTAGTAACAATGAGCAGAAGAAAGGGCACATCCAAACTGTATAGGCTGCAAAGTACATTACTCTCGTGCTATACGGCAGCCAAGAGTAACCATTAATTTTTTCTCTGTTATCTAGAAATGAATAGCTTGCTGCTTAGAAAAGAATCAAAAACTTGAACGGACTTCTGCACTTTAGCATGATTTTCGTCACTCCTGGGTACGGGTACCTTTTTCTAACACACTGAGATAAGTCAATATCCAGCATATCATCTTTAGGTGGCAAGGCACAGCATGATACCAAAGTTCTAAAAATCTTATCTTGTACCATATGCCAAATTATCGAAACACTCAAATTTTCATATAGCACAACTTCAACCATATATATACCATCAGATTATAAGCAAAGGCAGAAATATGAAGTAAATATCACAAATGAATAATCAACCATTGTATCACATAATAAAGGAAAATTATGTCTTTTCATCGAAAAAATTTACATTTGATCACATGTTACATACAAGCGGGTAATGAGCTATATACTATGTGCAATTCAACTATTCTCCCAAAATTTACAATGAATTTGGGAAAGAAGAAAAAGAACAAGTCAGAGCAACTTACTACGACTTTCTCTCTACTAACTGCAGCTGCATTTCAATCAGCCTGGTATTGAATTCCCCATCACTAATCTTCAACATCTCCGACAACCTCATTGAGAAACCGTGCTTCACCAAAGTTTGGTGCATTGGCTTTATCTTTTCCTCCAAACTAAAAGAAAAAAATTGTGGAAACTTCCTCAACTCCTCTAATTCCCCATTCATTTGTTCCAGAAAATATTCTGTTTTTGGATTAATGTCTCATCTCAACATGCCCATCAAATTATACAGATCGATAACAACTATTTCAGTTAAAAGGATTATTTGCAGTTATCTGCTCTGCCCCTGCCCGTAGTTGCTCCCCCAAACCAAGGATGTCATTAGTTGGAATTTTGACAACCCAGCTGGTTTAGGACCCTTCGGTGTCAACAGTCACGAAAGTCTAATGGGCTTCTAGACCTACTATTGAAATGTCCTCTCCATATCCTTCACAAAGAAAAACTAACAAGACCTAGAAAGACCGTGTACACCTATCCTGGCTTCTTTTTCAGCTGGTCATGTAGATACTTTGCCAAGTCAGCCATCTTTACCCAGTCTGAAGTGGCTAAATAACTCCTTGCTTCTAACCGTCTTTCCAGTCCTCTTTGTTCATCATAGGACAAAAAATACTTCTTAATTTAAACCTATTAAAGAAGCAATGAACACCGTGCTTCACCAAAGTTTGGTGCATTGGCTTTATCTTTTCCTCCAAACTAAAAGAAAAAAATTGTGGAAACTTCCTCAACTCCTCTAATTCCCCGTTCATTTGCTCCAGAAAATATTCTGTTTTTGGATTAATGTCTCATCTCAACATGCCCATCAAATTATACAGGAGTTCTCTGCGGTGTTCATTGTCGGTCTCAAGCTCGAATAAAGGAGGAGAGTTGCGGTAAGGCTTGTGACAGCCAACGTAAAATATAGTCATATCCATGACATGAACCAATCGATTGACTTCGTGGGGGCATTCCCTACTCAACGACGCACTGCACTTCCTAGACCCGGGTGTAGTAATAAGTATGCGAGGGTTGCTAGGTCACTGCCCGGAAGCAACACGCCGTGTCGGTTCCCGGATATGGTGTCAAATATACAAGGGTGTAGGGTAAAAAAGACAGTTTATAGGGATAGGATACATTTAGCTACATAGAATATAGGATCTTTGACCAGTAGATTGACAGAACTAGTTGAGGTAATGCAGAGGAGAAAGATTAGCATTTTGTGTCTTCAGGAAACCAAGTGGGTAGGTGAGAAGGCGAGAGTAGTATCTCCGTGAGGTTATAAGCTTTGGTATTCAGGTAGAGTTACGAATAGAAATGGAATCGGGATTATTATTGATCGTAAGTTTATTGATGATGTGGTTGAAGTACAGAGGAAGAGTGATAAGATTTTGAGCATCAAGATCATGATTGGCCGCGAGATTACTACTGTTATTAGTGCGTATGCGCCTCAAGTGGGACTCAATGATTCGGTTAGACAACAGTTCTGGGATGATTTAGATGAGATTGTTTAGAGTGTACCGTGTGCATAAAAGCTTTTTATTGGTGGTGATCTAAACGGACATGTGGGTACTGATAAGAGCAGGTTTGAGAGTGTTCATGGAGGTCAGGGTTTCGGAGCTAGGAACGAAGCAAGAACTGCTATTCTCAACTTTGTCTTAGCCTATGATTTGGCCAAAGCAAACACCTGGTTTAAGAAGAGAGATTCTCACGTAATGACCTTTAGAAGCGGGTTAAATGTCAGTCAGATAGACTTCTTTATTATGAGGCGTAGGTTTCGTAGTGGGTGTACAGATTGTAAAATTATTCCAGGCGAGAGTGTAGTTACGCAATATAGACTGTTGATCCTCGATTTTAATTTTAGAAAAAAAAGTAAGCAGCGGAATCTTCAGGTTGACCCTAGGATTAAGTGGTGGAGGCTTTAGGGAGAAGAAAGAATAGCCTTTGTCAATAAGGTAATTGAGGCGGATAACTGATCTTCTGATATGGATTCCGATCCAGATACTATGTGGAGAAAGATGCCTCAATGTATTAGGATAGTAGCTAAGGAAGTGTTTGGAGAATCTAAAGAAAAAGTACCTCTCAACAAGGACGTGTCGTGGTGGAACAACGAAGTGAAAAAAGCCGTAAGGAGTAAAAGAAAGTGCTATAGAAACTTAGGGAAGTACAGGAGTGATGAGAATTTTGAAAAATATAAAGTCACGCGAAGAAAAGCTAAAGAAGCTGTTAGAAACGCAAGATCCATAATTTACAAGGATTTATATGAAAAGTTAGATACCAAAGACAGGAAGAAGAATATATATATACTGGCGCGTTACAGGGAGAAGAAGACGAGAGATATAGGTGTGGTGAAATGTGTAAAGGACGACAACTGCAGAGTTTTAGTTAAGCACAACGAAATAGAAGAGAGATGGAGATCGTATTTTGATAAGCTATTCAACGGGAGTCAAGTCCAAGTTCCGAGTGTAGGTAGCCTGGCGATTTTGAACGAAGAGGTTAACCGTGCATGGATTCTTCGTATTCAGAAGCATGAAGTCCGAGATGCCCTTAAAAGGATGAGACCAAAAAAAGCTGTAGGACCGGATGGTATACCGATCGAAGTTTGGAAGTGTTTAGGAGACATACATATTATGTGGCTGACAAATTTATTCAACAAGATATAAAAAGTTAATAAGATGCCCACAGAGTGGAGGAAAAGTACTCTAATTCCTCTGTACAAGAATAAAGGGGATGTTCAAGATTGTGCCAATTACCGTGGGATTAAACTCATGAGTCATACTATGAAGCTTTGGGAGAGAGTGATTGAACAGAGGTTACGGGGCATTATACAAATTTCCAATAATCAATTTGGTTTTATGTCTGGGCGTTCCACTACGGAGGCAATTCATTTATTACGACAAATGATTGAATATTATAGGGAAAGAAAGAAAGATTTACTTATGGTATTTATTGACCTGGAGAAAGCTTATGACAAGGTACCTAGAGAAGTAGTTTGGTGGATGCTGGCCAAGAAAGGTGTATCATTAAAGTATATTACTTTCATTAAAGATATATATGAGGAAGCTTATACAAGTGTAAGGACTTGTGCCGGAGTGACTGCAGAGTTCCCTATTACTATCGGGGTGCATCAAGGATCAGCGCTTAGCCCTTTCCTCTTTGCAGCTGTTATGGATGAATTGACCTGCACTATACAGGAAGCGGTGCCATGGTGTATGTTATTTGTGAATGATATTGTGTTGATTGATGAGACTAGAATCGGTGTAAATGCTAAATTGGAGTTGTAGCGGCAGACATTGGAATCCAAGGGCTTCAGAATTAGTAGGAGTAAAACAGAGTATATGGAATGCAAGTTTAGTGGTAGCAGAAACATAGCCCAGAGTGTAACTTTGGAAGATAGAGATATACCGTTAGCTGATTGTTTCCGATATCTAGGATCTATTATTCAGAAAGACAGAGAGCTCGATAGCGACGTTGCACATCGAGTGCAAGCGGGTTGGTTGAAATGGAGGATTGCGACTGGTATTCTCTGTGATCATAATGTACCATTGAATCTAAAGGGAAAGTTTTACATGACAGCCGTAAGACCTGCTTTGTTATATGGTACGGAATGTTGAGCAGCTAAAATGTGTCATATTCAAAAAAAAAAAATGTAGCTGAGATGCGTATGCTACGGTGGATGTGTGGATATACTAGAAAATGATAGAATTAGAAATGAGATCATTAGGGAAAAGGTGGACGTAGCATCTATTGAGGAAAAGATGAGAGAAAGTCGTCTGCGTTGGTTTGGACATATTCAGAGAAGACCAAGGGATGCTCTTGTTAGGACGATGGAGAGAATGAGGCAGGATAGGTTAGACAGAGGTAGAGGTAAGCCTAAAACGACATGAATAGAGGTGATTAGAAGAAACATATCTTTGTTAGATTTGAATAAAAATATAACGTTCGATAGAAGGAAGTAGCGAGAGAGGATTCATGTGAATGACCACACATTACTGGACGTTGGTTCATGTAGCCAACCCCAAGTTACTCGGGATTAAGGCTTAGTTTGTTGTTGTCGTTGTAAAGAAGCAATGCAGATATTGCCAAGCATAAACATAAGCTAGAATGTCAGAGAGCAATGCAGATATTGCCAGGCATTTACTCTTGCAAGCTGCCGACCCTGAGATGTGGCAGCCGCCACATTACAGGTGGAGAATGCAAACTAAAAGAACATCAGCATTCAAAGGTAAGTTACTTCTACCCTGATGAGGACAGCAGGCATCCAAAGCATTACAAGAAATACAATGTTCTCATTCTGAATTTGGTAAATGGCTAAACTAATCACAAAATCCATGGCCGTGATTACAGAGACTACCAACAGGTCATGTGTGCCCTACCGTGTGAGTGAAAAATATCAGGTGAAGCCAATCCTCCCATGAACTGATAATATGCCTAACAATTTCCATATTAGCAAAATTGATGCACCATGTTAGTCAAGACCTCGATATAGAAAAATGAACCAAAAGTAGGAGAAAAGAATCAGCAAAAACTTAAAGAAAGGTTTATTTTCAGGGTTCGCAGTAGGGGCAGAAATCCCATGTTACTGGGCATAGTTATCAAGTGTCATAAATAAAGCAAACTCATTGACTCTCTTCATTAACTGGATTGATCTTCCAGCATATTTTTTGTCTGCACTTTCCAACTAGGGGTCTTCCCTTTGTTATTGCTGTAACAGGGCATACCCACCTTGCCATTGTATTTCATTTCTGATTCTAATAAAATTGTTGGAATTATCACAAAATTCTCTGACCCTGCTGCTCCAGCTGCTTTTCTCTGTTAGAAATGCAATGTCCTCAAACATCAATTGAGGCAGATAATAATATGCGAATCATATTGGTCAAAGCCATCACTTGTGTCACCACTAAAACTCCAATTCCTTATTGAAGCAAGCAGGGAGAAACAAGCAAAGTTGGCATCTTTTGGCCAGAGATTAATGCCTCCCTCAATATTCTTCTCCTGCCATCCCCTGAATCATGCAACTAGAGGAAATTGATAAAACCACTAAATTCAACTTCTGTACTCTAGGAAAAGTCCCTCCAGCCTGTAAGCCCTTGTGTAATTAACTTAACACCTGAACATTCTTCAGTAACAATGAGCAGAAGAAGGGGCACATCCGAACCCTCTAGGCTACAAAGTACATATACAGCAGCCAAGAGTAACCATTAATTTTTTCTTTGTTATCTAGAAATGAATAGCTTGCTGCTTAGAAAAGAATCAAAAACGTGAATGGACACTCTAGGATGATTCATTCACTCCTGTTACATTTCTCTAACAAACTGAGATCAGTCAATAACCAGCATATCATCTTTAAGTGGCAAGGCACTTCATGATACCAAAGTTCTAAAAATCTTATCTTGCACCATATGCCAAATAATCAAAACACTCAAATTTTCATATGGCACACCTTCAACCATATATATACTATCAGATTATAAGCAAAGGCAGAAATATGGAGTAAATATCACAAATGAATAATCAACTATTGTATCACATAATAAAGGAAAATTATGTCTTTTTGTCTAAAAGATTTACATTTGATCAAAGGTTACATACATGCAGTAATGAGCTACATACCATGTGCAATTCCAATAATCTCCCAATATTTACAATGATTTTGGGAAAGAAGAAAAAGATCAAGTCATAGCAACTTACTACGACTCTCTCTCTACTAACTGCAGCTGCATTTCAATCAGCCTGGCATTGAATTCCCCATCACTAATCTTCAACATCTCCGACAACCTCATTGAGAATCCGTGCTTCACCAAAGTTTGGTGCCTCGGCTTTATCTTTCCCTCCAAACTAAAAGAAAAATACTGCGGAAACTTCCTCAACTCCTTTAATTTCCCATTCATTTGCTCCAGAAAATATTCTGTCTTTGGCTTATAATTTTTTTCTATACTGAACGTCAAAAGCCCCGGTGACCGCAACACCATGTTGGCCACATCATCGTATTCAAATCCCAAGCCCACTAAGTAATCAATCTTTGGGGCTAAGGTACACTCTACATTTGATACCAATAGTACAGTATTTTGACAAGCGATCTTATTCGGGCCAACAAAGCCCAGTTTTTTCAAGAATTGCAATGCGGGCTTCAACTGATTGTCAACACTACAAACTAATAATCTAGGGCATCTGACAATTGATTTCTTCACATCGGGGAAAGGGATACCAACTTCGTTTAACAAGAAATCAAAAACGGGATAAATATCATCATACGGATCCGCTGTAAGGAGCTGAGGATGCATATCAAGAATGCGGCCGAGAGCAGAACGGTCAATGCCCATGGAGGAGAGGCAGTGCTCTATGGATTGCAGGGAGGAGAGAGGAGCGCTTCGAAGATTTGGATTCTTTTGAAGGGCTTTTGTGGGGTTGACTTTGAGGGACTGAAGATAAAAGATCTTCTCCCGGAACTTTAAGCCGGAGTCTGAAGTGGTGTCGGGTTGGTGGGGTTTCAAGGCGTTTTGGGGAATGCACTGGTTGGGAGGACGGCGTTGGGTTTTTAGAGGAGGGTTTAGCATTACGGTGGAGGCGAAGGAAGACGATAAGATAGTCGGGTGTTGCAGCCGGAGTATCATTTTGGGCTTGGCGTTGGCGGGTTCGTATGGGGAAGAATCAGTCCGATGTCGGGGGGAAATTTCCAGTAGTTATCATTAGCACTGCACACTATTCTATTTGAACTCAATTTTCAATTCGAAAGGAACCAAGTTGATTAGATTTGAAATATTTAGTTTGAGTTTTAATTATTTTTATTCAATTTTAAATTTTTTATTAAAATTTTAATTTGATTTTTTATGTTTAAAAACAAAAAGTCAGAAAATCAAAAAATCTGAATTTTGTTATAAAATTAGAGTAGTGTTAGAATAAAATCTACACACTAAACGCTAAGAAAATTCTAACTATTTTTTGCACAATAATTTCTCTTCAAACTTCTCTCTTTCTTTCTCTCACAATTCTTTCTCTAATCTTTTTTTCACTAATCTTTCTTTCACAAAATGGTGGTGTATTACAAGTTTAGAGTATAGCTTTATTTATAGAGCTCTAATTAGTGGAATACATCATGGCATACATCATCTTCAACTAATCTCAATTAGTGGTGTCTCCACTAAATGGTGGACATCCATAAAAATCTTCTAATAATTCACATAAATCCATAATTAGTGGAGCATCCACTAATTAATGGAGATTCCAATAATTCATAACACTCCCCCTTGGATGTCCATCCATACATAAAGAATATGCCTGGTTAAAACCTTACTAGATAAAAACCCAGTGGAAAAAAATCTAGTGAAGAAAAAAGAGTACACTATTCTATATGTATGTTTATTACTCCCCCTGATGAGATGATTCCTTTAAATTTTTAAACCGACGCATACCGATTTTATATCTCAACTTCTCAAATGTTGCAATCGGTAAAGTCTTCGTGAAAATATCTGCGAGGTTGTCACATGACCGAATTTGTAACACATCAATTTCACATTTCTTCTGGAGTTCATGAGTAAAGAAGAATTTTGGTGAAATATGTTTTGTCCGATCTCCTTTAATATATCCTCCTCGTAATTGAGCTATGCAAGCTGCATTATCTTCATAAAGAGGAGTTGGAATATCTTTGATTGATGATAATCCACAACTTTCTCGGATATAATGAATCATGGATCTTAGCCATACATATTCTCGACTTGCTTCATAAATGGCTATAATTTCAGCATGATTTGAAGAAGTAGTCGCTATAGATTGTTTCGTAGAACGCCATGATATAGCAGTATTTCCACATGTAAATAGATAGCTCGTTTGAGAACGTGCTTTATGTGGATCAGATAAATAACCAGCATCTGCATAACCTATCAATGTTGAACTGGTTTTATTTGAATAAAATAATCCGAGATCAATTGTACCTTGGAGATATCGAATGACTTGTTTAATTCCATTCCAATGTCGTCGTGTTGGTGAAGAACTAAATCTTGCTAATAAATTGACAGCAAAAGCAATATCAGGTCGTATATTATTAGCAAGATACATCAATGCACCAATTGCACTGAGATATGGTACTTCAGGACCATGGAGTTCTTCATCATTTTCTTGAGGTTGAAAATGATCTTTATCCACATTTAATGATCGGACGATCATTGGAATACTCAATAGATGTGTTTTGTCCATGTAAAATCTTTTTAGCACTTTTGCTGTATATGTTGATTGATGAATAAATGTTCCACTCTCCAGATGTTCAATTTGCAAACCAAGGCAAAATTTGGTTTTACCAAAATCCTTAATTTCGAATTCTCTTTTTAAATAATCAATTGTTTCTTGGAGCTCTTCAGGAGTTCCAATAAGATTAATATCATCAACATATATAGCTAATATCACAAATTTAGAACCAGATTTCTTAATAAAAACACATGGACATACCTGGTCATTTTTAAATCCCGCTTTCAATAAATATTCACTAAGATGTGTGAACCACATGAGCCCAGATTGCTTCAGGCCATATAATGATTTCTGCAACTTGATAGAGTAATTTTCACGAGGATAATGTTTATATGCTTCAGACATATGAAATCCTTCGGGGATTTTCATGTAAACATCATTTTCTAAATTTCCATACAAGTAAGTAGTGACAACATCTAATAGATACATATATATCTTTTCATGTACTGCCAAACTGATAAGATATCGGAGTGTAATAACATCAACAACAGGAGAATAAGTTTCATCATAATCAATACTTGGTCTTTGTGAAAAACCTTGGGCTACTAATAGCGCTTTATATCGAACGATTTCACTCTTTTCATTGCGCTTTCGCACAAATATCCATTTGTAGCCAACGGGTTTTACACCTTTCGGTGTTCGGATCGCAGTCCGAAAACTTCACGTTTTGTCAGTGCATTTAACTCCGATTGAATCGCATCTTTCCATTGCAGCCAATCTTTTCTATACCGACATTCATCAACTGATATTGGTTCAGGACCATCACTATCCTGTATAACGTCAAGAGATATTATATGCAAACATATGATCAATAATTGTTTCTATCCGATTCCAACTTCTACCGAAAGTGGTATAATGGATAGAAATTTCAGTGTTACTTTCATTTATATCTGGTTCTTTGTCATAAGTTTTCTCTTGGTCTTTCAATATGATCTTCTGGATCATTTAATCCTCTTTTCTTTCGAGGATTTTTATCTTTAGAATCAAGAGGTCGGCCACGCTTCTGGCATGTTTTTGACTCAGCAGCTATAGGTATAATATTTTGTTCTGTTGGAACTTCAATTCGAATAAGAGCATTTATAGTTGGAATATGCGATTTTGTAACTCTTCTGGAGTCAACAAAAGCGTCTGGCATTTGATTTGCAATGCTTTGCAAATGAATTATCTATTGAACTTCAAGTTCACATGCGCTTGTGCGCGAATCAAGATAATTTAATGATGTTGTCCAAGTAAGATCCTTTTGATGCTGTTTTGGTTCTCCCCTAATTTAGGGAATAATGATTCATCAAAATGACAATCGACAAATCTTGTCGTGAATACATCTCCTGTCGGAGTTCAACATACCCGATAATAGAGGGAGAATCATATCCAATGTATATCCCATTTCTTCTTTGAGGACCCATCTTTGTACGTTGGTTTGGTGCAATTGGAATATATACAAGACACCCAAAAATTCTTAAATGAGCAATATTTGGTTCGACCCAAAAGCCAATTGCAAAGGAGAGAATTTATGATAACTAGTCGATCTTATACGTACAAGTGTTGCAAAGCATGTAAAATAGCATGTCCTCAGTGCAGATGTTGGGAGATTTGTTTTCATTAATAATGGTCTAGCAATTAATTGTAATCGTTTAATCAAAGATTCAAAGAAGACCATTTTATGTGTGAACATAAGCTACAGGATGTTCAACATTAATCCCAATTGACATGCAATATGCATCAAAAGCATGTGATGAAAATTCACCAAACATTATCCAAACGGATATTTTTAATGTGATGGTCCGGAAATTGTGCTCGTAATTTAATTATTTGAGCAAGTAATCTCGCAAACGCCAGAGTTGCGAGTAGATAATAAACATACATGTGACCATTGGGATGATGCATCAATTAAGACCATAAAATATTTGAACGGTCCACATGGTGGATCAATAGGTCCACAAATATTTCCGTGAATCCGTTCGAGAAATGTAGGACTTTCAGCTCCTACTTTTACTGGTGATGGTTTAACAATTAATTTTCCTAGGGAATATGCAGTACATGCGAATTTTTCTGATGTTAATATCCTTTTATTTTTTAAAGGATGACCATGTGTATTTTCAATGATTCTTCTCATCATGGTAGATCCCGGATGACCCAACCGGTCATGCTAAATGCTAAAAGTAATAGGATCAGTAAATTTCTGGTTTACTAGATGATGAATTTTAATTGTACGTATTTTTACAAAATATAGGCCAGTAGAAAAAGACGGCAATTTTTCGAATACAGATTTCTTACCCAAATGCATTTGAGTAATAAAAAGATGCTCAATCCCATTTTCCTCATTTGTTTCAACATGATACCTATTTATGCGGATATCTTTAAAACTCAATAAATTTCTTCTGGATTTTGAGGAAAATAATGCCTTATCAATAATAATTGTTGTTCCTTTAGGCAACAATATATTAGCTCTTTCGGAGCCCTCAATCACATTTGCACTACCGTTTATCGTATAAATATTTATTTCTCTCATTTTGAGATCAGAAAAATATTTCTCATTGTTTAGTATGGTGTGTAGTTCCACTATCAATAATGCATACATCATCATTAACAACAGCCATCTGAACACAAATATATATATATATATATATATATATATATATATATGCAAACGTAAATATTATTAGAATAGAATGAAAATGAAAATACAAAAATATCAGGGTGAGGCTTTAGTTCTTCTGGACACTGCCATCACCAATTAAATGGTCTATCCTACCATCTGGGTGTTCAAAAAATCCGATACATCCATATGGGTAATATTGATATTAAGATCTTCAGGATCAATATTATCATCATCAGCATCATTTATTGAATGTTGAAAAAAAATTTGCTTCCACATTTTTATTTTTCAATTAAGCTTGATATAATTCAACTAAATGCTTAGTCGTACGACAGTTTCATGACTAATGACCTTTCATGCCACATTTATAACATATATCCTCATGCTTTTCTTCAATTTCTTTTTCTTTTCCCTTATGATCTTTTCTATTCCACTTCAGGTGGCTAGTATTTCTCACAGTTTGATTATGATTGTGATAAGGGAAATATCGAGCGTGTTTATGACCATAAACACGACCACGGCCACGGCCATGGCCACGACCACGACTATAACGATGGCTTCTGTTGGAGCCAACAGCATTCACTTCTGGGAATGCTGTTGAGCCAATTGGTCTGGCTTCATGATTTCTCAATAATAACTCATTATTTTTCTCTGCAATGAGGAGGGCAGTAATTAAATCTGTAAATTTTGTATACCCCTTTTCTCGATATTGTTGTTGCAGGACAATATTCGAGGTATGAAAGGTGGAGAATGTCTTCTCCAACATATCTTCATCAGTCACTTTTTCTCCGCATAATTTTAACTGAGATGTAATTTTATACATTGCGGAGCTATATTCATTCACGGTTTTAAAATCTTGCAACTTTAGGTGCAACCATTCATACCGTGCAGTGGGTAGTACAACCATCTTCAGGTGGTCAAATCTTTCTTTTAAATTTACCCACGGGACATATGGATCTTTTTCGGTAAGATATTCCATTTTCAAATTTTCATCGAGATGATGACAAATAAAAATCAAAGCTTTAGCCTTGTGTTGTGCAGATGCACTATTATTTGCTTGAATAGTTTCACTAAGGCCTTCAGCATTTAGATGCATTTCTGCATCGAGAACCCATGACATATAATTTTTCCAGAAATATCAAGGGCTACAAATTCGAGTTTAGCGAGATTAGCCATAGAGATCAATAAATGCGTACTGTCTTCCGGTTTTGTTAACTGCGAAACTCGTGCTTAGTTTTCTCGCTTTTGTACCGGTAGAGACTCGTGCTGATAACGTGTTATAAAATTAGGGTAGTGTTAGAATAAAATCTACACACTACACATTAAGAAAATTCTAACTATTCTTTGCACAATAATTTCTCTTCAAACTTCTCTCTTTCTTTCTCTCACAATTCTTTCTCTAATCTTTTTTTCACTAATCTTTCTTTCACAAAATGATGGTGTATTACAAGCTTAGAGCATAACTCTATTTATAGAGCTCTAATTAGTGGAATACATCATGGCATACATCATCTTCAACTAATCTTAATTAGTGGTGTCTCCACTAAATGGTGGACATCCATAAAAATCTTCTAATAATTCACATAAATCCATAATTAGTGGAGCCTTCACTAATTAATGGAGATTCCAATAATTCATAACAAATTTATATTATTTATTTATTTATTTAGTTATTTATAATTTATAATTTTTAGTATTTTGTACTCTTCGATTAAAATTCAATGCGATTTTATTAGATTGTATAGAAATTTTGTTCAATTCGATTTTGTCCAAATTTTATATAACTAAATCGAAATCCAATCAAAAAATTAAATAAATACCCTTGTCTTGGTAAACTGTTAATTAAAAATAATTATAATATAATAATCTTTTTATAAAATATTATATAATCATAATATATTATATTCTCTTTTTATTTTTGTTTATTTAGTAACTAAATTAAATATTTAAAATTAATTAATTAAGTACTTATTTCATTAAGTACGTTTAATAATAAATAATATTAAGTATTTAATTAATTATGTATATTTGATAATAAATTTTTATTGTTACTTATTTGATTAAAATGTATCGAAATTTTATTATGTATTTTAAATAAATTAAAATTTATTTTAATAAATATATTAAACACTCATTTCATTATTAATATTTTTTATATTTAATCTAAATTATAATAAAATATAAAATATAAATGATTTATAACTATTTCGAGCTTCAAATCCAATCTTCAAATTTTAAAATTTATTCTTTAAATTTTAATTTTCATAATTTAATATTTAAATATTCAAATTTTAATCTTTACGGTTCAATTTTATCAAAAATATGCCTATTAATTTCATCTTAACTTAACAAATTTTTTAATTTTTTTATTATATTCAAATAAACTCATTTAAAACAATTAATATCTAAATACACTTTAGATTTTCCTCAGTCATTGAACAAAAAAAAAAAATTACAGGTATCCCAACTAATGGAAATACATCATTTCATCATTTCATACATCATTTTTAAAATTTCTGGGGTGGTGGTGTTGCGGAGGAGGGGGGGGTAGTGGGTTGCAGGGATTGGATCCAAATCCACTGATCAAGCAGGAATTCTGAAAGAGATGACTGCAGAATTTAAATGGATTTTTCTTTGGTCGCCGAAAATTATGGCCCAAAACATAATTCTATTGCTGGTAGACGAATAAGAGAGGTAATCTGCCACAAGTTGGGCTAAAATTGATTCCATTTCAATTAATTTATGGTTGACTTGGGCAAACAATAGATCAGGGAGTGCAATTGGATCATATGTTAAGGTCCCATTCGGCCAGCATCAGATTTGTGTGGGGAATGAATCACCAACAATGAGAGCCCGTTTGAATATGGATCGGGCCTTATCTCTCCTATGGACCATCGGAAGACCCAAAGGAAGGTTCATAGATAAAAGGCCCAAAGACTTTCCTACTAAGAATATTATATATATATATATATATATATATATATATATATATATATGAGAAAAAGTAAATTTAAAGGTTAATAAGTAAAATTATGCTTGGTTAGAAAGAAATGAGACATGGAAGTAAATTGGGCTTTACATCCACAAATCTTCATTCCAATCTTGGAAGAATTGGAAGGTAAATGAAGTAAATGCAAATGTATTACTCTATACTTTTCCATAACTAAAATAACAAATACATGCAATAGATATAATAGGAAATTTAAAATAAAGAGTGACATTTTATTTATTTTATTTTTACTTTAATTAAATAAAATAGAAGTAAATATAATTTATTTTTCTTAGTGGTAGTAACAGTGTCACTTTCCCTTCCCCTCCCTCTCACTCGCTTTGTAAACAAAACAAAATAAGTGTTATTTTTCTCTCCTTCTCTTTCTTTTCACATCAACCAAATATAATTTACTAGTATACCTAGATTGCACATTTTTTTAAAAAAATCGTTTGAATTGAATAAAAAGTAAAAATTTATAAAAGACGATATGGGTTAATATAAGAAAATATGATATTCTATAAATAAAATATAGTTTTTGAAAAATAAAAAATATTGAAATTAATTTTTCTTATTAAATTAAAGTTTTAATTTAGATTAAGCGTAATTCAAGTAATGGCGGAACTAAAGAGAGGTGGAATGTGGCATTCGCTCTCCAAAATTTTTTTAGTATAATTCTTTTAAATTTTATCTTTAACCTCTTCCTCTAAAACTTTTTTTAAAATTATATTATTATTTTCTAATATATATTTTTATATAATTTGTCCCTCAATTCCTAATTTTTAATTGAGTTCCTAAATTCAAATACACTCCAAGTATACTAAGAGTATAAATAGATTGGAATTGAATCAAGATAAATTTATTTGAATGTGTTACCAAGACGGATATAGAGAATATAATATGTTGTGAGTATATAATATTTTTTGAATTTATTACAATTTATCCTCATTAAATTAGAAAATAGTGACACTTTAGTACCACGAGTTATAAAAAATACGTTCGAGATTCATTGACCGTTGATCAATAACAAAAATTATTTTTATAATAAAATGTCTATTTTATCCACACTAATTATAAAATGCTCAAAATAATCTTTTGATAGAGAAAACTTGACACATGAAATATTGTGAATCTATAATAATTTTTTATAACTTTTAGTACTAAAGTGATATTATCCTAATTTAATAGGATAAGATTCAACAAACATATAAATTGAAGTGTCAATAATTTTGTCAAAACTTAAATACATTGTAAATTCAAGCATAACGAGCCATAAATAAAATTATGAACACGTTAGTACGAAAAGTTATAAAAAAACACTATAAATTTATAAATGCTTCACTTGCCAAACTTCTTCTATTAAAAAATTATTTTAGATATTTTATAATTAATACAAACAAAATATATTTTTTATTATAAAAATAATTTTTATTAATTAATATTTTTATTAACTAATAATCAATTAATCTCTAGTGTTTAGTGTTTTTTATAACTTGTAACATTAAAATATTATTATTTTTAACTTAATAAAAATAAATTTATAAATAAATCTTAATTTTAAAAAAAAGAAAAAAGAGTGGGTTTGGCAGTGTTGAAAATTGATGGGTGAATTGACCGGTGGAGGAAGGTTGAAGAAAATGGAGTCACCGGTGGAATAACAGTTGAGGAATGGCGTTGCGGCACGTAAACGTTAACTTTAGCTTTGGTAGTTGCGCATGTGAGGCACGCAGCCGCAGGCCCCTTCGCGCCTGTCTTCTCGTTTCAGGTAATCAAGTTTTTGAATTAAAGTTGGTTTGACTCGGAGTGGAACTACAAAAGCTCTCTCCATTTGTGTTTTCTTGAATTGCTTCCCTCCCATTATCTAGGATGTGATTGGAATATATTCTTTTCATCTTTTTATCTGTATATTTCAATTAAAATTTTATTATAATTTATTTTTTCTATTAATAAATTAAGATAATATTATTATTTTTTTTATAAATATTTTTCTAATACACTAAATATTATATATTTGTAGTAAAAAATAAAAATAAATTAAATATACTTATCACATATAAAATTGTAGACTTTAATTAATTCTTAATAAAGAAAAAGATTCTTTGAGAATAAGATAGAAAATATTAATTAATTAATCAAAAAATTTTATTTTTTTAAAAATTTATGAATCGATTAAAATGGACAGATAAAAAGAGATAGATGGAATACTTTTCTCAATTTAAAATTTTATTTTTTATTTTTTAAAGTTTATAATTTATTATAATTTATCTCTATTAAGTTAAAAAAAATATTCTATTCATTTTAAATCGTCTATCTCATTTAATTGATTACGTAAATATTAAGATAAGTATATTTTTTAGTTAATTAAATCTTTATTTCTATTTTTACTTCTAAAATTTAATTTATTTTTTCTTTATTTATTAAGAAGTCAAATTTTAAAATTTTAATGTATTTCAAATTCTAATTATTTAAGTATGGTTCAATTTGTTAGGAATGATATTATTTAATGTGTTATTTTAAATAATATTATATATGTTGAAAGAGAAACAGTAATAATAAAATTGGTTTCTTTGCCAAGGCCCAAGGCTAGGCCTATACGAATAGCAGTGTAAAAAGTGAGGGCGTATAGTGAAGTTGAGGAGAGTCACGGGGCTCTAGAATCTAGAGAAAGTGTTTTCTAACAGAACAGAAGATGTCAGAGCAGACACACTGGACGAGAACGAAGAAGCAAATCTGAGGTTTGACTAGTCCTTGTCAGACACCCCCACCCCCCAATCCCATCTTCCCGCGCCAAGTAAAAACAGCCTCTCTCTCTCTCTCTCTCTGGCCTTTTAATTTTAAATTTAATTTAAAACTTTTTCATCTTTTAACTTTTATCATTCTAGAAGATTGAGGTTTTTTTTTTTAGTTTCAATTTCATTTTTTAAAATGAATATGGATGTCAGTGAATATCAATTCAACTCAAATTAAAATTTTGTCTTAATTTTAAATACTAATTATTTAAATAATTTTATTTTTTAAAAACGAATATATATTCATAATATATTATATTTTTTCTTTAATTTTATTAAAATTCTATGTAACTTTATATATTTAATAATTTTTTATTATATTTTTATAAGTTCATCTCAATCTAGTTACTATTCATTTATGCCTTAGAAAATTTAATTAGTGTTGTTTTTAAATTGCTAGAGTTTGAAATTTATTCTCTTAATTCATGACATATACTCAACTTAAACTATAAATTAATAAGTAATGATTTTTAATTTGTATGAGTTTTTGTTAATGCGACATATATATTATTTAAAAAATAGATGGGTAACAAAAATATGGTACAAAAATTTATTTGATAAAACTGAAATTTTAAAAATAAAATCTGAATATTTAAGTATTGAATTTTGAAAATTGAAATATGAAAACAGAATCTGTAATCTGAAATCTAAATTAATTATAATTTATTTTTATACTATATTTTATTATAATTTAGATTTAAAATATAAAAATATTAATAATTAAATAAGTATTTAAAATATTCAAATTTTAAACTTAAATAACTTTCAATTCACATAAGATTAATAATAAGATTTCAGTACGTCTTAATCAATTAAAAAATAATAAAAATTTATTATTAAATATATTTAATTAATTACATATTTAATATTAATAGTTATCAAACACACTTAATAAATAATATTTAATTCATTCAATTTTACGTGTTAAATTGAGTTATCGTGGCCAAAAGTGGGAGACATGGCTAGAATAAATTTTGACCGTTGGAACTTATCAAAATTATAGATAATTTATAATTATTAAATGGTGTAATTCCAAATTTGTCTAATTTAGACTTTTCCCGTCAAAATACTGAAGCCTCCCAAGGAGAAAAGGTTTAAGAAAAATATAAAAAAGAAGGGATATAATTTGAATCATGATACCTGTGGGATTTTAGCTATTGGGCAAAGGAGGAAAAAGGAATAACAACAAAAGTGGAAAACAAACAAAGGAGTCAGTTCGAAGATAAATCTGCTGATATCTACACAGGACCCTTACCTGACAGGGCATAGATTTACAATATTACCCACGAGAAGACTTGAAAACAATGAAAAAGGGTAATATATAATCAGTAACTATTTTAAGTTTTTTTTTTCTTTTACATTTGTGGTACATTTTCTTTTACATTTTAATGGGCTTTTAAAATTCGACGTTAAATTACAATTTTCTCTTCGTGCATGGAAGATGACAAAACACGAGAAAATCGATGGGAAGTTTCCATGAAATTTCCAAGCTTCCGGACCATATCAAGTAATAAATTTTTGTCGTCCCTTCGCTCCCCAAAATAATATTTATTTTTTAAATTATATACTCGTTTTTCACTTTTAGAATAAAAGATTGTTTCATATGTAGAGACACAAACATCGCAAAATAAAGATAAGCGATGTCCTTAATTCTCTTAATTTCAAAATAGCTTTTGTATATAATTATCGTACAATATGAAATTACAAGTCATACATTAGTAGCACCAAAGGCATAGCTAGGATAGGAAGGTGGCTGTCCCTCTAAATTTTTTTAAATTATTAATTTTCTCTTAAAAAATTAAAAATACATTTAAATTTTACTTTTTTATCCACTAAAAAATTTTAAAAATGATATGAAATTTTCTTAAATCTCCAACTTTCATGTGTCTTCTTGAAGCAATATCAACTTTAAAATGTGAATCTCTCATTATTCTTTAAGCTTTACCCTGTTCATGAAAATTCCGGGTGAGCTAAATCTAATGTTTACACCAGTTTCACTTTAAAGAATCAACTACATTATTTTTCTCCACTTAGAAATGAACAGAAAATTACATTTACTGTATTTTTGCAGTGAAAGAGTATGGTAAATTTTGCTCTGGACAAATGGTAAAAATTGCATTAATCAACGGGCAAGAAATTCAAGACAGGACAACGAAACATGGTAGGGAAATCTCTTTTCTTTCAAAAGTCTGATGTACTAAGCTACCAATCTGTCAGAAACTGTCAAGATAGAAAGAATTTCTTTAATTTCTGATACTTCGTTGCATAGCCAATGAACCATCAACATCCATGTATAGGTCCACAATCTAGTAACAATATCAATTTTCCAAAGAAAACTCTCATTTTACCGACCTATTCTCTGCTTCTCTGCTGAGACATTTACCTTCAATCCTACATTTGGTTACAAAACCTTACACATTTCTACAAAAATCACCAGACTTCTATAGAAGAAAATGAGAGTATGAGTTCAGAACGGAAAAGATAATTGAATTCTTGTGATGTTTAAACAAAACCCGTCTGAGAAAAATTAGCCAAAGTTAGTTGGACGGTGTAAATTTTATATCGTTTCTTACCGTTTAACTTAGAAAGTAATATGTACGTGTGATTGAATTTTATTGTATATATAAAGTAGATATTTTGAGTGTTTAGCTTGGTTCTATGTTGTCATAATTGTTATTGCAGGGCCAGAAAGGAACTCACAAGGAAGAGATTAGAGCAAGTAAAACTGGTTGTAGAAGTAATAGACAATCACTCTCTTGACTCATCCATTACTAGTCCAATGGATATACAAATTAATCTCCTACAAATTCGACCATGACAAGACACAAACAACTCCAGCAGTTTGAAGCTGAAGCAAAATCTAGTTCCAAACAGGATAAAAACCAAACACTATAGCTAGCTAAAGGCGGGTGGTAATAGCTAGTCCACCTCTGCCATAAATCTTCTTCTGCCCTACAAACAGAAGGAAAAAAAAGGCCTCAAGAACCAAGACAAGAGGGCCTTCAAAAGACTTGAATGCCCTCAAACCAGACCTAAAATGAAAAGGGCAACTTAAAATATGCCCTCTTCATTTCCACCCCGTAGGCCAATTCTGATCCCATACATAATAGGACTACAAATTATATACTCTCTCAAGTCTAAACTATACTAAAGTTACAATACTGATACTACTTGGTACTATAGTATATATTAATGGTGACGAGACAGGGTTGTTTCAGTGGAATTGGGCACCAGAATAGGTCTGTCCGAAGGACCATCCGGCAGGGGCAACATTGTACGAGACCACACTCCGACCATCACTGGTAGTGACCTTAAATGAGAGGCTTTGGCCATTAAGATAGGTGTTGCTCTGCCAGTTTTGGCCCCAGTTTCTTGACATCGCTTGCCAACCAGTTCTTGAGCCCTTGATGGCCACAGCATGGACGTCACCAGCACCGCCAACGTTGGTAATTAGGATCAAGTTGAAGTAAGAGTGGCCATTGATGGTGAACCTTATCCCTCCCCTTCTCCTGCAGGGTACCCTACAAAAGAGAGGCAACCAGAGTTCCTGAACTTCTACTCGAGAGAGAGAGACATTAAACGTTGTGTTTTCTCCATTAATAGCACAATTGTCCCGTCTTTAGTGTTGGAAAGAATACTGGAGGTTTTTCTCAGGTCCAGCAAAGAAAAGGAACCATTTTCGTAAAGAAATTTGATGATGTTCCGGATTGGTTGCAAGAGAAGTCCAAAATTTACACTTGAAAAGGGAGGCCAAGATGCTATGAATTTACAAAATTACCCTCGGGAAACTTTAGTTAAAATAGCTTGAATCTTGAAAGAAACTCAGCAAAGCAACATGAATCTAAAGAAATTGGTTTAGTGGGTATACCTTCTGTAGGCCACGGGGACAATTCCAGCTCTGTACTGGCCAATGTGCTGGAAAACAGGCTGAGAGAGGTCAAAGTGGTGCAGAGGAGGGTTGCACCAGCCGCCGGCATTGTTTGGTAGGGCATTGTTTGGTGGACAGAAATTGGTGGCAGTTACCACAATGGTGCCCGGCAGACACCATTTGGGGTCATTCACACACCGAATCTCAAAGCAAGACCCACAGCTCAAACCATTGTTGAATAGAGCTGTACTCAGAGCTGCAGTGTTAGTTCCATACCCCTGGCTGTAAAGATTTCCATACCCACAAGCGCCGCCTGCAAAAATCAAAAGTTTAACATGACAACAAAAGTTAACAGAGCTAGTCAAAATCTCACATGCAAAGTCAAAATAAGCAAAAAGCAAAAGGTAAAAACTTTATTAAAGCAAAAATTGCATACCCATTGTGCCTGAGGCATCACCCCCACCATAGAAGGTGGCATGAGCATTGATCCAACCTCCATAGCCATGAACAGAGGAGACCATTGCAAAAAGGCCAACCAAGAAAACCCAAACAAGAGCCATGTTCTGCAGGGAAAAATTGAACATGTTAGCATTTCCCTAGTACATGAAGCAAAAGAGGGGAATATGTTGCAGCATTTTTTTTCAGTAGATTATCAAAAGAATGCAAGGACGACATAGGAAGAACAATAACCTTGAGGAAGAATGCGGCTGCCGGGGAGAAAGTATAGAGTAAGAGAGAATGAATGGAAGTTGGTGGGGGAAAATACGGCTTGGGAAGGGAGATATAAATAGGCGATCTCGGAGGTGGGCATTGGCTCTTCGGTGCAACAGTAACGACTAACTGACACTCCTTTTGCTGTTGGGACAAAAACTGTTCAGCCATGAACCAATATTTTTTTAATTTATTTTTTATTTTAAAGAAAATATAGTCAGAACCCAAATTTTCTTTTCTTTTTCAATTTTGTCCTTCAAAAGCTAGAATTTTGGCAATCATGTCCTTTTTCTTTGAAAAACTCTCAATTTTACCTTATAATCGTTAATGTCAATTTCAACCGTGCCTCTCTATTACTTTTCTACTAATAGTCAATAATAAGCTCATTGTTACACATACTAAAAATATTTAAAAATATGAAGGTCTAGACAATGAATTAAAATATTTTATTACTTGAAAGAAAAATAAAAATGCACAAATTACAAGCAATAACAAAAATAGAACTAAAATTGACACTCTTAGTTTCTTTCTGTTTAATACATCGCCCACACTATTATATTTTTAAATATTTTCAATCAATTTCTTAAAAACAATTAATTTATCATTGGTAATTAGAAATGTAATGCATTATTGTGATTGAACTTAAAATCAATTTTAAAAGGTAAAATTGAGAGTTTTTCTTTTGAGAGGGAGAGAGAGAAGAAAGAGAAATATGATTGCAAAAATCTTGAATTTTGAAGGGCAAAATTGAAAATGACTCTAAATAGATGTAGGGTACGTGAAATTAGGCGAATAAGGGCTTTTGAAAGGGGTGGTTTTAAGGGAGAAAGCGTGTGGTTTTGGAGGTTTCTTAGTATGAAAATTGAGAGTATCAAAGTGGGGTCCGGTTGGTTTCCGTTTGATCGTTAAGGCTCTTTTTCTAGTGCACATGCAAGCAACGACCATTTGCCGCAAGTGCCCTTTTCTTTCTTTTCTTTGTTCTCTTTGCTTTCCTTTTTCTTGATGTCTCATCAAATTCTTCTTTTTCTGGACCGGAGTTTTTTAAAAAAATTTTTATTCCTTCCTTCATCTTATTTGTCATTGATATTTTCATACGACCCAAAAAGAAAAGAAAAGAAAAGAAAAGGGGTCACATTATACTTGTATTGGCAAACAAAAACTCGATGGAAATTTGATTAATATTTATTTAATTAATAATCAATTTGATTTTGAAACTGAGAATTTACTTTATTATTAATCTATTGAATTCAAATTCCTTTGTGAATCTTCGAATTCAATTGATTATTAAATAAAATTATTAGTATTTTTTATTTTTAATGTTCATATTACTATTATTATTATTATTGTTATTATTATTATTTAACTTGAAATTTGATACTAGTAGTATTCATTTGAATTTTTTTATATTAGTATTTCTTTTTTAGGAAATTTATGTTTTTAATTAAGAATTTCAAATGAAAAATATGAAATAAACGAATTCAAATTCAAATAATTCTAATAAATTTGAATTCGAATTGGATTAGATTGTTAATGAAATAAAATCAAATAATGTTTGATTCTGATTGAATTCGAATTAAAAAAATATAATACTCAATATGGTCATATTTATTACAACCCTAATTATACTTAATCAAATTTTAACCTTGACACAAATGATAATTATTGATTTCAATTCTCGACCTTGCAAAAACATATACTACTTCTCATGTTTGAAAGTACACCATTTCTTGCGTTTTCCCCTAAACTATTCCCCCATTGCCAACCCCACCCGAACACAAAGAAAACAACAACCCCCCCCCCCCAAAAAAAAAAGAAGCAAATATCATTTAGGAATCCTCTCTTCTTCTTCTTTTTTCGTGTACTAGCATTTTTCTTCCAATCGCTTAAATAGGGTTGGTAGAAATAAATGAATATGGATACAGATCTGTTGATGGAAGACTTGGCATTATTTCAGCTGTTGAAAAACTACTTCCTTCATTCAATACACAAAATGGTGAAAAAGGCTGCATACACAGCCCTCTCTATGTATGAACTCCCCCCTCGCCTCCATTACTGATTCAATGAGAAGCTATAGCACGTGGTCGATTGTTGCTCTTTTTTCTTCTCCGCCTCATAAAGGATAAATAGACTCCCAACTCAACTTTTTAGATTTAGATGATATATCGAATTAATGCTCAACTCCTATTTTGACTCAAATTATATATTTTTATTGAAAATTTTTTATTATTGTTAGTAGTTTGATTTGGGACGCCAATCTTTTAATATATTTATGTTTTTTGTCATGGGTGTAGAATATAACATTTTTAAATTGGGTATTTTTCTTATTTTTATTCCATACATTTTAAAAATTATATCAATTTAAGACATGATGTGGAGATTAAAAATTATTAAAATTTATTGTTTCATTTTTTTTATCTCCACTAAGTGTTTTATTGGAAAAATATATATTTAATGAGTTAAATAGTTAAAGAATGGGTAAATTAAGAATATAAATAATAAATATGTTATTGACTTGTGAGATTAATAAGTCTTTTAGTATAATAAAAATAAAAATATTTGATATAATTTTTTAAGATGAATGGAATATTTTGTAAAAAATAAAAATATAAATAAAAGACTGTTATAAAATTTAGGTAGTGTTAGAAAAAAAATCTGTACACTACACACTAATAAAACTCTAATTATTCTTTACACAAAAATTCCTTCAAATCTCTCTCTTTCTTTCTCTCACAATCACAATTCTTTCATAAAATGATAGCGTATTACAAGTTTAGAGAATAACTCTATTTATAGAGCTCTTAATTAGTGGAATACATCATCTTTTACTAATCTTAATTAGTAGTGTCTCCACTAAATGATGGGCATCCATAAAAATTCATAATTAGTGGAGTTTTCACTAATTAGTGGAGCTTCCATTAATTCCCTAATATTTCACATAAATCCATAATTAGTGGAGTTTTCACTCATTCAAATATTTACAACACTCCCCCTTGGATATCCATCCATTACATAAAAGAATATGCCTCGTTAAAACCTAATTAGATAAAAACCCAGTGAAAAAAAAATCTAGTGAAGGAAAAAAAGTATACTATTCTATATGTTTGTTTATTACTCCCCCTGATGAGATGATTCATTTAAATCTTTAAACTGACGCATATCGATTTTATATCTCAACTTCTCAAATATTGCAGTCGGTAAAGTCTTCGTGAAAATATTTGCGAGGTTGTCACATGACCGAATTTGTAGCATATCAATTTTACCTTTCTTCTGGAGTTCATGAATAAAGAAGAATTTTGGTGAAATATGTTTTGTCCAATCTCCTTTAATATATCTTCTTCGTATTTGAGCTATGCAAGCTGCATTGTCTTCATAAAAAGGAGTTGGAATATCTTTGATAGATGATAATCCACAACTTTCTCAGATATCATGAATCATTGATCGTAACTATACACATTCTCTACTTGCTTCATGAATGGTTATACTTTCAGCATGATTTGAAGAAGTAGCTGCTTAGAGATATTGAAGGACTTGTTTAATTCCATTCCAATGTCGTCGTGTTAGTGAAGAACTAAATCTTGCTAATAAATTGACATCAAATATAATATCAGGTCATGTATTGTTAGTAAGATACATCAATGCACCAATTGCACTGAGATATGGTACTTCAGGACCAAGGAGTTCTTCATCATCTTCTTGAGGTCAAAATCTTTCTTCACATTTAATGACTGGACGATCATTGGAATACTCAATAGATGTGCTTTGTCCGTGTAAAAGCTTTTTAGAACTTTTGCTGTATATATTGATTGATGAAACTTGCCAAATGTTCAATTTGTAAACCAAGGTAAAATGTAATTTTACCAACATCCTTGATGTCGAATAATCAATTGTTTTGTAGAGCTCTTTAGGAGTTCCAATAAGATTAATATCATCAATATATATCACAAATTTAGAACCATATTTCTTAATAAAAACATATGGACATACCTGGTCATTTGTAAATCCCGCTTTCAATAAATATTCACTAAGACGATTGAATCACATGCGTCCAAATTGCTTCAAGCCATATAATGATTTATGTAACTTGATGGAGTAATTTTCACGAGGATAATGCTTATATGCTTTAGGCATATGAAATCCTTCGGGGATTTTCATGTAAACATTATTTTCCAAATTTCCATACAAGTAAGCAGTGACAACATCTAATAGGCGCATATCTATCTTTTCATGTACTGCCAAACTGATAAGATATTGGAGTGTAATAGCATCAACAATAGGAGAATAAGTTTCATTATAATCAATACCTGGTCTTTGTGAAAAATCTTGGGCTACTAACCGTACTTTATCTCATATGATTTCATTATTTTTATTGCGCTGTCTCACAAATATCCATTCGTAGCCAATAGGTTTTACACCTTCTGGTATTCAGACTGCAGGTCCGAAAACTTTACGTTGTATCAGTGCATTTAACTCCAATTGAATCGCATTTTTCTATTGTAGTCAATCTTTTCTATGCCGATATTCATCAACTGATATTGGTTCGGGATCATCATTATCCTGTGTAACATTAAGAGATATATTGTATGTAAACATATTATCAATAATTGTTTCTATCCAATTCCAACTTCTACCGGAAGTGGTATAATTGATAGAAATTCACTATGAACATCTGGATTATTTAATCTTCTTTTCTTTCAAGGATTTTTATCTTTAGAACTAAGAGGTCGGCCATGCTTCTGGCATGCTTTTGGCTCAACAACTATAGGTATAATCTTTTATTTTACTGGAACTTCAATTCGAATAGGAGCATTTATAGCTGAAATATGCGATTTTGTAACTCTTTCGGAGTCAACAAAAGTGTCTGGCATTTGATTTGGATTTGCAATACTTTGCAAATGAATTATCTTTTGAACTTCAAGTTCACACGCGCTTATACGCGGATCAAGATAATTTAATGATGTTGTCCAATCAAGATCTTTCTTATACTGTTTCTGTTCTCCCCCTAATTTAGGAAATAATGATTTCACAAGAGAATAAGGGAAAATAAAAAGAAATGCAAGAACATGATGACAAATAGGAAATGCAAAAAAAAAAAAAAAATCCCTTTTTTTTTTTTTACTCTTCCCGATACCATATTTTCCCCTTCCTCATTGTCTTTTCTTCTCCTCCATCCCTCCATCTATCATCCACCTCTTCTTCTTCCTCGTACAGATATATATATATATATATATGTGTGTGTGTGTGTGTGTGTGTGTGTGTGTCAATATATATCTCAATCATCAGCCATTACTAAACATAAAAATAAAAAAAAAACCTCAAAGCAGATATGGAGACTTGTAATTCATTTGAAACATGGTCAAATTTTGACTTGGTTTCTAACGCAGAATATTTTGATGTGTTTTCTTTTCTAAGCCAACCGCTTCCGCCTAATGTCAGGCCTAACGTAGAAGATTTTAATCTATTTTCCTTTCCAAACCAACCGCTTTCGCCTAATTTTCCAAGCCAACCGCTTCCGCCTAATTTCAGGTGAGATACTTTTGAGGGCTTCCTTTTCTTTTTTTTTTTTTTAGTGTGCTTCATAATGAAATAATGAAATTAAAACTCTCTTTTGGTTTGTTGTGATGTAAATCAGTAGTAGTTCTGGACATGCTGCTTTGGATTTTCAATTTGATCTACCCATTCAAGAGATTGCTTTTGATGCTGTTCCTCTGAATGAGGATATGCTTGTGCATGATCATTTCTACTCCCTAATGGATTTTGAACAAAGCCAGAATATGATTCCAGATTATCATACATTCAAACATAGATTTTGCATGATAGTACCTTTACTGATATTGTTTTTCCTTTTCTAGGAGAAATAATGAGTGGTCTTAGCAACGAATTCGGAGTGAGAACCTATGAAATGCATAATATCGAAGTTCAAGATATTATTGCAGATGAAATTCCTATCGAGAATGAGAGGATTAGGAGGCAGAGAGAGGAGAAGGGCAATAGCTCCAAGACACTATCAAAAGAAACCATTTCGCAATATTTTTACCTGCCAATCAAGAGCGCGACCAAAGAATTGAATATTAGCTTAACCCCTTTCAAGAACAGATGTAGGGAGTTGGAAATTCGTTGATGGGCTCACAGGAAGTTGATAAGCTTGGAGCCCTAATAAAAAATGTTCAGGTTCTCTCTCACACACACACACTTGTAATTTGCTGAAACTATGAAAAATTTATAAGTAAATAATGACTGGAATGAATGTATCTCCACCGATGATATCACTTCGATTTACAAGAGCGAAATAAAGACGAAGGAGAACATAAGTTAAGAGAAGCCATTGAGATACTGGAATGTGAAAAGAAGTTGGTGGAAGAAAGTCCTAATACGCAGTTAGAGGATCAAACACAGAAATTGAGACAAGCATGCTTCAAGGCCAAATATAATAAAAAACTTAAGGAGATGAGAAAATCCCAAGATTTATTGCGCAGTAACGTCCCGGCTAATTCTGCTACTAGTCTAGATGCTGGCCCAAGGGAGAAGGAAGAGAAGGAGGATGCCGAAGAAGAGGAACTGAAATCCATAATTGCTACATGTTTTTCTTCATCTAATGCAAACATGGAAAAAGAACAATTACAAACATTCATCCTCAATTTGTCGACTCAATTGAAAAATAGTAACTACAACCATGCATCCTCAAGTTCATGTGAACACCAGTGAGATGAATAAAGGAAATGCAAGTGGACACAAGACTTATGATCAAGATGAGATATATTTTTTTTTGAACTGTTAGCAGTAATATAGTATATATTGACATCCGAATGTAACATCTCAAAGATGTGATACTTATTATTAATGGAAATATCATTTTCCCTTATTATCTTTTCTATTACACTTCAGGTGGCCAGTATTGCTCTGTACTAGGGAAAATATCTAGTGTGTCCATGACCATAACCACAGCTACTACCACAACTACGACTATAACGATGGCTTCTGTTGGAGCCAACGGCATTCACTTATGGGAGTGCTGTTAAGCCAGTTGGTCTGGCTTCATGATTTTTCAATAATAACTCATTATTTTTCTGTGCAATGATGAGGGCAGTAATTAAATCTGTGTATACCATGTTTCTCAATATTGTTGCTGCATGACAATATTCGAGGCATGGAAGATGGAGAATATCTTCATCAATAATTTTTTCTCCGCATAATTTTAATTAAGATGTAAATTGATACATCGCGGAGCCATATTCATTCACAGTTTTAAAATTTTGCAACTTTAGGTGCAATCATTTATACCGTGCAGTTGGTAATACGACCATCTTCAAGTGGTCAAATTTAAATTGCCCACAGGACATATGGATCTTTTTTTTTTCAACATTTAGATGCATTTCTGTATGACAAATAATTTTTCCAGCAATATTAAGAGTTACAAATTCGAGGTTAGTAAGGTTAGCCATAGAGATTAATAAATGCGTACATATCTTCTGGTTTTAATAACGGCAGAGACTCGTGCTGATAACGTGTTATAAAATTTGGATAGTGTTAGAAAAAAAATCTACACACTATACACCAATAAAACTTTAATTATTCTTTGCACAATAATTTCTTCAAATCTCTCTCTTTCTTTCTCTCACAATCACAATTCTTTCACAAAATGATGGTGTATTACAAGTTTAGAGAATAGCTTTATTTATAAAGCTTTTAATTAGTGAAATACATAATCTTTCACTAATCTTAATTAATAGTGTCTCCACTAAATGATGGACATCCATAAAAATTAATAATTAATGGAGTTTTCCCTAATTAGTAGAGTTTTCACTAATTCTCTAATAATTCATATAAATTCATAATTAGTGTAACTTCCACTTATTCAAATATTTACAACAAAGTCGAGCTTTTTTCCTTTTATGTGTTTTTGAATGATTTGAAGCGACGGGCGACAAAGATGTTGATTCACCTTAGATTTTGCCTGAAAATGAGAGATATGGATAATATATAATGTATTGAAAACATCAAAGAAAAAATAGCAGAAAATTTTGACATCCTCTTGGGCGAATTTATTATAGAGATAATAGTTGAGTGAGCCTTATTCAACTTAATTTGAAGATTCCCTAGAGAGAGAGAGATAATTAATTAATTAATTTAAAGTCCCTTTTGTTTTGAAATTGGCCAAAAAAATAAATAAAAGAAAACAAAAACAAAATGCAACTTGTAATATACAAGATGAGCCCTATCTCAATCACACTCCAGTTGATTGGATGGATTAAAGCACTTACGTGTTCAAGTGTTTATTATACTTTAAATTTAGTATATATATATATATATATATATATATATAAACCATTTTTTGCAAAGTTAAACCACTGTGTGTTTAAAATTTTTGTAATTAAGTTATGCTATAAAACAAATTTTCTTTTTCTAAAAATACGTGCACTAAATTTTGGAAAGGAAATGGGTGTAAATGTATGCGTTTAATTAATATGAACTTTAACACATTCTAATTTGCTAAAAATAATTTTAGTATCTGAATTATTGCCTTTACACTAAAATTCAACGACTTTCATAGCAATTCTCTTCGTTAATTATCTTTTGTGTTTATTTATTTAAGGTTCGATTATTAACATTTTAAATTAAAAACTTAATTAATACTCGATTGATATAGTATTATTTGCATAGCACGATTTCATACGAGTACAACAAGAAACAATTGTTGAGAGCTCAGTTAAGATACACTTTTTCTTTTCGTTTTTTTTTTTTTTGGAAATGGATATATATATATATATATATATATATATTGCAGCCTTTCTGATGTCAGCAGAATGGATTGGTGTGGAAATGATGTGACAACACATTTGAATTTCTGAAATTTTAATTTTTGGACTGTTTGTAAATGATCTTTTTCTTTATTTAATTCAAGATTTAAAAAAAAAAAAAGGCATTGAAGGAGAAGAGATTTTCAAAATGTAATTGGAAAATTTCCACCGAAAACGATTGGAAGTTTTATTTTTACGAACAATATCACATGCATATCTGCAAGCACATGCAGCCTTGTTTGTCTCCTTCTTAAATACTATTCAAATCCTATTTGGCTTTCCCACATGAAATTTCTTTAAATTTGGATGTACATTGAATTTTGTTTAGAATTACCTTTTGGTCCTCAATTTATAGTGTATGTGGATGGGAATTTATTCCTAAGAACATTTTTAAAGTGAAAAGAAATTTGAATTTTGAAATAAAAAATATGTTATAATATTTTATAAATAAATGATTATTATAGAAATGATGAACTATATAGATAAAATTCTTTTTGTTTTGAAATATGAAAATTTTGTCACTTTTTCCATTTTGAATATCAATCCAAGTGCACCAAATTGATATAAAATAGTTTTTTTTTTTAATGTAAGTATGATTTTAAAATTTTTTAAAATGTATGGACCAAAAGTAACACTATAACATAGTGTAAATGATAAAATGTTAACATTTTACAAATAATATTCATTTACATTGGTTTATTTTTCGTCCAAACGAACCCTTTTTTCAAAAAAAAAAAAATCTATTTGAGTGCATGCGATTGATTGGTTTCAACTCAAAATCGAATTGAATCAAACAGAATTATATCCATTTTTAGTTTAGGGTTTTTCTTAATTAATAAAAGAAATTTGATTTCCGCTTTGAGTTCTTAAAATTGAAAACCATTATTATTATTATTATTATTATTATTATTATTATTATTATTATTATTATTATTATTATTATTATTATTATTGAGTTCAAAATTGAACTGAAATAAACTAAATAAGGATCATTAAATATAGTTTGAATATTGTAAATTATAGATTTTATCAAATAAATTTGAAATTGGTCAACGAATTCAAATAAAATTAAAATTTGAATTTCAAACAAAACCAAACCAACGCAAATCTGAAATAATTTCAGTTTGATTCAATCAGAAATTCAATTCAGTTCAATTTAATGAAAAATCTCAAAAATCCGAAATGAAACCAAAGTTTTATGCTGTGAAATGATGCCTCTTGGTTAGGACTGTCAACATGTTCGCGCCAACACGAACTCAACTCGTTCGTCTCGTAATTATTCGGGTTGAACTTTAAATGAGTCCGGGCTTTGTTTTTGAACTCGAATTAAGTTTGGACTGAGCTCAAGTTTGGCTGATATAAGCTCAACTAAATCCGACCTACTTATATTTTATATAAAAATATAATTATTATATTAATTTTATATTATATAAATCTAAGTTTTTTTTCAAAATATATATAAACCCTCTACTCTCAACCTAAGATTTTAATTTTTGAATTTTGTTGTTATGTTACTCGTGCATTTTGTAGCTCATTATGTAAGAAAAACTTCAATATTTTGTTATTATTCTAGAAAAAATAATTTTATTTATTAACTATATAACTTTTGAATGGTTTTATTATTTTATTAGGATTGATTGAATGATATGTTTGTATATTTTTTTATTCTAGGTAATTTGTATGAAAAAATGGTGTAACTTTTTTAAGTAAAAAAAGAAAAATTGAGCAGAGCCCGAGCTCAACCTCGGACATGATGCATGTGAGCTATGCGTGGGGTGAGCTCGGGTCGAGCTAATTATTTTTAATTCGGATTGAGTTCGGACATGACCAATCTCAATTTATATAACTCGATAGATAGTCCAATTTTTGGTAAAATAAAATTGGAATCTTAACTGCTTAAGAGAAACACAAAAGAAAATAAATTCTTAAAGCTACAAAAAATTCCTCGATTATAGGTCATTCCTCTATAAATCATACGGTTTTCTTTTTCTTTTTCTTTTTTTTGTTTTACTCAAATAATTCAATTAGCATTTCGACTTCCTAGCAAGGATGATTTAAAAAATACATTAGAGAAAGATAATTAGGTCATTTTCTACTTTCAAAATACTCATTTTCTTCAGATTTAAGACGATGAATATTTATTTTTAAATATTTTAAAAGAAAATGTTTACATTTAAATAATATATTTAAAATATAAATAAATAATTTTGTAATTTATAATTTATCTCTTTAACCTCAAATTCTTATTCCGTCCCAGACAAAAACTATGAAGGCTTCAAAATCATGTACAAAGTTATAGAATTTGGTACGAAACAAATAAAATTCATACAAAATTTGAACCATGGGATGGCCTTCCAAATTATGTGACCCTAATCTAATAAAAGATATAATTATTAAGCTTCTACTTATTATTATTATTATTATTATTATTATTATTATTATTATTATTATTTTTAAATCTTCAACTTTGCTTCACCGAGGTGTGGTTCTTTTATTCCCCGCCGACAAGACAAAACTTTCTCGTGTGCTTTTGTCTGAAGAACAGATCAAATCTGGACCGTCCCCTTCCCAATATTTGGCGTGAACAAAACGTACAGATTTTCCTTTTGCTTTTCTGTCCTTTTTTTTTTTTTTTTAAAGTCGTTTCCTTGGATTCACCTTTTCTTTGATAAGCGTCAAACACAAAAATCATTTCCCATCTTGACTCCTAACAATTGAACAAAATGGGCTGCTACTTTATTTTATTATAATTCACTATTTTATCAAGATTCATGCAACTGGCCGTTCGCGTTACTAATACTAAATCATAGTGAATATTTTACTCATAATTTAAAAGATTAAATTTTAATATTATTTTTATACGTTTATAATTGATTACAATGCATGCAAAAATTTCACATTCTTCGTTTCTTTTTTTCAAGAAAATGTTGAAAAAACAAAATTTGTATATGGTCAAGTGAATAAGTTCATTTTTAAAATTTTATTTTTGTAAAAAAAAAAAGTTATATATTACTCGTCATAATTACTAATAATACTATTACCTAGCGAGAATTTTTCCTTTCTTGAATTTAGGAGGGAGTCCTGAAAGTGAACCTTCCCTATCCGAGTATCGAGACCCCACGACCGAGTGAGATGTAAATTTAGAATATACACCAGCGGTAGATACTTAAGGGAGATGATCGACAAATTTGACTTCAAAGGGAGTCGAACCCGTGTATAACTAGTCTACTATAGGCATATTACCTCAAAGCTTGCCAACTGATCTGTGTCCTGAGAGCAAGATTTTCCTTTCTTGAATGCAAGACATGTGGATGATATTTTTACTTGTGTAGGGAATGAACAGATAAAATGTGGTTTATTCTGCACTAAATTAGGTTTTTAATCAAAATTTGTGTAATTGTGAGTCTAAAATTAGATTTTTTTTTAACAGTGCATCCTAAATACTACAATTTAGTCATAAAGAATTTAAGATTATGTTTTAATTGAAGAAAATGAGAGGAAATGAGACGGGAGGAGAATAGTTCAAGTGAAAGGGAAAAAAAAACAAAAGAAAAGAGGAGAGTATATGAAAATTAAACACGTATCGCATTTAAATAATTGATAAATGACAAGAAATCAATCATCAAATTTTAATCAAAGTGACAAATCATATTCTTAATCATATCTTGTTGTGACTTTTATGGCAAACAGCATATCTTCTTAGTTGGATCACAATAAATTGGCTATTGCTACTTTCTTTGAGAGTACCAAAAAAAAAAAAATTCAATTAAATAAAATCAACAAAGAATCCAATCAGAAAGCAATGAGAACCAGTGCTGTCAGCTGACAGCAATTTTTTTTTTTAAATGTTGAAAAATAGTTTTTTGTATTCCATCTTAATAGAATCAAATTTCAATTCCACATTCTGTAAAAGCGAGTGAAACTCAAACTTAGGTTAGTAGAAAGAAAAGAAAAAAATTGATTCCTCCCTTTGAATATTGGAGATCTTGAGAAAATATCAGTAATTGAATTTCTTTTAGGATATTGTATTTGTTCCAAAAACAATTTTTAGATTTGTCGAACATAAATAAAGTATTATGAATGTTTTTGTCTATTTTGATATCAGTTTGTATCGATTAAAATTAATTATTTAAAATTTTCACTTATATTTGTTCAAGTGTTGCATTGCAAATCAAATAGTTTATTGATTGATTGTACATTTAATCATGCATCTCTTCGTAGAATTCCATCTCTCACTTTCAATCTATCAAATTATGTCCAAGTGTTGCAAAATTAAGATGTTACTAGCTCAACTAAAAATGCACGATTGATCGTACTTTTAAAGGTTTATTAATTTGACTTTGATACCTGAATCTTAATTTCTCTTACCTACCTTAGTTACTCTAGCAACGAGAGGAAAAAGGGAAAAAACAAATTATTGCAGATATTAGCAAGCAAGATCCTAAGTAATTATTATTTTTTCTTTCTCAAAATTTATCACTATTATCTTTTAGTGTAGACCAATATATCAGGCACACAAAAATATCTAACAAAACATAAAATTTTATGTGTAAGTCTAGAAATGATTCAAATTTGTAGTTTTCTGTTCCCTACTAATACAATAGAGGACGAAAAAAAATTCAAAACTTCTTATTTAGTAAAAAGTGAAGCACTTTTTTTCTTTCTTTAATACTTTCCCCATTTTCAAATAATTGTCTCTTTTGAAGAATTCGCAGATATTAAAAAAAACTCTAAATTTATATAGTTTAAATCAAAAAGACTAAATTACCTTTATTAAAATTTATAGAATTGACATGCAGAAAGCATTTGATAGGATGGAGTGGGATTTTTCTTGAGCAAATGATGTTTCGTATAAATTTTCTTGATCATTTGATCCGTCTTATTATGACTTGTGTTACTACAGTTTCATTCTCAGTTTTAGTGAACAGTGAGCCTTCCCCTCCTTTTCACCTTCTCGGGGTATTCGACAAGGGAACCCCCTTTCCCCTTTCCTCTTTATTATTTGCTTGGAGGGTTTTTCTGCTATGCTCAACTATGAGGAGCAGTCGGGACAGTTACAAGGAATGCCTTTTGGAAATCATGGCCTTTGGGTATCTCACTTATTTTTTTACTAATGACAGTCTTCTTTTTGCGCAAACTTTTTTATTTAATGTTGTTACTATCAAAAGGGTGTTACGAAAATATAAAAATTATTTTGGACGAACTATCAACTTGAATATATCCTCATTGTTTTTAGCAAATCCTAAGTGAAGAGGACCAAGCTTCTCTACATCAGTCTTTAGGTGTTCATAGTGGGAATGATGATGGTCAAAATTTAGGGCTTCCCTTTTTAGTTGGTCGTTCATGAGTGATAATTTTTTCTTTTATTAAAGACCATATTTGGAAGAAATTAAATGGTTGAAATGAGAGATTTTTTACTCAAGATAGAAATGAGGTTCTTTTAAAATCTATAGTTTAGGCATTCCTACTTATACTATGGAGCTCTTCGCTCTTCCTCAATCAGCCTATAATGATATACTTAAGATGGTATGCAGTTTTCTGGTGGGTCAAAAGGGTGATGAGTGGCAAATTAGTTATAAAAAAATGGAATGATATATGTCTACCAAAATGTTTTGGTGGTCTTAGCTTTCGAGATCTCCCATCTTTTAACCCTGCATTACTTGCAATGCATAGTTAGCAAATTTTAACGAATCCAACTAGTTTAATGTTGCGGGTCCTTTGTGCTAACAAAGGACCCAACGCATTATAACAATGCGTCCTACATGAAGGCATAGAAAGGGGAAAATACAGGGCACGTAGCGGAAGTGAAAGTAAAAAACTGGAAAATTTGAAGAACAGGGAAACATCCGAACAAAGCCGGCGCCGGTTGAGCTCTGTACAAACTTCGAGGTTAAAAATTTCTTACCTCTTTTCCTCGTTCTAAGAATTTGCTAGACCAAAATGTGTGCAACCGGGGTAGGTGTGCTGGTGGAAGCCTCTGGTGTGATTCCTGTAAGCCTCCTACTCCGTCTTTACACGGAGGTGAACGCCAAACTCTCGATTTTCCAGTATATGGCCTGCTTGATTCCGTTTGGTGAACAACTAACAGAACTAAGGAATAATTTTTGGAGAGAGAGAGGCGTGTGTTTCTTTTTCCACAGAGAAGAGTCTGTCAAAACAACAATAATGTCCAATCCTCCTGTTTAACCTAAATAAAACCTTAGGTTAAACTAGATTGGACTATTGGACTCTTAGTTTAACCTTTTGGACTAAATTAATTATTCTAATTAGAACCAACTTAATGGCCCAACAAATAATTAATTTTTCCAGCCCACAAGTTAATCCCTAATTATTCAAATTGGGCCAAAGTCCTGAATAATTAATTAACCCACCAAACTAATTTAATTAATTATCTTCCTCCATGGACCTTTATTTTATTCTAACTCAATAATTAAATCAGGCTACTTAAATAAAATAAATTTTATTTAATTTAAGATCAATTCCTTAACCCGTATTTAATTAGGACTCACGGTTTATATTGGGGACCAAAAGACACACTGCCTTGACTACTAAAATGACTAAAATACCCTTACCATATAAATAGCTGTATTTTGTATTTTTAAATATTTCCTAATATCACCATAAGGAAATATTAACCCCAAGGACAATGCTGCGTTAGCAAAGTTTCCGACCTATAGGTGTAATGACTAAAATACCCCTCTACATATCGCCGTACATTTAGAGAGAAAGAAATGTACTAACATCTCTCTAAATGATATCTACCATCCTTAAGCTTCTAGTCCAATGATCTACGACTTTTTGGATTGTTTCCGCTTTTCAAGAAAGCTTCCCTAAAGCAAACATCCAAGTCATATTTCTTAGGGCCTTGGATATTTAGATCATTCAGACAATCACAAGGGGCGACATAATATAGAAACTATCTTGTACAAGTCTGTCTTAATTAACTAGTCACACATACCCAATATGCAAGTATATTGGCCTTACGATAGAACATCAACTATAGCATATCAAAGTACATGTTTCCAACTTCATCAGACCACCAACTCATACTCAAGTCGTAGAGGACTAGTCCACACTGTAGCAGTAGTAGTCTAGGTTTCTACCATATAGTACTTTTAAGAAACCACTACTACAGATCCTATTCTACGTATTCAAAATACGCTTATATCATGAAATGAGTGGACTACTCACTGGCTAAAGGTAAGTCATTCCCCATTTGAAATTCACAACATAATAACCTAAATATGATGAGATTTCCATTCTCATCAATCGGTTAAGAACGAATGTTTATGTGTTAAGTAACCCGTAATCCATACCTTATTATGAAAGACCTCATTTCACATGGATTACTTACTTAAATACAATAGATCTTTTCCAAACGTAATTGTGCATAAATAAAATATAAATTCACAAATAATTTTTGAAAATAAATTCTTTTATTAAAATATTAAATTTTTACATCAGAAACCTAATCTAAGAGGGCATATTTCCTAACACTACACAAAATAGGACGTATTTAACTAATGCGTCCTACCCGTTGCATCCTATAATGCGTTGAGGCCATTATTGGAGGCCTGCTTATGTCGGATAAGTTGTGCGAATGTCACTATTTAGGACTTAATACATTAATATGTTCTAATAATGTCCTTTGTTTTTTTTTATAGTAAAAAATTTCAAGATTTGAAAATTATGTATTGTGTAATTTATAATGAATTACTCAAAATCAAAATATAATTGATCAGCCCATTGAATAAATTTAAGTGTTTGTATAATTGAATGTTATTTTTAGTAAAGGTTTATGTAACCGTTGTTTAGTTTGAAATGAAAGAAATTATAAGTAGTCAATTGAAATGTAAGAAATCAGAAATAGTCAATGTGAAAAGAAAAAGCAAATTAGGGAAATAAAATAATTTTTTTGTAGTACTAACGTATGTAATTGCATAGTTTATTGTTCAAAATCAAAATGAGTATTGTTACAATTTCGCCTATTATTTCTTGCTTGATGGCAATTTTTGCATTTTGGGGGGAGCCTTCATTTCGATAATTCATCTCATCTAAAAAACGTGCGGTACGCCTTCGACCAAGTCGGTTATCTTTAAGCGCATATGTGTAGCCCTCTAATAAGAAGTCAGCAGTATACCAGGTGTTGTCGTTGCTCACAGGGTAGAAATCATTCTTGTAAGTGGAAATGTACTTCTCCGTGGAGTACATAGGCAAAACAAAATCTGCTGGTTTCCAGCCATATTGTCGACAGACTGCAAATACATATGTGCACGATAATCCAAATAAATTTCATTTCGTGTAACTGCAGTCCCGTGATGACATATTAATTGTATAAACATTGTTACCTTTATCTCCAACTCTTGCGGTTGTCCTTTCACTGAAAATCCCACTGCGTTCATTATACTGCGTAACCCGATAAGTTCTAGCCTTCTGCAAAGCTGCCAAAATGCATTCCATATCAACAGAAGAAATAGTTTGTTACAGTTGTTGGCATCAAATCGATGCAAGTTAAAGTATTTGACTGTCTTTATGAATATTGCATCAACCAATACTTTGATTGGTAATACTCGTATTTTTTTTAGAACACAATTCAACGACTCGGATAAATTAGTTGTCATACATTCGCATCGATATCCCCCATCATGTGAAAGTGTCTACTTTTCTGGACTAATCTGCATCAACCAGTTGTATGCTTCTTGATTGTATTTTCTTATTTCATCAATTACATATTACAATTTAGATTTCTTTCTCTCTGTGCCAGCTTTGTACATCAGTCACCTCAACTCCGCATTCTTGAAATGTTGATTGAAATTGGCATGAATGTGACGTAGACAGAACCTGTGAATTCTCATAGGCTCATTTCATCTAGGTTGTCTCCTCATAGCAGACAAGAAACCTACGTATCTATCGAACACAATACAAATATGTCTTTCGCGTACCACACGACTTCGAACTAGTCTTAGAAACCATCTCCAACTCTCTATGGATTTAGTATCGACAACTGCAAAGGCTAGAGGGAACAGATGGTTATTTGCATCTCAAGTACTAGCAATCAAAAGCACACCCTTATATGCACTCCTTAAATGAGTCCCGTCAATTGAGATCATGGGGCAACAATGCTTAAATTCCATGATTGATGGCTTGAAAGCCCAAAAAACAAATCAAAATATGTTAGTATCCCCAACACTGGTGTCGTGGTGTTTTTAGTGCACTATTGTACCAGGGTTTGAATCTTGCAATACCAACATGTAGTTAGGCAGTACTCTAAAAGTGTCGGATCATCTACCATATAGCAACTCAACAGCAGCTTTTCGGGCATGCCACCCCTTTCGATAAGAACATCCTGTTTGGAACTGCTCTTGAACAACCTATAATATAGTGCTAACACGTGTCTCGAGATCATCTTTGATAAGATGTAGTATGTGTTGTGAAATAAACTAATGGGATAAATTCTGATTGTTGTTGTTTATAACTCTCTACAGATATGTGTGCTCGTTATTCCAAACTGATCTTTCTCATCTTGCACTGCCAACTTTCTTAATGATTCTTATATACCATACATATGGATTTTACTCGGTGTTGTTCCTGCAAGAGGCAGTCTAAATTGCGCTTTTACTCTTGATTACAATGAACTCACATCTTTTCCTCACGTTTCATAATCTTACGGTGTAAACAATTTATTTTTTATCCTGAAAATGCATTTTATGGCGCAACTCCCAATTTGCTTCCGACCATTCGTCAACTCGCAAGTTATCTCTGGTATAGAAAATATCATCATCAGGTGCACCCGTACCAATGTCCTGAAAACTGGTATAAGAATGCATACGAGTGTCGTGAAGCACACTGTTTTGTGCTGGTGCTAGTGAGACCGGAAATGTGATATAATGTATGTTTGCATCATTATGGTCACTGTTACTGCTGATGCTGTCATCGCAGTCAGCCAGAAATGTAGAGTCAAACCTGAATTCTCCACCCGATATAGAGGGACCATCGTTGTCAGAGGTTGGGTCAAGTGAGTCCATAACTGCTACACCATTAATTATTGGTGGCTCCGATGGTCCAGTTTTATGGACATCAGTGCGAAAAATTTTGTCGGGAATATTTGCTGGCATTGGCATATACACATGTTGATTTAGATTAGTAGCGGTAGGATAGTTTTATTGAAAAAGCCACTGATCTTGCAAATATGTTTGTACCAATAGGTCCTGTTGGAGTAGCAGAACTGTGTACGGTTCAACATTCGGTAGATTGAGCCCCGCAACTAATGTTGATGCTATGGCAATGGAAGTCCCAGCTTCCTATTCCTGTGCACAGGGAATCGATGATGCACCATCTTGTATTGGTTGTTTGGGGAATATCTTCACATAAATATGGATGTCGCCTTCCTTGAAAGTATGATGCAAATCCTAAATGGCTTGTATATCAGCTTCATCCTCTAAGCAAAGTAACCCCCATTGCACCATTGAACCATAAACCCAAGAATACCTCATGGATATCTCCAGTGTTGAAGTTATGGTATCGGTGCTCATATTTTTTTCGGTCTATATATTTTTTGTGTGCTGCTTTGGAACCTTTGGCGAGAATGGTGTGATTTTGTTTTTGAGGTGCTTTTGTCGCATAGTATTATCCTTGTTGATGAGTTATTTATTGTTGCGAATTTATCCCTAGTTGTTGCTTAAGTTTCTGATTTGCCTTCTATTTGAAGGCCTCCGTGAGTGGGGTTTGTTAAGATTAATCGTGATGGTTCGTAGCTTACTTCTATTGCTGCTGTTGGAGGGCTTGTCCGTGGCTCCTCGTGTTGGATTCTTTGTGCTTTTACTAAAAAAAAAATCCCTTTCTTTGACGATGTTGAGTACACAGAAATTTATGCCATTCTTCTTGGTTTTCGTTTTACTACTATGCATAAGTTTTCCAATGTGATTTTGGAAGGTGACTACATTATTGTGTTCAGAGCTGAATAACTCCTCTTCTGATTTATCCTCAATTAATCATTTAATTGAGGGGATTAAGGATACGTCGCATGTATTTGAGTCTTTTGTTTTATCCTAGTTTAGAGTCTCTTTATCTGTTAAAATGGTATTGAAACTATCCACCTGATGTTTCTCTTGTCGTTTTGATAGATTCTTATTGGATTTTTTTCCAAAAAATTTTAGAGTTAATTTAAAATAAAAAATCAATTAACATCATATTTAATGAAAATAAATACAATAAAAAAGTAATAAATTATTCATAATTTTAAAAAATGACGACTAAATTGAAATAATCCAAAAGTAATCTTTAGTTAACAATGGAAGCAATATAACACAAAGACATAAATATTAATCAAAAATATTTTTAGAAAGGGTTACATTCACAGTCTTCTAACCTAAATTTAAACCCCTATTTATTAATATTTATTAATTAGACAAAAATACCATTTTATATTCTTATTTCCAATCAATTATGCCATTTTTTTTGTGTATGTAGATTAATTATTTTAATAATAATAATTAATGAAAATTAAACGTCACTAATTATATTTTTTTTAATATATCTCCTCAATAGTCTATAGTTTTTAATCTTTGATAAATTATCTATTTTATTAATATTTTAATCTATTAATAAAATACATAATTTTTAAAAAATAAATTAATAATTTTTTAATCAAATGAAACTCTAAATTATATTTATTATATACTTTCACAAATTTTATAAAGTATGAAGATAAAACGACGAGAGATAAAACTTTTAATTTGTGGTAAATATATGAACTTTGCTTATTGTGTAAATTATTATTTTAAAAAAAATAATTTGTAAATAATTTTATGTATTTAGATTAATTTGATATTTAATCAAAAGATATAATTTCATTTAAAAGTTGAAAGTAAAAAAAAATTAAAATTAAAAGTAGAGAATGATAATTTTATCTAATTAATAAATATTAATAAAGAGCAGTGTGAATTTAGCTTAGAAAAGTATGGTATTTAGCTCTTCCTATGTTTTTTACAATCAATTAAACTCATCCCCTGATCTGCTGTTAGAGGAAATGAATTAACGGTGGTAGATCACACTCGCTGAGGAGCCGCGTCTAGAGAAAGAAAAAAATTGCCGCCATCTGGGGAAGTCTTGCCTCGTAAAAGGAGGAGGGAAAAGGCTGTAATATCTTCTTAGTAGATTCGCTGTCTTAACTACCTAAGGCATGGAAGCTGACCCAACTACCACATCACCAACCGCTTAGATGCTTTTGCAATTAATATTACTTTCTAATTAAATTAATTATTAATGAATAATTACTATAAGAGTCTAAACAAAGCCCTAAGAAGAGCACCCCTGCAACTTGTACCCTTTGGTGGATAGCTTTTAAAAGCTTAGTCTTTATTGCAATGGAGTATACACGAGGTAAAGATTGAGGGTTCTAAAGGGAGAAATTAGTGGAGAAATATATGGTATGGGTACCTTTTGATGAAGGTGTTTTCTCATAATCACCATTCAAATGATGGTCCAATTTGGACCATTTTGTTTAGAGTAATTGTGACTTTAGTGTACCTTTTTTAATAATATTATATCTGTTTTTAAATAATTATTTTTTAAAGAGAATTTACATATATTAAGCAGGTCATAACATCGATAAAGTTAAAAAAATGATCGAATTATTCTTATTAAAAATTATATAGTTAATTTAAAAATTAAAATAAATTAATACTATAATTTAGTGAAATACTAAATTATAAGGATACAATTAGAAAAAAGTAATAACTAATAATAATATTTTTAATTTTATACCGTGACAAAGATTATAGATAAAAATATTAAAAAATAACAATTGTTTGAAAATAGAAAGAATATATGTAATGTTATCAAGGATCAAGCAATGTTGTGACCTTTCATCATTGACCATTTCTTGAAAATTTGAATGGAAATTAGTGATCATGAAGTTTTCTTTTTGTAAAGTTGTAGAGGCTTTCTTGCTGCTTTAAATTGTAATCTCTATTCCACAAGCATTTGAAGAGCAACCATACATATACCAACCATCTATGGTTAGTCTAGTAGCTCTAAGAGATTAAGAATGTTGAAATATGGGGCTCAAGTTTAACTTGAGATTAGTGGCAAAATTACAAGGAAATTACTCTATTTGTTCTTAAAGTTTGAAATTTGTAATATTTTCGTTCTTAATGATTTTTTCTACCGTTATAATCTATAAATGAAATTATAAATTAATAAGTGATTCCTAATTCTTTTTTTTTCCGATATAAACTCCGACCAGAAGAAGTTACTTTAATTGCACGTGACTTTTTTTAAAGAAAAAAGGGGTATCAATTGATCGCGTACAATGAGTGGACTCTTCTAGTAGAAGTTTACACCCGAAAAGAAAGTTATGAACTACTTGATAAATTATAATAATAAAAAAATTATTAAAGAAGAAAACATTACAAAATTTTAAGAATCAAATAGATTAATTTTTTTAAAATTATATATTCTCAAATGATTTTATATTATTAAGCGCAACGTTCATTGTTAGGAGATATAAATTAAAGTATATTATTTGCGCGCCTTTTTCTAAATTAAAAAAGAAAAAAAAAAAAAGGAGAGAGATAAAAGGGCAACAATGCATGCCTGTAGAATTGGTGCTTTTTCCCCGTGCTTCCTAGAGAAGGGTAAATTAAGGGCGGGGATAGCTTCATGTGCTCGTGCATTATAAAACACTTTTCCTTGTCGGTTCTTCTTTCTCAAATGCTTCTAATGGATTATTTCCTAACTCTGTCAAGAATAGGGCCTTTCCTTTCTGCCTTAATATAAGCTCTTCACGAGCATACTTTCTATTTCTTTGGTCCCATTTTTTTACCTCGGAAGTGAAATTTTATCACACAAAACTCAGTGTATTTGGGCAAAATTTTCCATTCTCATTCGAAATTAAAATTTTACTTTAATTTAAATATATTATTATTTTATATATTTTCGTTTCTCGAAAACTATCATTTATTCACAATCCATTATAATCTCTCTCTTTAGACTAATCTAATATCACATATTTAATAATTTATTAAAAAATCCATCTCAAATCAATTCCTTCTCACTTACACTACAGTCTCATTTCTTCTAAGAAACGTGGCTTTCTGCCCATCCGGTGCCAGTTGGTTTCAAAAGGATATGATATGTGAGCTCCATTTTTGCCCTGTTTGTAAACTGTTTTCAGCAGTTTTTCAATTTAAGATTGTGTCAACAAAATGAGTTCTCAAAAAGGAAATCCAAAACGGTGATTTAAAAATGACATTTTGTTTGTATTATAATTTTGTCAAGACTTAAGAATGAAGAATCGTGTTCGTGTTATAGGGCTAAAAAACACCACTAAATCTTTCATGGTTAAGGAATCAGTTCTAGCCGGGTTGCATGAGTTGCACGATTCTTATACATTTTGATCATAACTGAAAAACGCTTACCATTTTAGTAAGCTCAATTTTTAAACTTGAAAACACTAATATTTGAGGGTCGTTAAAATCTAAATATAATATAAAAATACAATGACTATTTTTCTTTTAATACTTTAGAGATCAAATAATGATTTCATTTTTTATTTTTACTTGGGATAAAATTTAATTTGCATTTGTAGTCAAACCTTAGTTTTATTGTCCAAAAGAGATTCTTATAATATAGAGAGACTATTATGCAAGGTTTACTTATGAAGTGGTCTTCTAATGATGGACTTTACACTTGTGGCTAGAGTGATATTACTTCAACTTTTGACAAAGATACACTTTCATCTAACTACAAGTGCATAATTTTCTTTTGTCTGCCATAATTTCCTTAATGAACAACTAATCATTTGTCCAAAGAACATTACTCTGATTGACAGGAGAATTGCAATCCATTCTCATTATGCTAAGAACATGTCGAGTAGTTTACTCTAAAAAGTGACAACTTTTTGTAACATCACCTATTTGCATGCGTTAACAACAATTCAAAATTTGAAAGGAAACAAAAAGGAGTAGGGAATATGATGTTCAATTTTCTTTAATAGCAAAAATTCTAACATAGATCCGATCACATGAATTATATATATTAAAGGGTTATACTTTATATAGTAAAAGTTGTACAGTATAACTCTTCAATATATATGATTCATGAGTCTACAATCCATACAAAAATTTTTCTTTCAGTAGAATGATATCTTCAAGCTATAGTTATTGTCAAGAAGTAAATATTTTAGTATAGTATTACCAAATTAGATGTTATAGGTCCATATAGTCATCTAAACAAGTTTGTGATTTATCACCTACGGCCTAGAACGGGTTCAAATGAGAAATATTTAAAGTACGGGAATCAAACCAAATGAAATATACTATTACCAAATTAAGCATTGCAGATCTGAATAATCATTTAAACCAGTTTTTGATTTACATCTGCTACCTCAAAGGGGTTCAAATGAGAAATATTTAAAGTACAGAAATTAAACTAAATGGGAAAATTTTTGTATGAACCATAAATTATATGTATATAAGAATTGTATCGTATAATTTTTATTACATGAAATATAATCCTTCAATACTGTAGTCTGCGTGAATGGAGTCCATATTAAAATTTTTGAACTAAATGAAATGAATCACTATTTCTTAACACCTCAACTATGTTAATAACGTAAATTTCTTATATATTTTTGGCTTGGTTATTCTTGACATATATTTGCCTGTAAAAGTTTGGAGTCTTTATATGTTGATGCCAATGGTTCCTTTCTTGGCTATGTTTTTAAGTCAATGATGTTGAGAGCATTTAACCGATTGCTTGTTTCAAACGATATATACATCTCCAGTATTAGACCATCACAGAAAATAGGTCCCTTTGATCGACCATGTGCTTTTGTGGTACCAAATCGGAAGAAAAGAAAACCACGAGGACCATTTGTTTATCAATTAATATAGGTGCCTTAAATGAGAATGAAACCTTGAAATTCATGGTTTCTTCATGGTTATATCTCTTCATTTGATTTGTTTTTTTAGACTCTTAAACTATGAGTTCAGAACTTGATCGCTAATTAATTGATTCAATGACTTCCACGAAAGGTTTAACTGATTGATTTCAAAATATTACATTACTATTTTTGTTATTTTTAAAAATTAAAAGACAAACTTAAAAATAGAGAACTAGCGCTATAAACTGACAATCCCCAACCCAAAGCACCCCCTATATAGGTGGGACCTATAACTTCAGTTAAATTACTAGATCACTGCTCCCTTTAAATACTACTCTATATATATGTTACTATATTCCACAAAAAAAAAAAAAAAAAAAATATATATATATATATATATATATATATATATATATATATATATATATAAAGTCTTTCTCCTATGGACATTGAGTTAATTGGTAGGGGAGTAGGGATAAGGGACTAATGGTGTTACATATGTAATTTGTTTTTAATTACCCATATAAAATGAAACAAAGAAGAACACTTAGGTCATATATCAATAAAGCTTTCCATTGTGGTTGAATTATAATTTGCACAAAATAATAACCTCAGGATCTGTCAAAACCTGATGAGGAGTTGTTGTCTTCTACTCTTTTTCCACTTTGGTGACTAACAACTGGCCATCTTAAGGGCTATGTATTCAAGTAAAAGTGACAAGCACTTATTAGTAGACTAGCTTGGAAGATATGCCCATCAAGCACATGGGGGTGACAAGGTACAAATAATAGTATATGAAGGCCTCCAGTTCTTTAAAAATATGGAAAACTTTAGGCATGATATAACAACTAAGATGACCAAGTAGCAAAGTTCAAATACCTCCTTGAAAAGACAATTTAAATCCAGACACATATAGAAGGTCCATGGAAACTTATTCCATATATTTTCTCTAACACAAATGATATTTCTTCATGAAGATAGATTTTACACTAATAATGTTTTTTTTTTGTTTTTATTAAAAATCCTTCTCTATTATTTAAATTCTTTAAAAGAAAATATATTTGTATAATAAGCTATTCATCGACAATTTATTATTGATACAGATATACTACAAGGTAAATAAACATACATGCACAAGGAAATCATGACCTTTTGGGCTCCAAAGCCAAGAATAAATGAAAAGAAAATAGCAAAACAAGACCTTGATGATCCACAATGACATGTTCATGAGCAATATAGCACTCAATAAAAAGCAATTCCACTTGCTTTCGAACTACCAGAGAGAGAGAATGAATGAGCAGGACAATTCAGGTCATATACTGTCCCATTCAATGACTGTGAAGTGAAACATTAGCCATTAGCCAATTGGGAGGGCGGGGGGTGGAGGGCAGTAGACATGAAAATACCATTGGCCAGTTGGGGCAGTAGATGTAGGGTTAGCAACTAAGAAGAAAAATATTGGCTTTGCTAGAAAAATTGATTCACTTTTGAATGGTGAATAGTGTCACATGTAAGCAGCAGCATGTTTGAACCCATGAAGAAGTCAACTGAAAGAAAGGGGTGATTTCCTTTGGTTTGTAGAGGATAAGAACGTGATAGACATGGACCCAACTTGCATGTTCCTCACATGGCTTCTTCAAAACCATAGCCCACAAGGGATTAAAGTACCAACATGTACTACACTGCTTTCTTGCATTCTTTCATTTGCAAGTTGCTGGAGAATGGCATGACACACATTGCTTGCGTTTCAACTTGTAATGAGAAATCGAAAACAATTTATTTTAATAGTAAGAGAGTTATTATTTTAAAATGTAAGTATCAAATTCGATACAAGACCTATCATTTCTTTCACTCCACCCCCACCACCACCACCCTCTTTTTTAAAAAAATGAAATGAGTAATAAGGCAAGTGAAAACTGTTTTCTGTTTGCTTTCTCTGTTTTAATAGTTTTTATAACTTTGTTATTCGATGCATCATGCATATGGCATATATTTGTGGTTTTTATAGATTATTTGTTTGGAAAAAAATTAATATTTTAAATTTAATACGAGATAGATAATGTATTATTTTATTGTTACCTCAATCTAAATACGTATTTGAATGCCTTTTGCCTTTCTGCTAAACTTGTGAAATACAACTAGTCAATCCTACCGAAATCAATGTTGAAATGGATCCCTTTCTTGCTAATTCTGGTTGAGGACCTTAACACTTTAGGACCTTCTTGCTTGGTACATAGGATTTCTTCTTTGTCCATTCCTATTTGAATGGCCCTCCGTGCTTTGAATAGTCCATTACTCGAGTCGATAACTACAATCTTAGGCCTACCCATCAGCTATTTTAGGACGTCCCACACTCATTAATTCCGAAGGAATTTATACTCTCTCCCTTTCTATGAAACACCATTAAAATGGAGATTACATTTGCTCGGACAAAGGAATTATCCTAAAGAAGCAAATCGGAGGAATATAGAAGAAAAATATTGTAAAATATTTTGTCTGATTTGTAATTCAAAATGTCAAATACCATATTCATATCATAAATTGTTGAAGAGATAGAAAATCTTGCTTCAAGGAAATACAGACAAATCTCGGGCGTGGGGATAGCACCTGCCTCACAAATTTTTGTAAAAATCTTGTTTCCTAAGTTAAGGTTTTATTTTTTTAAAAGAAAAATCCTTGCAATTTTACCTTTTCCCTCTTATTTTTTGTGACAAAATTATAATATTATTTTCTATTATATTCTTTCATATAATTTGTTTCCAACTTAAAATATTTGATTTTGTTCTTAGACTTCAATATCCATGAGGTGTCACAAAAGAATTTACTTCCTCCAAAGTGTAGAGGAAGGGAGTTTTCTCAATGGGGCTTCGGCCCTAGCCCTACCTAGTTGGTCAAGTACTAATACGTTGATTATGAGATCGCGTGTTTGGACTCTTGGCTTTCTAAGAAATTGATCAGCTAGGACTTGCCTAAACTGGTTTAATTTTGTGAATTTTTGTCACACAGGATTTCGCAGTGGGCTCCCTAGTGCGTACCTCTGGTAGTGGCTACGGGTTTCTTCGATTGAGAAGGGAGTTTTCTTAATGAAGCAAATGGCAAGAAATGACAATGTCCTTCAACATGTGTTTATGAGGAGGTGAATGAAACTTGTCCAAACTAACAATTGTCTTAGGCATAACAAACTCAGCTTAAGCCATGTTCCAAGAAGGGTGTGGAGGATTTGGTCCTGTGGATGACGAACACAGCACATGCATCAAAGGACAAGTGAAAAATGGTCCCAAACATTGAATAGGACCTTTAGAAAATGGTACCTTTTTATATGGCCTATGGGCTTTTCCACATTAAGGACGATGGGGGGGGGGGGGGGGGACACGCATAGGCCCAGAAATCCTTCTGGTTTTTCCATATCTTACATTAGTGACAAAGTCAGGCCGACCTTTGACATTGGAATTCAACTTTCACCATCTCCAATTCCATTTGTTGTTGGCCCATTTATTGCTTGTTTTTTTTCTTTCCCTAAATGATATTAATTTTTCTTAAATTTTTTTGGGGTAGCAGATTTTTTTACAGTTTCTAGCAGTACCACTTATAGGGGAAACATCCTTAGCTGATTTTCATTTGAGCCCATTTGGCCACAAGATTTCCTCTCTTCTCTTGTCCGTTGGGGCTCAACTAAGTTCTTGCCTTCGTGTAGGTAAGAGAATCACTGCCTCAAGATTTGGTACTTTGTTGAAAAAATGAAAAATGCTACATTTTAATCGAATTATCACTTCGTTAATACATATATAAACTCAATTGACTTTAATATATATTAAGGATTTCCATATTTTGAAATAGACTAGTGTTCTAAAACGATAATAGAATAAAAAGTGGCTGTTCTACCAGAGAGTAAAACACAAAGCTACTGTCTAATGACCCATTGAACGTCATGGAAACCATTTCTGTTCCATAGTCGAGGAGAGTACGGTCATATACACGATACTTGGCCTTTGCTTCTCATGATCATTTCCAGCTTTTCAGTGTTCACATGCACATGCCCTTCTCTAGAACCAGAAATATCAGCTATCCAAATTGCTAATCATCATACTTACTGGGACATTTTGGGGCACTGAACAGATAACCAAACAGCATCAAACTATTTGCAGTGATGATAGCTTTTGCAGTAACCTAAGAGGTTGCAAAAAGAGCAAAATTCAAATAAAAGATGATTTTCTTATGTGCTTGTCCTAGTTATTTGCATCAAGTTATGTTGGGCAGCACGCGAGTGTCCTGTAACACTGACTTTAGTCAGGCCTTGTATCCTTTTTGGACATCAATATGGTAAGCCTGCCTCGCAGGGATGCAAGTTGGACCAGTGGACCTCTTGATTCTCTATTAAAGTCCCCACCCACCACTGCCATGTAAGACTTCTTCAAAGACACCAAAGGGGAAAGGGGGTTAGCCGAGCCAAGCACCACGCAGCATTTCTTTAACATTGACCTGCAAGACCTAAGAAATGCCAAAATCGCTGTACACCTCCATGAAGACAAAGACACACTGATGTAAAACATGAGCTGCTGATCTTTTGCATTACCGTTAGTATTTTACATGCTTTGGATCAGATTCAGTGCTGAATGAATGCAAAACATACATATTCTTCCTGAATCCCAAACCATATCTGGAATTCAAGACCATACCAATATGCCAAACCACACATTAGATAGATCAGCTCAAGATTTAAGAATACATCGCAAAACAATCATCATCCACTTTCCGTGATAAATACAGAGTTTCACCATCACTTCAGGTTCAAACTCGTGGTGGTCTTTGAGGAACCCACTAATCCATGATCAATTGATCCAGTGAACAACTGTGAAGCAAATGAACCACTTTTCTTCAGCTTCCCTGGAAATTCCTTCCCCAGGTTGCCCTTCAAAGAAAGGTTCTTCTTAATCCGACTACGGTTAAGTGACAACATAGTATTACGGGGAGGTGCATGCAAAGCCCCTTCAACACAATCTCCTGCCTGTGCACAGCCCCATGGTTTGGATGGACCATCTTCGCAGAAAGGCCTAAGCCTAGGAAAGAACTTAGAAAAAGCACGCTGATCTGGTGAATTCTCCTCTTCCACTTTAACACAGATGGGACATGGGGGGTCATTTTTGCGTGCCTTAGGAGTGGTTTGATCCAAGCATTCAGCATGGAAAACATGACGGCACGAAAGAACCCCAGCAACTGGCATGTCTCCACTTCGGACAATACGTCGAGAACTCCAAGGTGATCTCTGCGAAAGAAGCCTCTCGCACAATCCGCATCTGAAACTATCTGATGGATTACGAGATCTACCGGAAAACTCAGCCTCAAAGGCCTCAGAAACATCTGTAAGGTCGACACTGCCACTGGCACTGCTCAAACGATGTTTTTCTCTTCGTGGTGTAATGGCATCAAATTCCAGAAAACCAGCAGGGTTGCCATCAGTAGCTTCTCTTCTAGGTGTATCAGACGGAAAGGACAAGGGATGGACAGGCTTAGACATAAAGCAACGCCGACTTGAAAAATTACGATGAGAGTAATGCATCTTGGACATGGACTCATAATCACTACTGTCTGATCGTGATGAAGTTGAGCCTCCACTATCCCTAGCCGCTGATGTTCCCTGCAAGTGCACTAGTCTCCATGAAGTGTACATCGCCAGTTTTCTGTCAAATGAATGTAAAAGAAGAAAACAGAGTTTACCTCCATATTTGGTGAAAATGATAATGGCCTCAGAACTGCACAAAACAAGAGAGGGGTGGAATATGTATCAGCAGTTGCAGTGAAACCATCCAAAACCAATGTTTTCAACTAACATGATATGCATTTACACGTCAACAATTTGAGGCGATAAAAAATCCCTTGGCAAGAAGCCACACAAACCAATTATGTAAAACACACCATGGAATCTGTTGACTAAAAGTTAACCAGATATTTCACTGACAGCCACAAACTGATACGCTACTGTCATATAACTGAAAATTGCTAGGCAGAACAAAAATATGCTTTAGTCATTCTTATCAATGTAAATCACACCCAATTTGATATTTGGTTAAACTTCAAAAGGAGAAGGAGAAATATAGGAGCCCACTAAAAAGAATCACTCTATCCTTTATGAAAAGGACAGAGTTTCCCAAATTGACAGACAGCCAAACAATTTGTGACAAGCTGCCTTGAACCACTGGACGAAATCAGCATTTTAAAACAAAATTATACACGAAGCCCAACAGTAGTAAGTTGCAAAACACACAAAATATACAAACTATGCAGAAAATTGAATAAAAAATGACATTATAAAATAATTGAAACACAAGCAATATAAAAATGAAAAATCCTGGTGAGAGAATAAACATACCACATTTAATCTATTGTACGACAATGCCAAAGAAAATATCAATTACACTAAACATGCTGAGAATGAGGCATACAACATTTCAAATAGACATATTTTCGAGTGGCACAAACACGTCAATCAAGCAGAACTAAAATCAAGAAGTGATATGAGTGTGTCATCTCCGCAGAACTAAGGAATAATCACATGAATGTGTCAATAAGAGCAGAATTAGGCTATACAAGTCCCATATGCTAAAGACTCCAGAATCAGCCATCAAGGTCAATAAATTGGACTTCAGCGGGTAAGGATTTAGCTTTTTGCCAAGCAGAGAACAGGAGGCTGCACTGTTTAATTACAGAGATCATTGCATGCACTCTAAGAAAAGTCTGATGCCAAAAATAACTGATAGCACATCCATCTCATTTGACCACTCAATCAGTCACATTTTATGTACAAAAAGTACTCCCTTATCCTTTCAGTCCTCCACAGGCAGCCTCACAAAGAAATAAATGTTTTTCCACTAAGCTACATTAATAAGAAAATAAAAAGATAAAATAGTAAAAAATAGGATATTTATAGTAGGCATGGTTGCTTTGGCAAAACCATGAGAATTGATTCGTAAGAGGCTGATATCTTTGGAGACTAGCAAGTGTACGCACCAATATTTGCTGTGTGTCAATAAATTCCATAGGACAACATGTCAAGGAACTAAATTTCAACTTCTGAGAAAAACAGTGCTCAACATGAAATAGAATGCAATGGGATGGCAAATATGGCCCCAGTTGATGGCAACTACTAATCATACTAAGTGCAAATGGTATCTTTTTTTTACTTCCAATAACAGCTCACTAAGGCTGCAATGGTGTCTAACCAGGTAAGGGGAATGAATTGTAAGGGGCGCTGCCAAAAGAGTAATTAAAATAAGTGAAGTGCAGAGGAAAACAAAAGGACAACCGAAGTCATAACATATCTTACATTACTCAAGCATAGTGAAATGGCAGCAAGAAGAAGGTACTCCATTTAGAATATGGAATAATTCTTCTAGGCAATGAATATGAAATGAAAAAGACATCCATTAATAACCCATGCCTTTGAGTGGATCAGTTGGATGGCATCTCTAACTTTTCAAGAAATTCTTAGATTACTACAAAAAAAAAAATGCTATGGCATTAGGAAGCAGTTTTAATAAATCAAAAGTCTCTACCATGATATAATATTTCTCTAAGTTGGGACCACACATAGTCGGGATCCTGCAGAAACATCAAATGGCAGAGTTCAAAACTCTACCTTTTCTGTAGAGCTTGTCTACCCATCATCACCCTTCCCAAAAAGTAGACCACTTCCAGAACGAAATTACAGAGTATTTCATCAAAGTTATATTTATCCAGCAACCAATTATATAGAGTTGACAAACCAAAATATTTTCCCCATAAATATGTTCTTAACCAACTATAAACAACTACATGCAAAACGCTGCAAATGTCAACTATACAATTAATTGCTCAGTTGAAAAAAAAAAGGGGGTACAACATGAGAGTGAAAGATAACATATAGAATTACAGCAAACCAACAAAATTGAAGTCGAAAAATAGACACAATCTTAACACAGCTCTGAGCAAAATAAAAGTAGAAGTTTACTACTAATAAGTAAATATCACCCCACTCAAAAGAAAAAGGGGGGGGGGCATACTGCTTAAGAAATGCAAAAGAAAAAACATAAACTTGATCATTTCAATCTAATAAATGCATCACAACAGATAGCTAAGCTGTATACCTCTCCTTGAAGTACTATAATCATCAGCACTGATTTCTTGAATTGTTGGCGGAGTCCACTGTTGAACGGGGGATATGTCAGAAGGACTGCTGTAGTATGGACCACCACCATCAGAAACCATGTACTGATGATTGGTTAAATGATTTCCTCTTAACCAACTTCTACTTTCTCTACTATTCGATGATGCAGAAGACCCAAACAGTTGGATGCCATCATGGGAACCAAATGATAACGCTTCAGATTGGAAACGAAAATCCCATCTGGATGGTGGTGGTGAATAACTTGAGTTCGTCCGCCAATAAGGCTCATGTGGCCCCATGGACCACTCCCTGCTAGTAGCATTAGATCCATGTGGCCTTGCAGCCACACAACAAAGGGAACCCGTTTTAGCTATCTTTTATACAACCCACCAAAAACCTCTTCCACCTGCTTTAACAAACCTCCCTAACGCTTCAGAAGACTGGACAACTGTTACTCCATTTTCTGAGATTAAAATTCCCCAAATGCTATAACTATGCTTATGACACAAGTGTTTTGCAGCAGGTTCTTGACAAAGAAGCCAATCTTAATGAATCTTGTCCACTGCAGCCATCTCAAGTGCTTGCAATAGGATAGAAAGCATCATCCATGTCTTAGAAAACAAAATATCCTTGACTAACATGATAAACAAATACCTACAATAAATCACTACTGGTGTCGCAAACTCTCTTCATCACCAAAGATTTCCCTGAGCTTGCTGAGTTCAGTACCTGATATTAAAAATCAAAAGGAATTCGAAAAAAGTAAGTCAAAACTGTGAAAACTAAATTTTGATGCCAGAAAAAGCAACTTCACAAGGCATCAACACCACCTATCCAATCACCCAAAACTCATTTTCATTTTTCCAATTTCAACGCAAAATGAAGAAAAATAAAACTGTAATAAATATACCTAAAAGCTCGAAAGATTTTAACTAAAAGAGGAACTTTTCTCTCCATCTTTTATTTGTCACATTCTTTACTCTCGTTTCTTAAAGGATTACGCTAGCTACAGGATAGGACTATTTTTCAGTACTATCTAACTGACATCTAACATAAATAATACATATCACGCTAAAAATATTATCTTTATGACGAATAAACGTGCGCAACTCTAACCACCAATACCTTATAGGAAGCAACCCACATCAAGAATTAAGCTTTAAAAAGAAAATAGAAACAGGTTAAGTCAACTGAATGAGTTTTTAAACACAAAATAGCTCCGCCAATTATTGGAAGCCAAAAATAAAATGATAAATCAAACAAAACTTAAATGTTAAAGAAATTACTAACCCATAAATGTAAAACCATTTGAATGCAAAAAAAATGGTTGCTTCCCCAAAGATTCACAAGCAACAACGACCTTAGGAAATTTAGGGCAAAATGCAACACAATATTCAACCAAAAGAAAGCCAAAATTGCGAGTATACACTCATAACAGACACAAAATAGATAGTTATATGAACATAATGAGCTCACCATTGATTGCTATTTTGTAGGTTTCCAGGGAAAGAAGTGGAGAGAGAGAGAGAGAGCGAGAAACGTCTGCGTGTGGAAGCGTGTGAGTGAGAATATGAACCCTAATTTGACGGAGAAAGCGCGATTATTTTAAGTTGCCTTTTTGCTATGCTGCCCCTCATTTCTATTTAATTTTGTTTTCCCACCCTTTATTGCTTATTCTTTCTAATCGCTTAATCAATTCTTTGATTTTTATTTTTTTTAAACCCAGTTTAAATGTTTGCTATTCAATCCGGTTTTTTTTTTTTTTTTTAAAGACTTGGTTGAAATTTTATATTTTTAAATTTGAGTTCGAATGTAAATATTATTAAATTAAAATTTTTAATTAAATTAATATTGATTCAATTACCTTAAAATTTAACATCGGTCTTAAATAATCATTTCTAAGTTTACCTTTTAAGAATAAGAAGTAAACCAATAAGGTGAAATTTTTATACTTCTTTGAGAATATTTCATGATTAACACACTATTATTTCTTTTACTTTTCTATTATAATTTAAGGATGGAGATTAGAATTAATAATATCACTATTTTAACTTAAATTTTGTATTATTTCTCTTACAGAATCTCGAAAACTGGAATCGGACTTACAGCTTACATAGCAATAATAGAGACTAGAACCAATAAAATTATGATTTTAGGTTAAAATCTTAGTAATTTATTTCGATTTATTTAGATATTTGGGGGATATTTTATGGTTGGTAAACCATTAAACAAGAAAGAATTCAATGTCCCTCTTTTTAATTATCTTTATTTTACAAGCTTGCCCTTTGTCTTTGTTGAGGAACTGATGGCAGACTAAGGCTAATGTTTTCGAATATGCTCAAAGAACCAGCCTGACTTAATCCTTGTATTTCTTATAATTAGTCCCTTGTTATCAACAAATTACAGGTTCTGTTATAAAATTTAGGTAGTGTTAGAATAAAATCTACACACTACATACTAATAAAACTCTAACTATTCTTTGCACAATAATTTCTCTCTTTCTTTTCTCTCACAATTTTCTCTAATCTTTCTTTCACAAAATAATGGTGTATTATAAGTTTAGAAAATAGCTCTATTTATAGAGCTCTAATTAGTGGATTACATCATGGCATACATCATCTTCCACTAATTTTAATTAGTGGTGTCTCCACTAAATGGTGGACATCCATAAAAATCTTCTCTAATAATTCACATAAATCCATAATTGGTGGAGCCTTCACTAATTAATGGAGCTTCCAATAATTTTAAGATATTTAAGATATTCATCACACTCCCCCTTAGATGTCCATCCATTACATAAAGAATATGACTCGTTAAAACCTTACTAGATAAAAACTCAGTGGGAAAAAAAATCTAATAAAGGAAAAATAGTACACTATTCTATATGTCTGTTTATTACTCCCCCTGATGAGATGATTCCTTTAAATCTTTAAACCGACGCATATCGATTTTATATCTCAACTTCTCAAATGTTGCAGTCGGTAAAGTCTTCGTGAAAATATCTACGAGGTTGTCACATGACCGAATTTGTAGCACATCAATTTCACCTTTCTTCTGGAATTTGGTGACCTATGTTGTGTCCGATCTCCTTTAATATATCCTCCTTGTAATTACGCTTATGCCAGCTGCATTATCTTCATAAAGAGGAGTTGGAATATCTCTGATATATGATAATCTACAACTTTCTCGGATATAATAAATCATGGATCTTAGCCATATACATTCTCGACTTGCTTCATGAATGGCTATAATTTCAGCATGATTTGAAGAAGTAGCTGCTTGGAGATATCGAAGGACTTGTTTAATTCCATTCCAATGTCGTCATGTTGGTGAAGAACTAAATCTTGCTAATAAATTGACAGCAAAGGCAATATCAAGTCGTGTATTGTTAGTAAGATACATCAATGCACCAATTGTACTGAGATATGGTACTTCAGGACCAAAAAGTTCTTCAACATCTTCTTGAGGTCGGAAAGGACCGGACGATCATTGGAATACTCAATGGATGTGCTTTGTCCATGTCAAATCTTTTTAAAATGTTTTACTTGCCAAATGTTCAATTTGTAAACCAAGGCAAAGTGTAATTTTACGACTATCCTTGATGTCGAATAATCAATTGTTTCTTGGAGCTCTTCAAGAGTTCCCATAAGATTAAAATCATCATCATATTAGCTAATATCACAAATTTAGATCCAGATTTCTTAATAAAACGCATGGACATACCTGATCATTTTAAATCTCGCTTTCAATCAATATTCACTAAGATGATTGAACCACATGCGCCCAGATGGCTTTAGGCCATATAATAATTTCTGCAATTTGATGGAGTAATTTTCACGAGGATAATGTGTATATGCTTCTGGCATATGAAATCCTTTGGGGATTTTCATATAAACGTCATTTTCTAAATTTTCATACAAGTAAGCAGTGACAACATCTAATAGGCGCATATCTATCTTTTCATGTACTGCCAAACTGATAAGATATCGGAGTGTAATAGTATCAACAACATGAGAATAAGTTTCATTATAATCAATACCTGGTCTTTGTGAAAAATCTTGGGCTACTAATCGCGCTTTATATCGTATGATTTCACTCTTTTCATTGCGCTTTAGCACAAATATCCATTTGTAGCTAACAGGTTTTACACCTTCTGGTATTCGGATTGCAGGTCCAAAGACTTCACGTTTTGTTATTGTATTTAACTCCGATTGAATCTCATCTTTCTATTGCAGCCAATCTTTTCTATGCCGACATTCATCAGCTGATATTGGTTCAAGATCATCATTATCCTGTATAACATAAAGAGATATTATATGCAAACATATGATCAATAATTGTTTCTATCCGATTCCAACTTCTACCGGAAGTGGTATAATGGATAAAAATTTCAGTATTACTTTCATCTATATCTGTTTCTTTGTCATAAGTTTTCTCTTGGTCTTTATCATTCTTTGCTTTAATATGATCATCTGGATCATTAATCCTCTCTTCTTTTGAGGATTTTTATCTTTAGAACCAAGAGGTCGGCCATGCTTCTGGCATGCTTTTGGCTCAGCAACTATATGTAAAATCTTTTGTTCTGCTTGAACTTTAATTAGAATAGGAGCATTTATAGCTGGCATATGCGATTTTGTTACTATTCTAGAGTCAACAAAAGCGTCTGGCATTTGATTTGCAATGCTTTACAAATGAATTATCTTTTGAACTTCAAGTTCACACGCGCTTTTATGCTGATCAAGATAATTTAATGATGTTGTCCAATCACGATCTTTCTTGTACTGTTTCTGTTCTCCCTCTAATTTAGGGAATAATAATTTCACAAAAGAATAAGAGAAAAGAAAAATAAATATAAGAAAATGATAACAAGAGAATAATGATTACACAAGAGAATAAAAAAAGAAATATAAGAAAATGATAACAAGCAGGAAATGTCAAGAAAAATATCTCTTTTTTTTTTGTTTATTTTACTCTTCCCGGTACTGACTGTTCCTCTTCCTCTCTTGTCTTTTCTTCTCCTCCTACCATCTACCTCTTCTTCTTCCTCATACAGATATATATATATATATATATATATATATATATATATATATGTATCGATATATATTTCAGTCATCAGTCATTAGTAAACATAAAAAATAAAAACTACAAAGCAGATATGGAAGCTCGTAATTCATTTGAGACATGGTCAAATTTTAACTTGGTTTCTGCAGTAGATTTTGATGTATTTGCCTGTCCAAGCCAACCGCTTCCTCTTAATTCTAATGCAGAAGATTTTGATATGTTTTCCTTTCCAAACCAACCGGGTCCTCCTAATTTCAGGTGAGATATATTTGAGGGCTTCCATTTTTTTTTTTGTGCTGGATAATGAAATTAAATTCTCTTTTGGTTTGTTTTTTTTTTTATGTAAATCAGTGAACATACTGCTTTGGACCAATTTGATCCGCCCATGCAAGAGACTGTTTTTGATGCTGTTCCTCTTGATGCTATTCCTTTGAATGAGGATATACTTGTACATGATCCTTTCTACTCTCTAATGGATTTTAAACAAAGCCAGAATATGATTCCAGGTTATTATACATTTAAACATGGATTTTGAATGGTATTACCTTTACTGATATTATTTTCCTTTTCTAGGAGAAATAATGAGTGGTCTTGGCAACGAAGTCGGAGTAAGTACTCATGAAATGCATAATATCGAAGTTCAAGATATTATTTCAGACGAAATTCCTATAGAGAATAAGAGGATTAAGAGGCAGAGAGAGAAGAAGGGCAATAACTCCCAAACACTATCAAGAGAAACCATTTCGCAGTACTTTTACCTGCCAATCAAGAGCGTGGCCAAAGAATTGAATATTGGCATAACCCGTCTTAAGAAAAGATGCAGGGAGTTAGGAATTCGTTGATGGCCTCACAGGAAGTTGATAAGTTTGAAGACCCTAATCCAGAATGTTCAGGTTCTCTCTCACTCACACTTATACTTTGCAAGTATGAAATTATGAAAGATTTATAAGTAAATAACCGATGATATCACTTCGATTTACAGGAGATGCAAAATAAAGAAGAATGAGGAAATATGGCTAAGAAGAAGTTGAAAGAAGCCATTGAAATACTGGAATGTAAAAAACAGTTGGTGGAAGAAAATCCTGATACGCAGTTGGAAGACCAAACACAGAAATGGAGACAAGCATGCTTCAATGCCAAATATAATGAGAAACTTAAGTATAATAAACTTAAGGGGATCATAAAATCCCAAGACTCATTTCACAGTAACTTCACGGCTAATTCTGCTGCTAGTCTAAATGTTGGCTCAAAAGGGAAAGAAAATGAGGAGGATGCCGAAAAAGAGGAGTTGAAATCCATAATTACTAATTGTTTGTCTTCCTCTAATGTAAATATTGAAAAAGAACAATTACAAACATTCATCTTAAATTTGTCAGCTCAATTACAAAAGAGCAACTATAAGCATGTATCCTCAAGTTCATATGAACACTAGTGATATGAATAAAAGATGTGATGCTTATTATTAATGGAAATATCTTTTTCCCTTATTATCTTTTTTGTTCCCCTTCAAGTGTCCAGTATTTCTCTGTGATAAGGGAAATATCGAGTGTGTCCATGACCATAACCACGGCCACTGCCACAACTACGACTATAACGTTGGCTTCTACTAGAGCTAATAGCATTCACTTCTGGGAGTACTATTGAGCCAGTTGGTCTGGCTTCATGATTTCTCAATAATAACTCATTATTTTTCTTTGCAATAAAGAGGGTAGTAATTAAATCTGTGTATACCCTTTTTCTCGATATTGTTGCTGCAGGACAATATTCGAGGCATGAAAGGTGGAGAAGGTCTTCTCCAATATATCTTCATCAGTAACTTTTTCTCCGCATAATTTTAACTGAGATGTAATTTTATACATCGCGGAGCTATATTCATTCACGATTTTTAAAATCTTACAACTTCAGGTGCAATCATTTATACCGTACAGTTGGTAGTACGACCATCTTCAGGTGGTCAAATCTTTCTTTTTATCCACATGACATATGGATCTCTTTTTTTTAGCATTTAGATGCATTTATGTATGACATATAATTTTTTCCAGAAATATCAAGGGTTACAAATTCGAGTTTAGCGAGGTTAGCCATATAGATCAATAAATGCGTACCTATCTTCTGACTTTGATAACGGTAGAGACTCGTGCTGATAACGTGTTATAAAATTTGGGTAGTGTTAGAATAAAATCTACACACTACACACTAATAAAACTCTAACTATTCTTTGCACAAGAATTTCTCTCTTTCTTTTCTCTCACAATTTTTTCTAATCTTTCTTTCACAAAATAATGGTGTATTACAAGCTTAGAGAATAGCTCTATTTATAGAGCTCTAATTAGTGGATTACATCATGGCATACATCATCTTCCACTAATCTTAATTAGTGGTGTCTCCATTAAATGGTGGACATTCATAAAAATCTTCTCTAATAATTCACATAAATTCATAATTAGTGGAGCATTCACTAATTAATGGAGCTTCTAATAATTTTAAGATATTTAAGATATTCATCACAGGTTCAAAGTTTTTCTTATATTTTTTAAAAAACACTGTCCATATATTCTCATTTACTTACATTTTTTAAACTCTCAAATAAAGATTCTTTTTAAAAAAATTATTTTGATAATTAATGTATACTTCATTCTTATGTAACATTTGATAAAGAGAAAAAATAATTTTAAAAATCACCCTTTAGTATACATTTCCCAAACAGATTTTCGACTTTTGGGATAATTGGAAAAGGAGTTCAAACCAAAAACGATTCTTTGCAATATGTTGTGGACCTCTTTTTTAGGGGGAAAAAGTGTAGTGCATAAAAATGTCCATTGCAGGATTCTACAAGAGCATAAAAATGGTGTAAATTATTGCAAAGCTTTCATAAAGTTGCCCCTTATCACAAGAAGAAAAGAATTCTTAGATGGTTTATTTTTATTGATTGATTGTCACTTCACATTTACTCAAATCCTTTTCGAGAATTCAAAAGCTTCTGCTTTTCATCATCAACCACTAAATTAATAACTTAGAAGACCAACTAATGCATCAAAGTTAGAAAGCTCAATCAATGAATCATCATCCACTATCTTGTGCTTTGTCTTTCTTTGTCATAGTCCACATTTGATAAGCATCCGCTAGGTCGGGACTAAAAATCTTCGACTTGATAAGTGGGAAAGTTCAACTTTCGTTTCTGTTAATATTCTTTACATTCTAATGGCAAGATGTAGGTCAACATGAAGGTACATGATACAAGAACTGATGGATCATGCATGCACCTATTTGATCTTTTTTCCTTGGGCAAAATAAGTATAGCCAAGTAGGCTCTAATGGTGCAATCTTGATTCAAGCTCTTAATCATTCAGCGTGCTGATGCCTAACTCCTTGGTTCAAGTTTACATTCAAAGAAACATTATTAGTCCACTGCTAAATATGCAGAACAAATTGGGATATTTGAGATACAGCACCTTTTTATGCGGGCCTAATCTTTTGATTCAAGATTCCAAGTGTGAAACCGAACCCATAATGAATAAAAAAAGGGAAAAGAAAATCTCCACAACACCATCAAGGATGACTTGAATTTAAGCAAGTTGAGTCTCCGAGCATTTCAAACATGATCTTAGAGTTGCAGGCAAATATCTGACGGTTATCTACAGAGAGAAAGACAGTACCATCAATGCAAATGCTTCCTTAATGATCTCTCTTGTTCAATTGCTTGAGCAGATGGATGAAAGATTCAATATATACACAGCTCTACAAGATTTCTAATAAATCTTTCAATGGCATCATAGTAAAGCTACTTATAAGCTATTCCGAAAACATGAGGATTTATTATGCAGGCAGAAGGTATGAAAGCCTGCTGAATTTCAACCTTGGAAAATCCTGCTTTAGCAATGACCTGTCCTGTTTTTCTGGTTAGATGACACCCATCAGCAAGAGTCTGCTGCAAAGGATTGAGAACTCCCTGTACAAATCTCCGGACGGTTCCATCTGGTGAAAAACAATGACAATTGAGTATGACCATATATTGGTATTACAGTTGGAGAGAAGTAATCATGAAATGCCAATATTTATCTTCATCCCTTGGATGGAATCAAATATTCATTTTCTTACCTTCTGCTGCAACATGTTCCACAAACAGGAAAAGCCCACCTGGCTTAAGCACCCTCATTACCTCTGAATAAAACAGAAGATCCTGAATATTAACCACTGCCGATGCCTTTAAGTACAAATTACAGCTGGTTACAATCGCATTTTAATTGCCCAAAATTAAGTTTCCATATTTGTGAACCAAAGGTACTCGAGAAATTTATCTGATCAGCCAAGGACCAAATACTTCAAAAGAGTATTTCACAAGCAACCCACTTATCATTCATAGCTTAAGCTTGATTACAGAGTTAGTACGTCCGTTACTGCTCAATCCACCAAAATATACTTTTAATACTGTTGGACATCTTAAAATTGCACAGTTACCATTGCCAAGTAATGACATAACTCTGCACCAAGTTTCACATATGCAAGTTAGATCAGTCACATGAATTAATCAAATTCCCCAAATAATAAAAAATGATCACAGTTGCAAATCCAATCTTCAAGATCAGTGAAGAGCAAAGGAGGAAAAATAATGAAAAGTTTGTGTACACTGAGGTAAAAAGGAAGTAGGCTAATTGCCTGCTATAATACTGCAAAATCAAAAACAGTACCCTTAGCGCTGAAACAAGAAAAGGCATGAAAAATAACACTGATGACATAAGAAAATAATTGGATAAGAAAAGCTCGAGGTTACACTTGCCTTGCAATGTCAAGTTGATATCTTTAACAGAACATAACACAAGTGTGCCTACAACAGCATCCACAGAAGCATCCCCAAGTGGCAAAGCCTCAGCGACCTGAATAACGTCTAAAATTTCAGCTTTTTCTTGGTCAAGATATTTATCACACTAGCAATAACTTGTTTCTATTCTAAATGGATAGTGAAAGAACAACCAAGATGCTGAAGTGATATTTAGTCTGGGTTTTCTCTTTAAGGAAATACACTATCATTTTATTTCCATCAAAGAAACATTTCTGCTATCATTTTATTTTCATCAAATAAGACATTTCTGCTATTACCTCCAAATATGGCAAGACTAAATTTCTGCTAATTTCTTCTCTATAGTGATACTAACCTTTTATACTGCTACAAAAAGAATCATGATCAACAAACATTCTCAATTGAAAAGCTATAAGCAACCCTTTAATCATCAGTTCTTCTTTCTAAAAAAGGATATAAAGGACAACAGCCTAGATATCAGAAAAATAATTGAACTAAAATGCATAATAACCTTTACCTCTCAGGCTGTGCATAAATTTGGTGCATGGTAAATCATGAAAATGTTTATTTTACTCAGATTTCACGACGTGTTTTACTAGTTCCTTAATGCAATTCAAGAAAGCTTGAGATCTACTGGCCACACAAGCTCTGTCTCCAAAATATGATATCAAGAATTGGTATATGGCACTATGGCAGTTTTTTAGGAGGATAGTCAAGACTAACAGCTCTGAGCACCCTTTTCTTTTTCCTTAACACTTCCACTAACTAGTGTTGGTATATTGGAAAACAAAGCAATTAAGAGAAACAATAAGGAGGAGTTGGCTTGTAAATTATCCCACTTAACAAATGTCTGATTTAATGTAGAACAAGTCAAAATAGAAATGCCCTTTGTGCCGCTCAGGAGATGTTGCATGAAATAACACAAGGAAGAGGCTTCTAAACAGATTGCCTGAAGCCCCCACTGTACGCAAGTAATAGAAAAAGGTGGATGCCTTAGAAAAACAAAAGTCACCATGTAAATGAGGAAAGCAAAAGTCATTCTTCGAATGACATAGTTTGAGTGATATTACTAGTTGAGGAATTTTACTGTTTAATTACCCATTTCCAATTGCCTCACCAAACAACAAATAAATGACACTTTGTAGAATCTTTTACATAACAAAATTAACCAAAAAAAAGGAAAAAGGACATATAGAATGATTTTTGTAACTGAAAAAAGAAACATAATTGCTATCAGCACAGACGAATCAGCATACTTCAGGAAGAGCAGTTGGTGCATGTCATGAACAAGAGGAAACCTAAAATTTCAACGTCAAATAAATCAAAAGTTTTTTGGGATGTAGCTCCTGGCTGGTGAAGACAATGTAACTTAAAGAACCAAATCTTAGTCTGAGTAATCTGCAACTCAAGCATAGAGAGCTAAGCTATTCTGAGAGCTAAATTATGGAACTTAAGGTATCCAAGGACCACAACAGTTAGCAGCATGTAAGACTGAAACATACTGCCTGCATAAATTTGAAATTTGTTGGCGGAAGGCCTGCAATTGCTGCTGCAGCACTTGCATATTTCTCCATCTTCCTATTTGGATCTACGCCAAAAAGATGAATGCCTGGTTCATTTGCATAATATTTCAGATTGGGACCTGTCCCAATGCCCAACTCCAAAATTTTGTTAGCTCTTCCTCTCAAGTTAGCAAAAAGCTCTGACTTGTGACCTGCAATCTTGGAAGAGAATAGGATTTTTAACAGAACCTTCTATGCATCTTTCTCTTTCAATTAGTGAATAGTGCACAGTCTGAATAATTGACCCCGAATGATCACTAACCTCAGCCTCATAAGATTTAGTGCCATTTTTCAAAATCCACGCGTATAATTTCTCATACCAATCTGGTCTTGGAGGATGAACTTTGTTCAACATAGCCTGCATTTAGAAATATGCACAATTACCTTTTAGCACACTGCTGCTAAAATTTAAACTACAGCATTGTAATTGCAATGTAGGTGTTAAGCTAATCTTTAATATAAGAATTCCCTGTGTTTTCAATTATTGAAGTGATTTAGATTTTCTTCAATGCTAGTTCGGAAGAATAGTTCCACTCCTCTATAAACAACACAGCTATCTCCAAATCGCCATGAAATGTCCATCTGCTTCACTGGAATTGCTAATGTCCATCACCTTGAAGTTCCATATTTTGCAATCCCATTTTCCCTTAGCTGATTACCTTGTTTCTATGCTAATCCAGATAGAATTTCCTCCGAAGCCGCCCCCTTTCGTCCCTACACCCCCAAAGCCAGAATCAAAACAGAATTTTCACACAAAAATGAATTCCATCACAGGGAGTTCCAACCCAAGAATCAAGATCATCCCTATGTAATGGAAGAGACTACTAAATCATTCATACCCATACATGAAACACATCAAACAGAGCAGATATGAAGAAATTATACCATGGGGTCATTTGGAGGCACGCCTGTGGCCGTTGAAGGACCAACTAACAAAAGCCCAGAGCCTAATATCTCCATGAGATGTCTTCTAGTAACGCAAGAGCAGAATCTTGAAGTGCAAAACGGGACAAAATCTTTCGTGCTTTTCCTTAATTCTTTTAAGTGTTCTTGCTTATGGGAACAAATTGTGACATTTCTCAAGGTCGTACTGTTAGTAGCCGCCGTCGTATTGGTCAAATTACTGTTGGGATTAAAGGGTCCAACATAGGATAAATGAAGAATCATTCTATTGTGGCGGCCCTGAGAGACCAGAATGCAGAATCTGGTGCAGTAGGTCAGCTAGTAGTTGTTTAAAAAATGTAGCATCCGCCAGAGGGCCAATGGAGATTAGAAAGTACTGGTCTCTTATCACAATGAAATTGAGTTTTGTTATAAAATTTGGATGGTATTAGAAAAAAATTTACACATTACACATTACACACTATTAAAACTTTAATTATTCTTTGCACGATAATTTCTTCAAATTTCTCTCTTTCTTTCTCTCACAATCACAATTCTTTCTTTCACAAAATGATGGTGTATTACAAGTTTAGAGAATAGCTTTATTTATAAAGCTTTTAATTAGTGGAATACATCATGGAATACATCATCTTCCACTAATCTTAATTAGTGGTATCTCCACTAAATGATGGACATCCATAAAAATCCATAATTAGTGGAGTTTTCAGTAATTAGCTTCCACTAATTCCCTAATAATTCACATAAATCCATAATTAGTGGAGTTTCCACTAATTCATAATATATCATAACACTCCCCCTTGGATGTTCATCCATTACATAAAGAATATACCTCGTTAAAACCTTACTAGATAAAAACCCAGTAGGAAAAAAAATTTAGTGAAAGAAAAAGAGTACACTATTCTATATGTATGTTTATTACTCCCCATGATGAGATGATTCCTTTAAATCTTTAAATCGACGCATACCGATTTTATATCTCAACTTCTCAAATGTTACAGTCGGTAAAGTCTTCGTGAAAATATCTGCGAAGTTGTCACATGACCGAATTTGTAGCACATCAATTTCACCTTTCTTCTGGAGTTCATGAGTAAAGAAGAATTTTGGTGAAATATGTTTTGTCCGATCTCTTTTAATATATCCTCCTCGTAATTGAGTTATGCAAGTTGCATTCTCTTTATAAAGAGGAGTTGGAATATCTTTGATCGATTATAATCCGTAATTTTTTCGGATATAATGAATCATGGATCTTAGCCATACACATTCTCGACTTGCTTCATGAATGGCTATAATTTCAGCATGATTTGAAGAAGTAGCTGTTATAGATTGTTTTGTAAAACGCCATGATATAGCAGTATTTCCACATGTAAATAGATAGCCCGTTTGAGAATGTGTTTTATGTGGATCAGATAAATAACCAGTATCAGCATAACCTATCAATGTTGGGTTGGTTTTATTTGAATAAAATAATCTAAGATCAATTATACCTTGGAGATATTGAATGACTTGTTTAATTCCATTCCAATGTCGTCGTGTTGGTGAAGAACTAAATCTAACTAATAAATTAACAGCAAAAATAATATCAGGTCGTGTATTATTAGTAAGATACGTCAATGCACCAATTGCACTGAGATATGGTACTTCAGGACCAAGGAGTTCTTCATCATCTTTTTGAGGTCGGAAATGATCTTTATTCATATTTAATGATCGGACGCTCATTGGAATACTCAATAGATGTGTTTTGTCTATGTAAATTTTTTTTAGAACTTTTGCTATATATGTTGATTGATGAATAAATATTTCATTTTTTAGATGTTCAATTTGTAAATCAAGACAAAATTTGGTTTTACCAAAATCCTTGATTTCGAATTCTCTTTTTAAATAATCTGTTATTTCTTGGAGCTCTTCAGGAATTCCAATAAAATTAATATCATCAACATATATAGCTAATATCACAAATTTAGAACAAGATTTTTTTAATAAAAACACATGGATATACCTGGTCATTTGTAAATCCCACTTTCAATAAATATTCACTAAGACGAGTGAACCACATGCGCCCAGATTGCTTCAGACTATATAATGATTTCTGCAACTTGATGGAGTAATTTTCACAAGGATAATGTTTATATGCTTCAGGCATATGAAATCCTTCGGAGATTTTCATGTAAATATCATTTTCTAAATTTTTATACAAGTAAGTAGTGATAACATCCATATCTATCTTTTCATATACTGCCAAACTGATAAGATATCGGAGTGTAATAGTATCAACAATAAGAGAATAAGTTTCATTATAATCAATACCTGGTCTTTGTGAAAAATTTTAGGCTACTAATCGCGCTTTATATCGTATGATTTCATTCTTTTCATTGCGTTTTCGCACAAATATCCATTTGTAACTAATATGTTTTACACCTTCTGGTGTTCAGACTGCAGATCTGAAGACTTCACGTTTTGTCAGTGCATTTAACTCCGATTGAATCGCATCTTTCTATTGCAGCTATTTTTTTTATACTGACATTCATTAACTGATATTGGTTCAGGATCATCATGATCATGTATAACATCAAGAGATATATTGTATGCAAGTATATTTTCAATAACAGTTTCTATCCGATTCCAACTTCTACCGAAAGTGGTATAATTGATAGAAATTTCAGTGTTACTTTCATCAATTTCTGGTTCTTTGTCAGCAGTTCTCTCTTGGTCTTTATCGTTGTTTTATTCAATATGATCTTCTGGATCATTTAATCATCTTTTCTTTCGAGAATTTTTATCTTTAGAACCAAGAGGTCGGCCACGCTTCTGGCGTGCTTTTGACTTAGCAGCTATAGGTATAATATTTTGTTCTGTTGGAATTTCAATTCGAATAGGAGCATTTATAGTTAGAATATGCGATTTTATAACTTTTTTGGAGTCAACAAAAGCGTTTGGCATTTGATTTGCAATGCTTTGCAAATGAATTATCTTTTGAACTTCAAGTTCACATGCGCTTGTGTGCGGATCAAGATAATTTAATGATGTTGTCCAAGCAAGATCATTTTTATACTATTTTTGTTCTTGCCCTAATTTAGGGAATAATGATTAATCAAAATGAAAATCAGCAAATCTTACTGTGAATACATCTATTGTCAGGGGTTCAACATACCTGATAATAGAGGGAGAATCATATCTAACGTATATCCCTTTTCTTCTTTGAGGACCTATCTTTGTATGTTGTTTTGGTGCAATTGGAACATATACAGCACACCCAAAAATTCTTAAATGAGCAATATTTGGTTCTGAACCAAAAGTCAATTGCAAAGGAGAGAATTTATGATAATTAGCTGGCCTTATACGTACAAATGTTATAGCATGTAAAATAGCATGTCCCTAGGCAGATGTTGAGAGATTTGTTTTTATTAATAATGGTCTAGCAATTAATTGTAATCTTTTAATCAAAGATTCAGCAAGACCATTTTGTGTATGAACATGAGTTATATGATGTTCAACATTAATCCCAATTGACATGCAATATGCATCAAAAGCATGTGATGAAAGTTCACTAGCATTATCCAAACGGATATTTTTAATGTGATGGTTAGGAAATTGTACTCGTAATTTAATTAGTTGAGCAAGTAATCTTGCAAATGCCAGGTTGCGAGTAGATAATAAACATACATGTGACCATCGGGATAATGCATCAATTAAGACCATAAAATATTTGAACGGTCAACATGGTGAATCAATATGTCTACAATATATCTCCGTGAATCTGTTCAAGAAATGTAAGACTTTCAACTCCTACTTTTACTGGTGATGGTCTAACAATTAATTTTCCTAGGAAACATGCAGCACATGCGAATTTTTCTGACGTCAATATCTTTTTCTTTTTTAATGGATGACCATGTGTATTCTCAATGATTCTTCTCATCATGGTAGATCCCGGATGACCCAACCGGTCATGCCAAATGCTAAAAGTAATAGGATCAGTAAACTTCTGGTTTACGAGATGATAAATTTCAATTATACATATTTTTGCAAAATATAGATCAGTAGAAAAAGATGATAGTTTTTCTAATACATATTTCTTACCCAAGTGAATTTAAGTAATATAAATATGCCCAATCTCATTTTCCTCATTTGTTTCAACATGATACCCATTTCTGCAAATATTTTTAAAACTCAATAAATTTTTTCTGAATTTTGAAGAAAATAGTGTCTTATTAATAATAATTGATGTTCCTTTAGACAACAATATACTAGCTCTTCCAGAGCCTTCAATTACATTTGTACTACCGTTTATCGTATAAATATTTATTTCTTCCATTTTTTATATCAGAAAAATATTTCTCATTTTTTAGTATGGTGTGTGTAGTTTTACTAATAATAATGCATAAATCATCATTAACAACAGCCATTTGAATACAAATATATATATATATATATATATATGTAAACGTAAATATTATTAGAATATAATAAAAATGAAAATATAAAAATATTAAGGTGAGGCTTTAATTCTTCTGGACACTGCCATCACCAATTAAATGGTCTATCCTACCGTCTGGGTGTTCAAAAAATCCGATACATCCATATGGGTAATATTGATATTAAAATCTTCAGGATCAATATCATCATTCTCAGCATCATTTACTGGATATTGAGAAAAATTTGCTTCCACATTTTTATTATTCTTTTTCGGTGAAGCTTGATATAATTCCACTAAATGCTTGGTCGTATGACAGTTACGTGACCAATGACCTTTCATGCCGCATCTATAACATGCATCCTCATGCTTTTCTTCCATTTCTTTTTCTTTTTCTTTTCCCTTATGATCTTTTCTGTTCCACTTTAGGTGGCCAGTATTTCTCACAACTTAATTATGATTGTGATAAGGGAAATATCGAGCGTGTCCATGACCATAACCACGACCACGGCCACGATCACGACTATAACGATGGCTTCTACTGGAGCCAACAGTATTCACTTATGGGAGTGTTGTTGAGCCAGTTAGTCTGGCTTCATGATTTTGTAATAATAACTCATTATTTTTCTCTATAATGAGGAGGGCAGTAATTAAATTTGTAAATTTGATATACCATTTTTCTCGATATTGTTATTGCAGGATAATATTCGAGGCATGAAAGGTAGAGAATGTCTTAACAAAATATCTTCATCAGTCACTTTTTCTCCGCATAATTTTAATTGAGATGCAATTTTATACATTGTGGAGCTATATTCATTCACGGTTTTAAAATCTTGCAACCTCAGGTGCAACAATTCATACCGTGTGGTGGGTAGTACGACCATTTTCAGGTGGTCAAATATTTGTTTTAAATTTACCCACAGGACATATGAATCTTTTTCAGTAAGATATTCCATTTTCAAATTTTCATCGAGATGACGACGAATAAAAATCAAAGCTTTAGCCTTGTGTTGTGTTGTGTAGATGCACTATTATTTGCTTGAATAGTTTCACTAAGGCCTTCAACATTTAGATGCATTTCTACATTGAGAACCCATGGCATATAATTTTTTTCAGAAATATCAAGGGCTACAAATTCGAGTTTAGCGAGGTTAGCCATAAAGATCAATAAATGCGTACCTGTATTCTGGCTTTGGTAACGGCAGAGACTCGTGCTTAGTCTTCTGGCTTTTGTAACGGTAGAGACTCGTACTGATAACGTGTTATAAAATTTAGGTAGTGTTAGAAAAAAATCTACACACTACACACTAATAAAACTCTAACTATTCTTTGCACAAGAATTTCTTCAAATCTCTCTCTCTTTCTTTCTCTCATAATTTTCTCCCACAATCACAATTCTTTCTTTCACAAAATGATGGTGTATTACAAGCTTAGAGAATAGCTCTATTTATAGAGCTCTTAATTAGTGGAATACATCATCTTCCACTAATCTTAATTAGTGGTGTCTCCACTAAATGATGGACATCCATAAAAATCCATAATTAGTGGAGCTTCCACTAATTTCCTAATAATTCATATAAATTCATAATTAGTGGAGCTTCCACTAATTTACAATATATCATAACAAGTTTTTCTTTTTTCTTTTTCTCATTTTTTGGCTGAATAAACAAGTAGTCATATATGCCAATCCAGAAATATCAACATCCATCCATAGTACCCCCTCGAACAGGAGGGGAATAAGGGGAGGTGGAATATCTCCAAAAAAAATTACTAAACTTAGTTCTTTTTTTTTCTAAATAATGATTTATCTCTGTATTTTAGTAGAGGTAGAAGAAGAGACAACCTCCTCCTCACATAGTACATGACTAGATTGGAGGACCGAAGGAAGAGTTACAGCTGACTCTAACAAACAGTGGTTACAAGATAATTACAAATAATAACAAAGAACTGCAAGTTACAACTGACTCTAACAAACAGTGGTTATTTACAGCTATTAAAGATTGATTCTTATCCTTGTCTAACAGGAAGAGGTACCCCATGATCACATAAAATAGCATGGGAAAGGAGGGATTGGGGTATATAACCGAAATAATTGTGAAGTTTTGCTCATCTAGTGATTTCATGTGCATATTTTTGTTGGAAATATGCCCTCTTAGACTAGTTTTCTGATGAAAATTATCGTATATGTTAATAAAAGAATTTATTTGTCAGCAATTGTTTGTGAAATAATTTTCTTTATTTTGTGTACATTTTCGTTTGGAACAGACCCATTCTGTTTGAATAAGTGATCCATGTGAATGGAAGTCTTTCACAGTAAGGTATGGATCATGGGTTATTTAAACACATAAATAGTTGTTCTTAACCGATTGATGAGAATGAGAATCTCATCATGTTTAGGTTATTATATTATGAATTCCAAATGGAGAATGGCTTACCATTAGCTAGTGAGTATGCCACTCACTTCATGACATAAGCGTATTTCAAATACGTAGAACAGGACCTGTAGTAGTGGTTTCTTAAAAGTACTATATGGTAGAAACCTAGACTACTACCGCTACAGCGTGGACTAGTACTCTATGACTTGAGTATGAGTTGGTGGTCTGGCGAAGCTGGAAGCATATGCTTTGATATACCATAGTTGAGGTTCTATCGAAGAGCCAATATACTTGTATGTTGGGTATGCGTGACTAGTTAGTTAAGACAGACTTGTACAAGATAGTTTCTACACCATATCGCCCCTTGTGGTTGTCCGGATGATCTAAATATCCAGGGCCCTGGGAAACGTGACTTGGATGTTTGCTTTAGGGTCGCTCCCTTGGAAAGTGGAAACATTCCAGGAAGTCGTGGATCATTGGACTAGAAGCCTAAGGATGGTAGATGTCTTTTAGAGAAGTGTTAGTACACTTCTTCTTCTCTAAATGTACGGCGATGTGTAGAGGGGTGTTTTAGTCATTTTCACTTGTAGGTCGAAGACTCTGCTAATGTAGCATTGTCCTTGGGGTTAATATTTTCTTATGGTGATATTAGGAAATATTTAAAATGCAAAATACATCTATTTATATAGTAGGGGTATTTTGGTTATTTTAGTAGTCAAGGCGATGTGTCTTTTTGGTCCTCGGAATAGCCCGTAAGTCCTAATTAATTTTCGAATTGAGAAAATAATCTCAGTTGAGAGAGTTTTATTTTATTCGGGAAGTCTAATTTATTATTGGACTGGAATAAAATAAATTGAGAGAAATTTATTATCTGGTTTAATTGGTTAATTAATTATTCAGGACTTGGGTCCAGTTTGAATAATTAGAAAATTAATCGGGATTTAAACTAGAGAAAAATAATTATTGCTTAATTATTTATTGTGTTATTTATTTAATTAAATCCCAAGAAATAAATAATCAAAGTTTAATTATTTTTTGGTTCATTTCTGTTCATTAATTATTTATTGGGTTATTTATTTAATCTCAAGGAAAATAATTAATGTTTATTATTTTGGACTTTTTGGGTTCAAGGAAAATAATAAATATTACTTTGGCCCAATAGCCTGGACCATAGGATTTTTTCGGACACAGTTTGAAAGAATTTAGAATTTAGAGTGAAGCCAAAATTTATTTTGTATATAATATTCGGGTATAAAATCCCGGGAATATTATTTTTATCAAAATAATTATTTTTGATTTCATGACTCTTGGCTTTTTGTGTGAAAAAATAAAATAAAAAATAAATGTCTCTTGGTTTTCTCTCTCTCTCGTGGCTTTTGCTTTTCTTGGCTTTTGGTCTTCTCCATTGGCTTTTGTTTTCTATAAAACAAAAGAAGCCAGGCTGTGGAATGATGACAGTGAGTTGGAAAGAACAGCCAGAGAACTGGAAAAATTGATCATCATTTTCTCTTCCCATTTTGTGCTCACCAACTGAAAATGAGGCCGGGAGTATTCTGTGAACTGGAAAGCTAGCATTCCACCGGAGGAGAAGAAAGAACTGGAGAAGGAAGGGCGGAAGCTTCACTGGTGTTCATGGATGCAGTGCATTGGACGTTGAAGGAAGAAGCTGTTCTCGAGCTTCAAATCATTCAGCCATGTTCTTCAAGTTTTAAAGGTTCCAAGAGGTATGTTTTTACCCACCATGAGGCTGCCATACTCTGTTATATTCATGTTCTTCCATTTTTAGCCACTGAAGATGCATGCTTTGTGATTATGTCAATCCCTCAAGTGGTATCAGAGCATGAATTTAATTGACTTAGGGAGCATGTTAGCTAATAAAAATGGAGAAGAACATTGTTTGAAGCTTAAATATGTGATCCTTCGCTTGAAATGGTATGGGACATGGTTTCTGCAATTTTCATGAAGTCTCTGTAAATTTTTAGTTTATGGAGTTTGGATCATGTAAACCCAATTTAAATGGGTAAAGGCGATTGTTGTTTTGGTTTGGATAAGTTTTTGTAATGAAAAATGTTCAAAGAAGCCAAAGGAAGCAACCTCGAAAGAAAATTGCAGAAGAAACGGAACCTAGAAACATTCTGGAGAAGAAGAACTGTTCATAAGCCGCCGAGCCGTAGCTGAGCCTAGAGCCAAGCCGCGCACTATGCATGTGAGAGGAGCCGTGCCGTTTGGGCCGCTGGAGCCGCGCTGTTACTGTTTAAAATTGAGCTGAATTCAATTTGAATGCAATGTCGGGTAGAAGTGCGGGTCTCCGGGTCTGTGCGCGGATCCAGCAGCGCATGAGAGGCACGCGCGCGGGTCAGCCAAGGCGGAGCAGGGCGCGGGTTAACGGGCCGGTCTTCGGGTTCGGATCACGAGTTTGGTCTGCTCCACGGGCTGCAGCGAGCGTGATCCAGTGTAGTCGGCTCACCGGGGCCGCGGTGAACCGCAGTGCATGCGGGGCAGATCTGGTGCACCGGTGCATGTGGACCTCCAGTCAATTTTTTTTTCTTTTTTGTTTCAAAATTTTAATTTGGGTCCCATACCAGGCGAAGTTAATATGTTTGCAATAGTTTATATTCTTGGTATATATTTGCATAAAAAAATACTAGTAAAGGATTTTAAGATTAAACAAGATGATTAATTAATTAATTAATGTGTTTAATTCTATTATTTGGGCACATAGGTTTAAAGATAGAAAAGCATGAAAACGTTTACTGCTTTCTGGCATGCTATTTATTTTGTGTACCTATGTGCGCGGTTTCTCAAAGACCAAAGTCTTTGGGAATATTTATGCAAAGAAAAATATTTTTCTTTAAAAAAAAATTAAATGGTTATTTTAACTTGATAAAAAATTAATCCTTAGATATTTTCTCAAAGGATTTAATCCTTGGCATAGAAAATATGTTGGATTTAGATATTTTTGTATGTTAAAATAGAAAGCTATTTTATTTTGTTTTATAAAAGAAAAATATTTTTCTTTAAAAATTAAATGGTTATTTTAACTTGAACAAAAATTTAATCCTTAGATATTTTCTCAAAGGATTTAATCCTTGGCTTAGAAAATATGTTGGATTTAGATATTTTTGTAAGTTAAAATAGAAAGCCATTTTATTTTATTTTACATAAGAAAAAATATTTTGTTAAAGAAAATAGAGACCAATGTCTCGAGTAAAGTTTTAATTGGAAAATTTTGAAATCGTTAAGTTTTAACTTAAATAAAATTAGTCCATGGATAAATTCTCTCAAAGGATATAATCCTTGGCATTGAGATTTTGATAGATTTGGACATTTTATTTTTTAAGTTAAAGGAAAACTTAATGGAAATTTCAAAAGGATATTTTTCCAAAAAACTTTATTTTAAAAGACTAAGTGGGAGAGGGGTTCCAACGGCCTCACGGCTTCCATCGCGGTCCTCATTAGAGATCGTGGGTCCCCTCGCGTCACCCTGGGAGTGAACCCGTATAGGATAGGGATATCACAAGGATCTAGATCTAATGGAAGGATGTAATTAATAACTCGGGACACGTACTATAATCGGCCAGCCCATATTGGAGGTAATAGTGCGAGGAATGTCCATAGGAAATAGAGAGGAAACGGGCATCCCACGATGGAGTTATTCTCTAAATCATTACCTAGAAGGGAAATTAATTTGTGGTGGTTATTACACTTAGCTTAGGGAACTGTTAATCTTCCAAAGAAGCTATGTCAGTTTTCCTATGAGCCAAATTAATTTCTGTACACAAATTTAATTTCACAAACTAAATCCTTTCTTTTATTATTCAATTTTTCAGAAATGGTGGGAGGTTCTTTTAGTCATTTGGCCGTTATTCTCCGTGAGAATAAGTTAACGGGACCAAACTATATGGACTAGAAAAGGAATTTGGATATAATCTCACAGCCGGGGAGTATAAGTATGTCATTTACGAAACCTGTCCTGAAATCGGAGAAGGTTCCACCGATAAACGATCGAGAGGCTGAGAAGGCATGGAAGAAGGCTAATGAAATGACACGTTGCTATATACTAGCCTCCATGTCTAATGTGCTCCAGTCTAAACACGAGCACATAGCTTTTGCGTATGATATTAGTCATTCATTGGCTACTATGTTCGCGGATAAGAGCCGGTTCGTAAGGCAGACGGTTCTTCAAACTATAATAAACTCTAAGATGGCTGAGGGAGCATCAGTCAAGGAGCATATGCTCAAGATGATTGCTGCTTTCGAGGAGGCGAAAATCTTAGGGGCTATCAGTGACCCCGAGAGCCAAGTGGACATGGTTCTCGAATCTTTACCGGTTTCCTTTACTCAGTTCAAACTAAGTTAAATTTGAGTTTGATTGAGTTGATGAAGGAACTCCAGATGGCAGAGAAGGTCATGAAGCCACATTCAATGGCCATGATTGCTAAAGGCATCTTCCTCAAGAACTTGGTCCAAGCCCAGAAAGTTCAAAAGGAAGAAGGGAAAAGCAGTAGCCCAACCCAAGACCCAGCCCAAAGACAAACTGAAGGGCAAGTGCTTCAAATGTGGGAAGAAGGGACACTGGAAAAAAGAAGTGTCCAAATCTTCAATCCAAGAAAAACTCCCACATGTAATGTTCTTTATCTAGAGTCTATATCAATGGTTGGATCAACTTCCACTTGGATTGTTGATTCAGAAGCCACTGATCATATATGTAACTCCTTACAGGGGTTTAGGAAGATAAGTAGACTCAAGATGGGCAAACATGGATTACGCGTGGGAATTGGAGCACAAGTCTGGGCCATTGCAGTGGGAGAGCTGGATCTTGTTTTGATTGTAATAAGAAAGTGGTTTTAATAAATATTTTATATGTACTTGGTTTTCGTCAGAATTTGATTTTAGTTGCAAAACTTATAAATCAAGGATATTCTAAATATTTCCATTCTGGTATTTCTATCAGTAGAAATGGAGAAATATTATATACTGGGCACATATATGAAAATCTATTCTATTTAAACCCTATTAATCATCAATCAAATAATGCTCAATCTGAACCTTTAATTATGAAGAGAAAGACCAATATCAATGACTCAAATCTTTGGCATCTGGGGTTGGGTCACATCAACTCAACCAGGATTCAGAGGCTAATCCATGGTGGGCCTTTGGGCACATTGAGATTGGAGAATTGGCCTCAGTGTGAATCTAGCCTAATGGGAAAAAAGGTCTTTTATCCCAAAGGCAGATAGGGCCAAAGAGGTATTGAGTCTTATTCACACTGATGTGTGTGGTCCATTATCTACACCAGTTATAGGAGGTTTTGAATTCTTCATCACTTTCACGGATGATTGTACAAAGTTTGGTTAAGTTTACTTGATGAGATGCAAGTCTGACTCTTTTGACAAGTTCAAAGAGTTTAAGGCTGAAGTGGAGTGTCGAACACGTAAATTAATCAAGACCTTACGATTGGATCGTGGTGGAAAGTACCTCCTAGGTGAATTCAAGGACTACATGGTACATAATGGGATAGTATCCCAACTCCCTGTGCTGGGGACACCCCAGCAGAACAGAGTATGTGAGATAAGGAACAGGACATTGATGGAAATGGTCAGAGACATGATGTCTCATGCTACTCTTCCAATTTCTTTTTGAGGATATACCCTGGAAACAGCGGCATACATTCTGAACTTGGTGCTTTCCATATCAGTTCCTAGGATTCCCTATGAGTTGTGGACTGGGCGAAAGCTAAGTCTGAATCATCTCAGGATATGGGGTTGTTCAGCTTATGTACTGATCAAGGGAGACAAGTTGGGACCAAGATCAGAATTATGCTATTTTGTTGGGTATCCAAAAGGGACAAAGGGTAGTTACTTTTATCATCCTAAAGAGCAGTAGGTACTGGGTAGTACCAATGCTAGTTACTTAGAGAATGATCAAAGTACTTCCACGAAAGGTTCAACTAGGTTGGAACTCAAGGAGAAGTTATCTTCGGAAGTAACTTCTTCTAACCCAATTATGGAACAAAAAGAGGCACAGCCTCAAGAGCTTGTACAAATGGTGCCTTGTCGCAGTAGGAGAGTGTCTAGGGTTCCAAGAGGATGGAATGGAGAAGCTTTCGAGCTAGTCTCTGACCATCAAGAACAAGACCCCACTAGATGCGAGGAGGTAATTGCTGATGCCGATGCAAATCTATGACAAGAAGCAATGAAAGCCAATATTGAGTTTATGTACTTCAATCAGGTTTGGGATTTTGTAGCTTCGCCTGAAGGGATAAAACCCATTGGGTGTAGGTAGGTGTACAAGAGGAAGAGGTGAGCGGATGAGAAGGTGAAAACCTTCATAGCTAGGTTTGTGGCAAAAGGGTATATTCAGAAAGAAGGGATCGATTATGAGGAAACCTTTTCCCCTGTGGCCATGCTTAAATCTATCCGTATCCTCCTTGCCATCGTATATCACTATGAATACGAGATATGACAAATGAATGTCAAGATAGTATTTTTAAATGGCCATCTTAGCAAAGACATCTATATATCTCAACCGGAAGGTTTTATTACTGAAGACCAGGAACATATGGTTTGCAAGCGTAAGAAGTCCATTTATGGATTTAAGCAAGCATCAAGTGCATGGTTTCGTTTTGATGAGACTGTAGAGTCTTATGTTTTATTCAAAACGAGGATGAACTATGCGTGTACAAGAATCTTGAGGGGTTTAATGTGATTTTTCTTGTCTTGTATGTGGATGACATTCTACTCATTGGATATGATGTAGGGTCATTGTTATCTACAAAAATTTGGCTATCTAGTCAATTGAGTATGAAGGATTTGGGAGAAGCCAGCTACATTCTCATGATTAAACTTCTTAGAAATAGGAAGTAGAGAATGTTAGGATTATCCCAAGTCACATACATTGACAAGATGCTAGCTAAGTACAGCATGGACTCATGCAAGGGAGCCCTAATGCCTTGCAGACATGAGTTGTTGCTTTCTTCAAGGGACTGTTCGAAGTCTCAAGAAGAAAAAGGACAGAATGAGTAAGATTCCCTACGCTTTAGCTGTGGGAAAGTCTCATGTACGCCATGCTGTGTACTAGGCAAGGTATCTACTTCGTTGTAGGCTTAGTTAGCAGATATCAGTCAAACCTTGGGGAGGTTCATTGGCATGCTATAAAGCATATTCTTAAGTACCTCAAAGGAACCTCGGAACCACAAGGAGGGGAAGCATATAGTAAGGTAGTACCACCTGGACCGGGATTTTATCCAGGGATGGGATATGGTGGTGGTACAGATTGCCTCATAGAACAATCTAGTAGATCCATTCACCAAGCCTTTGGCTGAGGGTCTTCAAGAGACACTTAGATGCCATTGGGGTGGACACCTAAGAACTTGCCTAGTTTTAGAGTGCAAGTGGGAGATTGTTGGAAATATGCCCTCTTAGACTAGTTTTCTGATGAAAATATCGTATATGTTAATAAAAGAATTTATTTGTCAGCAATTGTTTGTGAAATAATTTTCTTTATTTTGTGTACATTTTCGTTTGGAACAGACCCATTCTGTTTGAATAAGTGATCCATGTGAATGGAAGTCTTTCACAGTAAGGTATGGATCATGGGTTATTTAAACACATAAATAGTTGTTCTTAACTGATTGATGAGAATGAGAATCTCATCATGTTTAGGTTATTATATTATGAATTCCAAATGGAGAATGGCTTACCTTTAGCTAGTGAGTATGCCACTCACTTCATGACATAAGCGTATTTCAAATACGTAGAACAGGACCTGTAGTAGTGGTTTCTTAAAAGTACTATATGGTAGAAACCTAGACTACTACCGCTACAGCGTGGACTAGTACTCTATGACTTGAGTATGAGTTGGTGGTCTGGCGAAGCTGGAAGCATATGCTTTGATATACCATAGTTGAGGTTCTATCGAAGAGCCAATATACTTGTATGTTGGGTATGCGTGACTAGTTAGTTAAGACAGACTTGTACAAGATAGTTTCTACACCATATCGCCCCTTGTGGTTGTCCGGATGATCTAAATATCTAAGGCTCTGGGAAACGTAACTTGGATGTTTGCTTTAGGGTCGCTCCCTTGGAAAGTGGAAACATTCCAGGAAGTCGTGGATCATTGGACTAGAAGCCTAAGGATGGTAGATGTCTTTTAGAGAAGTGTTAGTACACTTCTTCCTCTCTAAATGTACGGCGATGTGTAGAGGGGTATTTTATTCATTTTCACTTGTAGGTCGAAGACTTTGCTAATGCAGCATTGTCCTTGGGGTCAATATTTTCTTATGGTGATATTAGGAAATATTTAAAATGCAAAATACATCTATTTATATAGTAGGGGTATTTTGGTCATTTTAGTAGCCAAGGCGATGTGTCTTTTTGGTCCTCGGAATAGCCCGTAAGTCCTAATTAATTTTTGGATTGAGAAAATGATCTCAGTTGAGAGAGTTTTATTTTATTCGGGAAGTCTAATTTATTATTGGATTGGAATAAAATAAATGGAGAGAAATTTATTATCTGGTTTAATTGGTTAATTAATTATTCAGGATCTGGGTCCAGTTTGAATAATTAGAAAATTAACCGGGACTTAAACTAGAGGAAAATAATTATTACTTAATTATTTATTGGGTTATTTATTTAATTAAATCTCAAGAAATAAATAATCAAAGTTTAATTATTTTTTGGTTCATTTGGATTCATTAATTATTTATTGGGTTATTTATTTAATCACAAGAAAAATAATTAATATTTATTATTTTGGACTTTTTGGGTTCAAGGAAAATAATAAATATTACTTTGGCCCAATAGTCTGGACCATAGGATTTTTCCTGACACAGTTTGGAAGAGTTTAGAGTGAAGTTAAAATTTATTTTGTATATAATATTCGGGTATAAAATCCCGAGAATATTATTTTTATCAAAATAATTATTTTTGGTTTCATGACTCTTGGCTTTTTGTGTGGAAAAATAAAATAAAAAATAAATGTCTCTTGGCTTTCTCTCTCTCTCTTTCTCGTGGCTTTTGCTTTTCCTGGCTTTTGGTCTTCTCCATTGGCTTTTGTTTTTTATAAAATAGAAGAAGTCAGGCTGTGGAATGATGACAGTGAGTTGGAAAGAACAGCCAGAGAACTGGAAAAATTGATCATCATTTTCTCTTCCCATTTTGTGCTCACCAACTGAAAATGAGGCCGGGAATATTCTGTGAACTGGAAAGCTAGTATTCCACCAGAGGAGAAGAAAGAACCAGAGAAGGAAGGACGGAAGCTTCACTGGTGTTCATGGATGCAGTGCACTGGACGTTAAAGGAAGAAGCTGTTCTTGAGCTTCAAATCATTCAGCCATATTCTTCAAGTTTTAAAGGCTCCAAGAGGTATGTTTTTACCCACCATGAGGCTGCCATACTATGTTATATTCATGTTCTTCCATTTTTATCCACTGAAGATGCATGCTCTGTGATTATGTTAATCCTTCAATATATTCTCAAACCGAAGGACATAAACAAACACCCAATGGACTTTACCATTGAGCATTGACTTCACAGCATCTGTGGATCTTTTGCCAAGCTATTCCTCTACTGAGTGATCACCAGCAATTACTCTTATGACGTTTAGAGAATCACCTTCAAAGATAACTTTAGAGATGTTGGCCACATCAGCGATCAAAACAGCATTGAGGGCGGCAATAGCTTCAGCAGCAAAAGTATCACTAGCAAAACCTTTCCCAGCCCAGGCCCAAAGAAGTTGATTCATGTGATCATGAAATACACAGGCAGAAATCGCAATCCCATCATGAAAAACAGTATCAAAGTTAACTTTGACATAGGTAGAGGGAGGAGCCTACTAGGTCCGGGGTAGATAGAGGGCCCGCTTCTTCCAATCCTGACTGAGAGTAGCATCCTAATAAACCTTAGCTGTCCTGGCAATATGGGTAGAGAGCACCTCCCATTTGTGAATCCTCCCTTGCACACAATTGATTTCTATATTTCCACACATGCTCCATCAGTACCACAGCATAGTTAAGAAATTCTCGTTTTTTCTCAAGTGTGAAAGGGAAAGGTTTATCCAAATTCAGCAACTCCATTACCCAGTCGTCCACTTTTTAGGTTGAGATGTTGTCTACTCTAAACTGCCATTTTGAATGCCGCCATAAACATTTAGTAAGTAGACATTGTAAAAAGATATGCTCTATTAGACTGACAAATACAATAGGATTGATCATTCAAATCCAGTAGCCAGGCCAATCTAGCCTTTGAAGGTAATAAATGGGAAACTACTCGCCATAAAAAAATGCTTGTAATGATTATGTAGACTGGAAGACCACAGAGATTTTCACATACTGCAGGGGAGAAGAGGAGTAGATGATAAAGGGGTCACAGGAGAGACGGGGGGAGGGGGGCAGTATTTTGCCTCCACTAATGAATAATTTTGTAAGCTAACTTGACAGAAAATCTCCCTGACTTGGAGGGAGCCCACACCAGTGAGTCAGGTTCCCCAATTCAGGGAATATTAATTTTCATGATCTCCCGTACAATATTAGATGGAAACAAATTAGAGATGAGATCATAGTCCCATGAAAAGTGGTAAGGGAGAATGAGATCTCGAACCAAATTCAGATGTTGTTGAGCCATAGAAACTGGGGGAGGACGGTAATTAGGAATGCCTGGGATCCACGGATCCTCCCAAATATTCACCAACGAATCATGACCAATTCGATAACAGGAAGAACCACTATCCACTATGCAGTACCCCTTTACATTTCCAAATTCCTTTCCAAATCCAGGAAGAACCACTAGGACATCGGTCCAAGTCCACTAGTTGTTAGCCTCAAAGATATTTAGATCGAATTAGATTTACCCAAGGATGATGAGGCTCAATAGATAATTGCCAGGATAATTTTGAGAGCAAAGCCAAATTATTGTCCGAAGCTTTCCGAAATCCCAGACCACCACTGCCTTTAGGCACACGAATAGATTCCTAAGATTTAAGGTATAAATGCCGACTTGAGTCTTCTTTATATCCCCACCAAAAATCCTGCATTAAAGCATCCAATTTGTTACAGGTGGAAGAATAAAACTTTGCATGGAAAGAATAGGGAATGATTGTGCAATGTTTTTAATTAACATTGAACGACCAGCCTGTGATAGAGTGTTAATTTTTCAACCACTGATTTTTTATCGGAGTCGTTCCACTATGCCTTGAAATACCATAGTCTTCGAAGATTTCTTACAGAAAGGCACTTCCAGATAAGTGATATTATGAGCACATTCAGACATGTGAAGAATATAGCGAATTGAAAATTTGAGAGAGGGTTGCACATTTCTACTGAAATGGATCACAAATTTAGCAAAATTAATTGTTAATCCAGACCATTTACAATACATATCCAACAGGTTCTATATTATCTGAGCCTTAATTGTTGACGCTCTACAAAACAGGATCAAGTCATCCACATATATAAGATGGGAGATGTAAGGGCAGTTTCGACCAATTTTAAAGCCATGAAAAAGATGGTTGGACTCAGCAGGAGTAATCATTCTAGATAGCAGATCAAAATATAGAACAAATAGTAATGGAGATAATGGATCCCCCTGTCGAAGACCTCTTGAGCCCTTGAAGAAACCATAAGGAGAACCATTGATCAGTACTGAAAAGGAGGCAAAAGATATACACTCTAAAATGATATTTGTAAATCGATCTGTAAAACCATGAACATTGAAAAATCCTGATAAGGAGAGACTATTCCACTTTATCATAAGTTTTCTCCATATCAATCTTAAGAGTATAAGACCCAATCTTCCTCTCTTCACATTTAAGTGATGCATCATCTCATGACACATGATCACATTGTCACTCATTCCACAAGAAGGGGTAAAAGCACCTTGAGAAGGGGCAACAACTCTATCCACCAAAGGTTTGATACGATCTGCTAAAATTTTAGAGATGACCTTATAAATGACATTACACAGAGTAATAGGTCAGAAATGGTCAACTTTATAAGCAAAATCCATTTTTGGAACTAGGGAGATGAAAGTATGATTTAGAGACTTAAGCATATATCTATGAACAAAAAAATGCTGAACAACAGTCACAACCTTTGCTTCAACAATATACCAGTAATATTTGAAGAAATAGGGACTCATACCATTAGGATCAAGACTCTTACCAGCCTTCATATAAAAAACTGTCTGACGGATAAACTCAGCAGAAGGGATTGCACACAACACCTCATTTTACACAGTTGAAATAGAAGGAGAAATAAGATTGTTAAGATTAGAAAGGAACTGAGGAACAGTAGAGGAGAACATGTTACTATAATATTTCTCAAAAGCTTCACCAATATCATCCTAATTTGTCTGTCATGCATCATTTTCAGTTAAAAAAGAATCTATATGATTATGTCTTCTATGAACTGCTGGATTGTATGCCCTCTTAGATTAGGTTTCTGATGTAAAATCGAATTATTTAATAAAAGAATTTATTTTCGGAAATTGTTTGTGAATTTACTTTTTGTTTGTGCACGATTTTCGTTTGGAACAGACCCATTGTGTTTAAATAAGTGATCCATGTGAATGGTGTTCTTTCACAGTAAGGTATGGATCACAGGTTATTTAACACATAAACATTTGTTCTTAACCTATTGATGAGACTGGGAACCTCATCATGTTTAGGTTATTATGTTATGAATTCCAAATGGGGAATGGCTTACTTTTAGCCGAGTGGGTAGTCCACTCACTTCATGACATAAGCGTATTTCGAATACGTAGAACGGGACTGTAGTAGTGGTTTCTCAAAGTACTATATGGTAGAAACCTAGACTACTACCGCTACGGCGTGGACTAGTACTCTACGACTTGAGTATGAGTTGGTGGTCTAGCGAAGGCTGGAAGCATATACTTTGATTTCTTGTAGTTGAGGTTCTATCATAGGGCCAATATACTTGCATGTTGGGTATGTGTGACTAGTTAGTTAAGACAGGACTTATACAAGATAGTTTACGCACTATATCGCCCCTTGTGGTTGTCAGAATAGTCTAAATTAGCCGGGGCCACGAGAAACATGACTTGGATGTTTGCTTTAGGGTAGCTCCTTGGAAAGCGGAAACACTCCGGGAAGTCGTGGATCATTGGACTAGAAGCCTAAGGATGGTAGATGTCATTTAGAGGGGTGTTAGTACACTTCTTCCTCTCTAAATGTACGGCGATGTGTAGAGGGGTATTTTAGTCATTTCACCTGTAGGTCGGAGACTTTGCGAATGCAGTATTGTCCTTGGGGTCAATATTTCCTTATGGTGATATTAGGAAATATTTAAAATACAAAATACAGCTATTTATATAGCAGGGGTATTTTGGTCATTTTAGTAACCAAGACGATGTGTCTTTTTGGTCCTCGGGATAGCCCGTAAGTCCTAACTATTTTTGGGTTGAGGATTTGGTCTCAGTTGAAGAGGATTTTATTTTATTTTATTCAGGAAGTCTAATTTATTATTGGACTGGAATAAAATAAATAAATAAATAAATAAAATAGGAGTTGAGAGAAATTAATTATCTAGTTTATTTGGTTAATTAATTATTCAGGGCCTATGTCCAGTATGAATAATTAAGAAATTAACCTGGGCTTAAACTATGAGAAATAATTAAAGATTAATTATTATGGTTCATTTGGGCTCATTAATTATTTATTGGGTTACTTATGTAAGCCCAGAAAATAAATAATTAATATTTATTATTTTGGGCTTTTTGGGTCCAAGAAAAATAATAAATATTTATCTGGCCCAATAGCTTGGACCTTAGGGTTTTTTTCCAGATACGGTTAAGAGGAGTTTAAGGTTAGGCCAAACTGTTTCTCAGGATAACATCCGGGTATTTTGAAATCCCGAGGATATGTTTATCAGAGATTGAGAGACCTAATTTTGGTTAAATATAAACAACTCTTTGAAAAGAAAAAAAACCTAATTTTCCTTGGCTAAGGAGACTCTCACGTGAGTCTCTCTCTCTCTCTCAAAGTCTCTTCTTCTTCTTCTTATTTTTCTCTTGTTCTTTGCTAATCAATAGTGAACGAACCAAGGAGAATTGAGACCCTTCCTCTTCACCATAGTGTTCACCGACTAGAGGTTAGGCTGAGGAATATCCCGAGAGTTGGAGAGCTAAGCGTTAATGCAAACAAGACGAAGTCGAAGGCTAGCGAGTGTTCAACCTGAAGCTCCTTCAACTGTGCAAAGCGAGGCGATTCCAGCCGTTCAATCTGTTCCTACGCAACCTAGGAGGGTTAAGGAACGCAAATGTATGATCTTCACGCTTCCGCATGGCCTTTATGGCTCGCGTTTAATTTTTTTTTTTTATCTCTGTTTTTCCTGTCCATGGCTTCCTGTGCTGCGTTTTGCCATCATGAACAATGGTAGAAAGGTGGAAGGTGGAAGACATCTTTGCTTTATTCCACCAGAGGAGTTGTTCTCTTTTTAGTTGCTCATCCAACGCTTCCTGAAGAGAGCGTTCATTTTCCAAGACAAAAGAGGATTGGGAAAGGGACTGAAGGATATCAATCTTCTTACGGATCACCACTATATTCTACTGAATAAGACCAAACACCAATTTATTCCATGATTTAAGAGCAGTTTTTGCATTCTTAATACTAGATACTAGAGCAATAAGAAGTGAACCCCAAATAAGAATTGACCATGTAGACAAGACTATGTCATGGGAGGAGTTTTCATGAGTCCACATAGTTTCAAACCGGAAAGGTCTAAATAGCCGCTTAGACGGAGAAGAAGTATCAAGTAAGAGAGGCTTGTGGTTTGAGGAAAGAGCTATAAAATGGGAAATAGATGCCCGAGGAAACAGCATATGCCAGGGCGCATTTACAAGACCCCTGTCCAGACAAACCTGGATGTTCGCATATCCGGATCTTTTATTATTCCAAGTAAATGGAAAACTAAAGAACCCCAAATCAATTATACCAGCAGAATCTACGAAAGAGCTAAATCCCCCAGATGCAGTAGAGTGAAAAGGACGTCCATCTTGTTTTTTTGAAGAGAAGATTATATTGTTGAAGTTCCCCAAGGTCAAGCAAGGTCCAGAAAAACCCCGACCAATAACTAAAAGATCATTCCAAAATCGCTATTTCTGAGAGTTAACACAAGGATCATACACACCAGTAAATTGCCAAGGAGAGCTGAGTTGAGCACTAAATATTAGACAATTAATCAAACTATTGTTAGCAACTATTATCTGTAGATCATTATTTGACCGCCAACACATAGACAAACCACCAGCAAGGCCAATTGCAGGAACAAAATAAAAATTAAGAAATCCAACAGCAGTTAAAACGTGAGAAATTTTTTCAAGCGAGGATGATTTAAGTTCCGACAGAAATAAAATATTAAGACGATGTGAGGGGATAAAAATCCGCAGAGCTCTAATTGCCTTAGACTGAGAAAGTCCTCAGTAGTTCCAAGCAAGGACTAACATTAAGACGATGGGAGCATGGATTGGCTCGCCTCCTTGACCTCAGTAGAAAGAACAACAGAAGAAAGATCAACCCCCTCATCATCTTGCCTCACAAGATTTAAGCCGACCAAACCTTTATGAGCAAGACGTTTAACATGAATGAATCTCCTACGGATAAGAACTATTTTCTCTTCCGACACCAAAGTCTGTTCCAGAGTAGCAAAATATGGAATGGTTGGAGTGGAGGAAGTCTGTGGCTTATGGGTTGTAAGTTGGAGATAGGAGAGAGAGGAGACCATACAAAGCCCATCTGGTCCAAGTGAATCCGGAATATGGGTCGAAGAGGAGTCTGAACCAGATGCAGAATTGGTGGTGTGACAATCTGACTGTTTGATTTTTTTGGATAAAGGTAGGCCAAAGGGAGACTGTACTGTCTTTTATCGGACTGTGTTAGTGCATGCCCATGTTTCAAAGTGCGAGGCAGCTCCAAAGTCTGAGTTGTATTTTGTTGCCTGCTCAATGGATTAGAGGAAGGGTTCCAAATGAGTGGCAATGAAATGGTAGGTGCAATATTAGGAGAGAGGAGTCTCGGTTCATATGCAGTGGACAGAGTAGGTAGCAATGAGGTCGTTAGCGAGGGAGATGTCATTGGAGTAGTTGAGGAAATGGCAGAGATTATGGCAGTAGGAACATGTAACGGACTGAAGTTTGGAGGAGCAAGTAACGGAGTAACCGAGGTGATGACAAGAAATAGACAAGAATTAGTTGGAGTAGATATTAAGGGCACTGCAATAGAGACAGAATTTGAGTTGGAAGTAGCATTTGGACTAAACTGAAAGTAGTCACCGGATGGAGATTTAGGCGGATTAAGCTCATTCTGGTTCTTCTCAGGTGGACGCCACTAAAATGAAGCCGAACCAGTATTAGCAAAGGAGAGTGGGAATCGAGCATCACACCGGGAAGAATATGGACCAACTACTCTCATCCAAGGTCTAAAGGCACAACGGGGGTCCTTAGGACCAAGAATCTCGACGGATGAATATTGACAGTCTCCACCTTCATGTCCAAGTCGACCACAAGAATAGTAGAAATCTGCTAGGCATTCATATTTGAAAGAGATCCATACTAGTGTGTCACGATCCCGTTGCAGATAAAATCCAGACGGTAGAGGGGAATTGATGGATATTTCAACTTGAATTCTGATGAAGCGTTGGAGAAGTCCACTACTGAACTAAGCTTTATTAGTTGATAGAAACCGACCAATATATTTCCCAATGAGTTGAGCATTTTCAGTAGTCATCTGTTTTGGCGGCAGATTATGAACTTAAACCCAATATATAACCGAATTAAACTCCAGTTCCTCATAGGAGAGATGAGATGGCCAGTCTCTTAGCATAATAGGAGCTCATTTTATATTCCATGGCCCTGAAGAATGTATATATTTTTTGTCTGAAGAAGAAGCAAAGGAGCAGAGAAATGTGTTGACATCGAGGAACGAGACTACCGGTGATTTCCTCAGTTTCCAGGCTGCCTCTAATATAGGTTGAACAGTCTGCAGATCAAACCGCTTGTTGGACAGAATCCTTAGGACCAAAGCAGTAGCCGAGTGAGGGAGCTCTTTCAGGTTTCTTGGAGAAAGAGAAAAAGTACCAGTTATAGTAGGAATCTTAGCTTCAAGTGATTGCATGGTAGAAAGGAAGGATAAACTGTTGCGAAGAAGATTATATAGGTTTGGATATTTCAGGTGATTGTTAGTTCACTATGCCAAGTCATGGGATTCAAAATTACAAGCTCTAGGAATAAATCAAACTTTCCATTGTGGGCACTAGTGTAAAATCCCCAAAGCTTCATCAATGCTAACCTTAGCATTCCACTCCAAGTCCCCGGAATGGCCATTGAGGGTTTGCACTACACTAAGTGAACCCCCTCCAATAATAATTTTGCTTACTTGTAGTTCATCTGACATTTTAATTGCATGATAATTTGCAATTGCTTCTATTCCATACACACTAAAAAATATGTCAGTTCCAGTCCTTGCTCAAACAATGGTCCCTTGGTCATTCCTAGTGATGCAAGCATAAATAACCTCTCAATTTGCAAAAGTTGTATAAAAAATGGTTTTAAGCCAGCCTATAAGTGAGGGCATCAATTGGGAAGGTAAAGACACTACTGAAAGCTCATCGTTAGTTAGAGCATTCCAATAAGACAACGTCACTCTATTAATTGTAAGAGAAACATACTCCTACTATCCACCTCTTCACCATGTTTCTTTTTATTTCTAAAATGCTAGATCATCTCCAAAGTAGTAGTGGTAAAGTTGAGCATCTCTTCATTCTCCAATGTTGGAATGGGGATCAAGAAGCATGTTAATCCAGCAAGCAATACTCTAACCTTGGAAATAATCGAGTCTGATTTGCCATTTGGAATTTAACTAAATGGATGTAACCAGAGGACAGTGCAAGAACAAATGCTCAGAAGTCTCCAAAGAATTACCACAAATGATGCAAGATACCTCATGAATGGGGAAATAAGAGAAAGTCTGGAGTTGGTAGGGAGAGTGTCAGCCAGAATTTTTCATAAAAAAAGTTTATGACGTTATGCAAACCAGTGCTCCACAACTTCTTCCATATAGAATTAGAAGAGAGGAGAGGGATAGTATGTTACCTTGGCGACGTATATTGTAACCGAATTTTATAGAATATCTCCCTAGCTTGGAGGTAACCGATACCAAGGAACTCTATTATTCCTCATGAGGAGGAATCTTAATTTTTAAAATTTCTCTAGTGGTATGCACTCGGAATAAAGAATAAATAAAGGCCATAATTCTATCAACGTACTTCCTTATGCATGAGATCTTTAACAAAAAGAGCAATCAAGGAGCAGGTGTCCAACAACAAAGGTGTAAAGTTGGAGAGACTTGGTATCCATGGATCCTTCAAAATTCGGACTAATGTGATCCAATTCAATAACATATTCCATGTTTAAGTAAGGGCTTATTTGATAAAACTAAAATTTGAAAATTAAAATCTGAATATTTAAGTATTGAATTCTAAACATTAAGGTTTGAAGACTGAAGTCTGAATCTGAAATTTGAATCAATTATAATTTATTTTCACATTATATTGTTTTACAATTTATATTAAATATAAAAAAATATTAATAATTAGATAAATATTTAGGATATTCCGATTTCAAACTTAAGTAAATTTCAATTGACTTAAAATTTATAACATAATTTCAGTACGTCTTAATCAATTAAGCGATAACAAAACTCTATTATCAAATGCACCTAATTAATTAAGCTCTTAATTATATTATCTATTATTAAACACACTTAATAAAATAAGTATTTAATTAATCAATTTTAAGTGATTAATTGAGTTACCAAACATGCCCTAAATCTCTACACTCCCAAATACTATTCTGAATATAGGAAGCATTGATATAACTCTTCTCTAAATCTAGAAACTTTCTACCTCGCAAATATTTTGCCCTAATAAGTTGCACGCATGGCTTATGACCATCCGTGAGTAAGGAAAAACTTAACTTAGCAATGAAGGCAATATTTGAGTCATTAAACTTTCTAGATCCTAGACCTCTCATAATTTAGAATTACAGATAGCATCCCAAGATTTGAGGTAGAGATACCAACCCCCATTATGTTGGTGGCCCTACCAGAAATCCCTCACTAGAGTATCTAATTTGTAACATATAGACTGTGGCAGCAAGAAACTACGCATGACATGAGAAGGAATCACTATAGTAATAGATTGGATAAAGACTCTTCTACCACCTTGAGACAGAGTTTTCCTTTTCCATCCACTCATTTTATACCTGAGTTTATCAACAACCTCGTTAAAATCTTCCTTCTTTAATTTCTTTTTACAAAAAGGAACCCCCAAATAAGTTGCATTATGGGTACATTCTGTCATCCCAAAAATATCACATATGCTTCCTTTAAGATCCTCATCAACATTCCTACTGAAATGAATAATTAACTTCTCCGTATTTATAGACTATCCAGACCAGGTAGTGTACAGATTAAGAACATGTTGCACCTCAAGAACTTCAGAGAGATTTGCTTTACAAAATAAAGTAAGATCATTAGCATACATTAAATAGGAAAAAGTAGGACTATTGTGGTTGATAGGAATCTATTCAAGCAACATACCAAAGTTAAAGAAGGGGATGGAGATTCAAATTACATTCCATAGAGCCTTGGAGAAATTCAAGTTAGGGAAGATTTCAATGGAGAAATCAATCAACCAACCACTCAAACCAAGAATGAAGAGGGTTGTCAAGTAATGGAGGATTAAAGAAGAATCAAGAAGATCAATACTTGAACAACCACTTGTGTGGAAAGCCAAAAAAGCACAAGAGAAGGCAGAAGGCCAGGAAAACTTGCAAGATGGCAGAAGAAAGCCGGCGCCAAGCATGGAAACCGGTACCGGCCCATTGCTGGAAAAATATGGCAGTTGGCCAATGATCAACCAGCACTGACTGCTCAAGGCCAACTAGCGTTGGCTCATGTTGGGCAGACTTGCCCTATTTTACTTGACTTCTATTTTTGCCTTGTTTTGTAGTAGTTTCAATTCTCACCACTTTTACTTTGTAATAAGGTTATTTTAAACTTTCTAAACACTTGAATGACTGAGATTTTATCTCACCTTAGTTAGGTTTGGATACCTATATATATGGCATTATAATGCTTCTTATAATAAGTTGGATATTATTTTGAAATTGAAAGATACTCTAGGGAGAGTTCTTTGAGAGTTCTTCCTTAAAGGTCAAAACCAATCTTGAATTAGCAACAAGTAGATGGCTTCAAGGTGTTAGGAATTCAACACTTAAGATAAGAATTCAATTACAACACCAAATGGAATGTGAGCAAATAAACAAAGTTCACCATATAAACCACACAAACTCAAAGATTTCAAAAAATGATTTATGATGAAAAATTACTAAACAAGCCCCACAAAGATTCAAAGATAGATAAGTTCAAACCAATCGAAAATATCTCAAAGAGTTATACTTCGACGCCTCGAATAGAAAATATTCTCTCTTTGTAGTTCTCATTTTTTCTTCAACCACACAAGTTTCTACAACCTCCTTCATAACACCAATCAATGAGAACAGTTTCTCAAGTGTAATCTCATCTTTTCCACCCACTCTAATTTCTCCACTAGATTTGATATCAAATAAGTATTGTTTGGATTAAAGGGGCCAACATAGGATAAATGAAGAATCATTCTATTATATGGCGGCCTTGAGAGTGCAGAATGCAGAATCTGGTGCAGTAGGTCAGCTGGTAGCTGTTGACAAAATGTAGCATCCGCCAGAGGGCTCATGGAGGTAGTCTCTATCACAATGAAATTGATTTTTTCCCCCTTGATAAAAAGAAACTACATTTGTAGAAAACAAAATATGTAAAGCTATTACTCATCTTTATTACTTTCAATAAAATCTACTTAGCACTCGATACCAATGGCCTCTTTGGATTGAGAAAAAATAAAGGAAAGAAGGGGAAAAGAGGAGAATAATAGGATAAAAAGGAGAGAAAAAGAGAGGAAGGGAGATAAATAATCATTTATGATGTTTAGTTAGGTGAGTTAATTTTCAAATTTGTTATTGACGATATATTGTCTCAATCAAGTCATTCAAAACTTACTTTACTTAATTTAGTCTCTATAAATATGAAAAATATATCAAAGTAGTCCTCCTTCGCAACTATATTGAAGTAATCTTTGGGAGATTTGATATATATATATATATATATATATATATATATATATATATATATATATATATTCTCTTTACCTTTTTTATAATTTTAATAATTCTTATATATTTTTGAGGATATCTTTTTCCTTTTTTTTAAGGTCACAATTTTTTTCTCTTTTCTTTTTCCTATAATTTATCTAATTCAATTTTTTTTTCTCAACAATATATTTTTTCATTTATTTTAAATCATATAAAATTTTTTCCTTTTTTTACTTTCTTAGAATTTTTCTGATTCATAATATTTTATTGATAATATTTTCTCCTATTTCTTTTAGTTCGTAAAAATCTTTTATTCCTTCCTCTTTCTTATAATTCGTCTAACTAATATTTTTTTCTTGACGATATATATATATATATATTTATTTATTTATTTATTTATATATCCTTTTCTTTTGACTCGTATAAATTTTTTTTGTTTCCTATTTATTGTAATTTCTATAATTCATATTTTTTTCTCATTTCTTTTAACTCATAAAAATTTGTTCTATTTTCCTTTTATTATTTTCTGTAATTCATATTTTTCTCAGAGATTTTTTTTTTATTTTAGCTAATAATTTTTTTCTCTTTCCCTTTTATTGTAATTCATCTACCTCATATTTTTTTCGACAACATATGTTTTTTCCATTTATTTGAACTCACTTAAAAATTTACCACCTCAAAAATATGAGCCAAAATAAACAAGAAAAATATATATCGTCAAAAAAAAAAAAATGAGTTAGATGAATTACAATAAAAGAGAAAGAGAAAAAAAATTATGAGCTAAAAGAAATGAGAAAAAAATATAAATTAAAGAAATTACAAAAAATATTTATATAAGCCAAAAGGAAAGGAAGATAAAAATTTTATGAGTTAAAAAAAAAGGAGAAAAAATTATCAGAAAAATATTATGAATTAGAAGAATTCTAAAAAAGAAAAAAATTATATGAGCAAAAATAAATAGGGAAAAATATATTGTTAAGAAAAAATTCGAGTTAAATAAATTATAAGAAAGGAAAAAGAGAAAAAAAATAATTATGAGCTTAAAAAAAACATATTCTCAAAAATAAATATGAATTATTAAAATTATTAAAAAATATATATATAATTATATCAATTAAATCTCAATTTAGTCTTTATAAATATCAAAAATATATTAAAATAGTCCTTATAATTATTGAAATTAGAATAAAAGTGAAAAATGAAAAAAATATAGTTAGGTCAGTGTAACTTTTGAAGCCATAATGCCTGAAATCTAGACATCACAATTGGGCTCACCTGTCTCAGAACGTCCCAAAGCTAATGAGCACCATTGGTTTTCGTTTATAATGCAAGCTTCTCACACGAGTAATTTTTGAAAGATTTAATTGTGATAATTATATGTTTTGTAAAATTAATTTAACAATTAACCTAGTTAGATATAGAGAGAAAAAAAGAAGGAAAGATTAAATATAATATTTAGAAAATGGAAGGGAAGGAAAATAATACTATTTAACTTTATATTTGTATCTATTAATTTGATATAATAATATTAAATATTTTATTTATTAAAAATATTTTAGTTCGTTTATTAAAAATTTATTAAATAAGATCGTCTCTTCCTCTACTTTTGTCTACTTTTAGACAGAAAGGAGGTTGAAGCTTTTGGCCTATTTGAATAGAAATTATCTAATCTCATCTCAAATTAAAATTTCACTTTAATTTAAATATATTATTATATTATGTGATTTTACTTTAATACAAATTTCAATTTAAACCCACATATTTAATAATTTTTTATAAAAGTTATTTTAAACAAATTCTTATCCATTTACACTCTAGTCCTTTACTCTCCTCCCATCATTTTCTTTTCCTTTATTAAAAAACAATTCAAATACTCAAAATTCAAACCATCTATTTTCTCTCTTCTTCCCTCTTTTCATTTCTCTCGATCTCAATAGGCTGTGAGCAAAAGGTATAATTCAATTTAGATTAAATTTATTTTTTTAAATATAAATATAAATATTAATATTGTGATAATGTAGATAAATAATAAAATTTTTAATATTTTATGTATTTATATTAAATTTATTTATTATAAAAAATTATTATTATTTTGAAAAAAAGTATTACTTTTGAAAATCTTTATATATAATTATATGTTATTTTGTAAACTTAAACTTTTTTAATTATTTCATTATTATTTATTATTTCACTAAATTAATTAATTTAAAAAATTAAATTAATTATATAATTTTTAATAAGAATAATTTAATTTTTTAATTAAAAACTCTTTTTCTATGTATCTATGTGACAATTTTTATAATATATCATATTAAATAACAAAAAGTACATAAAAAAATAAAACGAAAATACATGGATTTATAGTGGCATGTTGTAAGCAATTAATTAAATCTCATAATTTTATAGTGTATTTTATTCAATATAAATATAATCTATTTTTGAATATTCAAGATTAAGAAAAAGACTCAATTTATGTATTTTTTATAAAAAATATATAATTATACAGCAATAAAAACTCCTTATCTTATGAATCAAATCTTAGTATATAATCTGAATTCTTCCATTTACTCTATAAAAGACATTGCTATTTTTTTTTTAAAGTTAGATATTCATAGATTCAAAATGGGATATTTTTGTTAAGGCTATAAAGAAAAGGGGTGGAAAAAAACAAGGGAGTAGGATATGTTAGCCCTAAGACATTTGGAGTAGACAATTGGCCCTTCAGTTCTCCAATGCCTCTCCTCCCATCCCACTACCTCCCAAGTTCTCAACCTCATCCCGCAGATATTTCTACAACACAATCTCACATCACATTGCATTCAGGTCGTAGGCGGTTATACTATGCTGAAAAACGATTTTGTTCTTCATCGAGAATCCAGCAATAGCCCAGTCGTCCCCTGAAGATAATAAATTTCGATAGTAACTTCCTTGCCCTTGCCCTATTTCTTTTAGCTACACTGTGATTCTGGTTATTGTCGAATTCGAACGCCTATAGGTTCAAAATTGAATCTTTTTGTCTGGTATTACCTCATTGTGATTTCACCTTTCCTTGTTTTCTTGGCGGGTTTTTGTCGGGATTGAAACGAATGTGGTTTTTTGATGGAAAAGATTGGGACTTGTCTAGTTTTTGCTTTGTGGGTTGATTGAAATTGTAGTTTAATGTTGTTCTTTAGAAGTTGATAATTATTTATTGTGTTGAGCTACTTTACTGTCCTTGTGGATAAATCTGCAACCATATTGGTGTTGTTTTGATTGCGATTTTACTTTGAATTCTCCACCAAGTTGTCTATTTTATGCTGGCATTTTTTTGGAGCAGTCTATTTTACTGTAGGCTAATAGTTTTTTTTTTTTTTTGGTGGGGTGTTGGAGGGGGGTGGGGTGGGGGGGGGATTTGAAGATGTAGAGTCATCTGTTTTGATTGATTGATAATTTGGTACATTGCAGGTGTGTGTAAAGACACTCCATTTTAAAATGGCTGGCCAGAGGAATGATTATGGGAAGAGATTGCATTCTCAACCCGAGAATTTAGCAAATGAAGGGAGTAAGAGAAGGAATCCGACAGAAGAGAGGGAGTCTAATGCCATTGGACCAGAAGATACAGTTTATCGTTACTTGTGTCCCTTGCGAAGAATTGGAAGTATCATTGGAGTAGGTGGGGATATTGCAAAGCAATTAAGAGCTGAAACCCATGCAAAAATTAGGATTAGTGAGACAATACCTGGCTGTGAGGAGCGTGTTGTCACCATTTATAGTTCTAGTGAGGAAACTAATAGCTTTGGAGATGATGGTGATCTGATTTCACCTGCTCAAGATGCTCTCTTCAGGGTGCATGACAGGATTGTTACTGAAGAGTCACAAATAGATGATGGTTTGGAGGAACCTCATCAAGTGACTGTTCGGCTGCTCGTACCATCGGATCAGATAGGCTGTGTTATTGGAAAAGGTGGACAAGTGGTCCAGAGCATACGCAGCGAAACTGGTGCTCAGGTTCGGATTTTGAGCAGTGATCATTTACCTCCTTGTGCTCTTACCTCTGATGAACTTATTCAGGTAACAGGAAGCAATATCAACTCTCATTCTCTTTGTTTTTTGTCCCTTTTTTTTTTTGTGGTTTGGGGGGGGGGGTGGGTGGGTGGCGGGGTGGGGTGGGAGGGGCAAGCGTGTTTGGAGTTGAAGTTTTACAACAGATAATCAAGGCAAAGACATACAAAGAGGCATATAAACTGTATCAATTACGTCAGTTCTCCTAAAAGGATATTTTTTTTTTTTAAACTGTTCTGACTATAACTGCAGCCAATAAAGATCTCCTAGGTTTGGTTGGACCTTTGAATCCTCCTCCAATTTGCAAGACAACACACCACAGTAGACATCTCTTCTGACTGTATATAAAATATTTGGATATATCACTGCAAAGATTATGCCAAACCTTTTTTGTTAGTGCATGTGCAAAACATTCTAACTGCAGCTAATAAAGATCTCCTAGATTTGTTTGGTCTTTTGAATCCTCCTCCAATTTGCAAGACAACAAGCCATAGGAGACATCCTTTTTGGTTGTATGTAAAGAATTTGGATACTATCACTCTAAAGATTATGCCAAATCATTTCCATTTTGGTTAGTTTACATGCGAAGCATTCTTAGTTTTGTCTAGACTGATTGTAATATATATTTTTAATTGTAGGTATCTGGTGAAGCGTATGTTGTGAGAAAAGCTCTTTATCAAGTGTCGTCTCGTCTTCATGACAACCCTTCACGATCCCAGCATCTTCTTCTATCTTCGGCCAGCATTTACCGATCTGGTGGTGCGTATGTCAACATGAATGCTGGTGCCCCACTAATAAGTTCATTGGTGGGTCCTTATAGGGGTTATAGGAATACTGGAGGAGACTGGGCTGCTTCTACAAGGGAATTTTCACTTCGTGTGGTCTGTCCAACTGAAAATATAGGAGCTGTGATTGGAAAAGGTGGTGGTATTATTAAACAAATAAGGCAGGAATCAGGTGCATCAATTAAAATTGATACTTCTGCTGCTGAAGAAGAAGAATGCATCATATCTGTGTCAGCTAAAGAGGTGACTTATGACTAATTGAATATCCCAGCTCCTTGCCCTAGTAAATATATAAAATAAATACAAGTGATGAGCCAAACTGTGATAATGGTGCTAATTGAACTTTTACATCTCAGACATTTGAAGAAGCATCTCCTACAATTGATGCAATAATGCGCTTGCAGCCAAGATGCAGTGAGAAAACTGAGAAGGAATCTGATGATCATATATTCACGACTCGACTGCTTGTACCCAGCTCCAAAATTGGATGCCTTATTGGTAAAGGTGGGGCTGTTATTAGCGAGATGAGGACTGCCACAAGAGCAACCATCCGCATTCTTTCAGATGAAAATCTTCCCAAAGTTGCATCTGCAGATGATGAGATGGTGCAGGTGAATGTCCAATGCTTCTTCTGTGTTTCTTCTGCTGATTATTTCTTCTATGATAGAGAAGTTTTTAGGGTGCATATGCCCAAAGTTCTTTGTTCAATTTCCTTTTTCCAACCTTTGCATACTCGAGAACTTGAAGAAGTAGACGATATCTTTAAACATATTTCTGATGCTCATTAGATCACTGGAGACCTAGGTGTTGCAAGCACAGCATTATTACACGTAATGATGCGCTTAAGGGCCAATTTATTTGAGATGGAGGGAACATTAGGTGCAATTCCATCAGCTCTTCCATTGGTTCCAGTGCCCTTAGATGCAGATGGTCCGAAACATGCCAATCGTGATTCACGACCTCGCAGTCATGGATATTCAACTTACTCAGGTGGACATGATTCCAAGTATATCCTACATGGTGATAGTTATGGTGGCCCACAGGTAATGAACACTTGTATTTAATAGGGTTTTACATCTTCTGATTTCAGATGGTCAGACCCAGCTAACACCTCAGTTATGTTTTTTGTTTTAGAACGTCATGAAGCAGTTTTGCGTTTCATCTCTTGCCACATTTAGTGCATGATGAAAATTTTATTTAGATTGCCATTAATATATTTATTCTGCTATGACTAGATCTAAGTTGTATTATCCTTCAGATTGGTGGCAGAGGTGGATATGGGGGTTATGGCATTTATTCATCTGGGCGATCTGGTAGTTCAGGGTAAGATGTTGTGGCCTTCAAGGTTGTAGTTTACGGTTGATCTTAGCTGTCTTAAAAGAATTATTGAAATATATATCTTCTTGAGAAATTTGGGTTTTGATGAGTCTTGTATGGTTTCCACTCTGGCTTCTCTTACCTCAGGTTATCTAGCCAGAACCCTATTGCGCACGGGAAATCTTATGGTTACTAGATGTTGGTTCTTAGTGTTGAAAGGTAGATATTCATCTCCTTTTCAATGAATGCAGCAATCTGTGTAGCACAGTTAGTAATAGTAGAGATGCGTATTCTTCTCTTTGCAGCTTAAGATAGCCCGAGACCTTTATTTGGATTCTAATACTATTTCTTTGCCTTTTCTCCCTTTCTCTCTCCACTAAAACAGCTATGATCTACAATGATTGAAGCCTGCCCATTACCCTTTTCGATGATGCTTCCAGCCTGAGATCTGAAGACCAGATGAACAGGATATGAGAAATTTGCTTTCAGCCTTGCCCCTAGTTTTGTTGTGTTCTTTAGTTGTGACTGATCTTGATTACAAATAGATAACCTCTCTGGTCTTCTGACTTTGTTCCCTGGAATAACTTCATATCTCTGTTTCTTAAACCAATGAAGTTGGTTAAACTTCTGAATTTCAGTGAGTTTGTAGTTTTGTTTTTCAACAGCATGTGAAAATGGTGGTTTAGTTGTTTTCTCTTGCAATAGATTTTGATACTGCCATGCAGCTCCTACATCTTGTATTTATATGTTATTCAGGTTTTGGATTGGACTCCCTGTGTGAAATACTAGGAAGGAGGTCTTTTGGAAGTGGAGCATTTCAATAATTGTTCTATTTATGCCTCTGTTAACTTTCTTTGACGTTGTTTCATGTTTGATTCTTCAGAATCAGATTCTGTCTTTCTTCCTTTACTCTTCTTCTACCTTTGTTTCCATTTTCTGGGTGGGTTGGGGGGGGGGAAGGTTGGGTGGGCTTGCACTAATGTCCACAAGTATGTATCCCACATGTAGCATGAGGTTTTCCTAGAATTATTATGTGAAGCAGTTACAACAGTTGTGCATGAATGTTTGTGTTCAGCATAGATATTTTTTTGTTCAGAGGCAGATTAATGCTTAGGAGGAGGTCACAACCTTGTGCAACAGTATTGTTACAACACTACTGAATGCTTGTGCGAGAGTTTGTGTTATTCCCTAACTTTTGTTTTCCATGAATAGTTCTTGAAAAGAAACTGCCCTTTGCACTCGATCAATTTACTTCAAAAGGCAGGTCTGTTTTCTTGGTTTGTCCAGATTGGAGATTTCTTGAATCAAATTGGAGCTTGCTAGGTGCAGCTTGATCAGCTCTGCAAAGTTAATGCACAGCTATAGGAGGTATGCATAGTTAGCCTCTCCCTCTTTCTCTGGTTTTACTTGAAAAGAAAGGTGTTTTCAGTTACTTGCAAGGTGATTATCTGTAACGTTAATTCTTCTGACAGGTATAGCAGAACTGAGCTCGTCTGTGAATTATATGATTTAGGAAAGATATTTGCTGGTAATTAGCATGGGTTGATGCCCAAGGCAAAGAAGGTCAACGGAAGTTGGTCATTGCATTATGAGGGAAAAAGTTTTCTATGGTGTGGATGCTAGATTCAATGGTAAAGATATGTTCTAAAGTCACTTGATCGATAGGTCTCTTTATATTTGAGTAAAAATCTATTTTAACAGGAGCCATTCATGTTTATTTCTATTGTTAAGTTTACCAAGATACAAAATTTCTTGGAAAAATACTGGAGTCCATCTGAATTCTTATATTTTGAACAACAAACTAGAGGGTAAATGACCCCCTTGTTGACAATAATTTAAGTTACAGCAGCAGCACATGTTGTATTTGTCAGCAACACAGGAAGTGTATGGTAGGCAATTTGAGTTGTGGTACATGCTAATATATCTGGGTCCGTATCCATTAACCTTGAGAATTCTTATCCTCTGGATGATCCTCTTCTTTAGGCGCATCTTCTAGATGATCCTTTTCTTTTGGTACGTTCTCTAGATGATCATCATTATCACTGCTATCATCCTGTGCGTTTTCCTGCCCGTCCTTGGAATGGCTGCATCCTTCGTGGCTGTCGCCTGTGAGATCAGAGAAGGTTGAATGCCTTCTCAGAAAGAAACACAAAAAGCATATCTGCATATCTGACATGGAAACCCATAATTGCAGATACCTTCACTGTCATCTGAAGGAGCATAAGCAGAGCGCCTCGAACGAGCTTGCTGGTGTGGTGTTGGCTGTTGTGTGTTACGCAAAATACAAAAGGGAATTAGAGAATAGAACCTGTGGTGTAGTTTTATCAATGTGTTTGGGATCTTGAAGGAAAAGTCTCTCATAAATTAAACAAGAACTATTTACAAAAATTGCTAAAAAAGAGGAACAAAAATGTTTTTGTAATCGAGATATTCATCCTTGAAAGTGCTCATAGTAATTTAGACACCATCAAAAGTTATTCGCATGATTGTTCAGTGGTAGAGTGCATGGTCTTGGGCATCAGAAGACTCCACTGTTATGATCCCAGATCCAAGAATCCAAGTTAAAAAACAAAAATGGAACCTGTAACTTAGGACGAAGTTTCTCTAAAGGTCCTTTGCTCCTCTGCTCCTTGCTGCAAAATCAAGCACAAGGAATTTTCTTATTCGGGTCATTTGAACTCCGAAAACGAGCGGCAAACAGATTTGGATTTCAAGAAAGATTAAGCAGGCAAGCGAAGCACCTTTCCCAGAGCCCAGTCTGCAGAATCGAAGAAGGCATGATCATGATCCTGGCAGTAGACGTTCCATGATAAGCTGCAGCAACTGAAAATTCCTCAAGACGAAAGATATTGAAGAAGAATCAAAATGAGATGATTACCTTTGATATAAGCGGATGCTTCTTCCTCAACAGTCCCCCGTACTTTTCCTTGATCCTTTCCTCCTGCAAAGAGAAAGAGTTAAAGAATCAAAACTAAACCAACAAGTTCAAATGTAAAGGCAGGAGCTTTCTTTGGAGTCTCGATGGGAATAACCTCTTGTTCAGAGCTTGGTGGATCTTCTTCAATTTCTGGTTTTGGATCATTCCCAAGTTTTAGCTCCTTGGCATCCTCAGTATTGGTTTCTGACATATTTTATCTCAACTTCTGCTATCTCAAAATTGTTGACAGCCAAAAATGTTATTTGGGGTGCTAAAGAGGCAAGGTTGCGTGATGTTGCAAATCCAGAAAATATTCACAATTGAATGATCCTCCATTTCTGCTTTTATTTGATGCTCGAATTTGGTACCAGATGCTTTTGTGCTAAGATTCCAATGATCCTGAATCCATTCCATTTTTTTTTGCCTTTAAATTTTGCAGTAGGCACTTCCAGTTAGGCTAGTATGAATCTAGTTTGCAGTTAATATTTCAACACATAATCTTATTCTTGATTTTCCCAAACAAAAAAGAAAATTTCTTTTCGGTTTCTTCATTTTGGGTTGAGAAGCATGTGGAAATTTGTTGCCCCAAAGAAAGAATTCAGGAACCGCAAAGACGATTAATAGTTTCTTTTCAAAATAGAAAAGTTTCAGAATCGATTTACGTTTTACTCTACTATATTAAAAGAATTTAAGTATGTCATGCAATGAATGGGAGTAATTGCACATCAAAGGAGGGAGGGGAGAGGATGATGGAATCTTTAGTTGGTAGAAAGGCTTCGTCACATCTATGACAAATTTCAACAGAAAATCATTTCAAGAGATTGGGTCTTTGCCTTCATATTACGTCAAACTTAGAAGATACTAACAAATATCTATAAACCAACAAATCAAAACCAAAACAACAAAGATCACAGCTCCAATGAGTAATTGACGGCTAGCAACCACTGCATCCATCAATTTGGTGGTCAAAAGTTGTCTGAGGAATAAAGAGGTTTAGATATAGTTTACTCTCAAAAACATTTCTATCGGAGCAAAAATTAATTATCCGTCCTCTTCGATAAGAGTTGAGGAACATTTTCTCTACCTCTTTACCGCCCTCACTTTTGACCTATTTTGTTTGTGTGCTTAGTCGTGTATTATCATGATACACGAGCCATCCATGATTGCCTTGAAGTTATGGACAATTTTGAACCCATCGTTTTCCTTCTACCAGAGAGATCAACTGTACCCGAGCTACGTGTAAAAATGCTAGTGGCCATTCCCAAGAATAGCAACGTAACGAGAGGGAAGTGGAATTACATACCCATCCATCATCCCTTATCCAGAAATTTCAATTCGGCAAGTGATAAGATGTCATATTTTATAGACAGCACACAAGGGTTGGATGAGGATTATGAAACATGACATGACCACGTTCTTGTTCTTGATGGGTATCATGATTCCTGAATCCCACAACCTCATACCCACAAATGCGGCATGATGACTTCAGATGGGTTTCATCTGTCATGGAGTCCAAAGCTATAATAGTCAGAGTTCATTATTCCTACGTTACGTTTACCATCTCGTACCTATCCATTACATTCCCTTGCTTCTTTAATCGGTATACATTGGTTCATTGCCGTGCGTTCTTCAAAATCTTCTCTCTCATGAAAACTACTTCTGCATTCGATTTTCTCTCGAATCAGTCAATCAGATTCAATGTCTGAATCAATTCCAAGATCAAGAACGCATGCAGTCTTTCAGGTCTTCCTTTGACCAGTACATTCCATAGGCCGGTACGGTGGATGAGTGAGACATCTTATGGTCTTACATGTGGATGCGACGTTTGTGCGATGCAGCCAAGGATGACTTGCCGGCAAGCTTCAAGGGAAACATATTAGCAAACATTAGTGAAATGAATCCATTTTGGTCAATTTAGGGGTTGGGTGGTATGGTAGGGAGGAAATGGTTGCAGGGGTCATTTCTTGAATCCTTTTTCAATCTTGATCAAGAAGAATGCGTTTGTAAATCATATGTTGGATCTAGTGAGTTTCAAAGGAAATAAATGAATAATAAGGTAAAAATATTATGAAAAAAATACATCGGCAAGTTGTCTTTGGCTACATGGCTCTCTCGCATTCTTATGTTAGATCTATGATGATTAAAACGCGGCTTGCTGTTGGTTTTGGCAGAAGACCTCATGTATGGCCAATCGGAGGTAAAGTCTCTCGATCTATATTGGTGTCCTTGATTGGTGGCTTTAACTGTACAATTTGATCAGAATGAAAAGGCTTACATACGACTGGTCCAAAATAGGAAACTTTATGCAACTCCAATTAGGGAGGTTCCTACATTTCAAGAAACATTAGATTACTAAGGAAAAGGGAATTCAAGAGGAACTTTGGATGACACAAAACATATTATCTATTTGTCACTTCTGTTCCTTTATGGAGTAGGAAGAGGAAATGACAAAAGCATTCAATCTAGAAAATGCATTACACAATACACAAAGAAAGTAGAGTAGGTGGTTTCTAGAAAATAGTCTACAAATAGAGATTTAGCTGCAGTGAGAGTGGGATCATGTACTGCAAAAATGAGGACCTATGTCAGCAAACCTCCTAATCCATATAGCTCCTTTACCATTGGCTGATTAACAAAATTCTGATGTGTTCTTAATTGGCTAAAAGACTTGTATAAATTCATGCTTTCCATCAACCTCCTTTGTGAAGTATCAAAGCTGAAGAGGAAAGTTTTTCACTGAGACATACTAAGCAAGAAACAAGGAAAATGATGGAAGGGAAACTAGAGGCTGCAGGTGAGCCATACACTGCAAGAGGGAGTAGAGGAATTGCGATACTGGACCTGATTCTGCGAATTACTGCAATCGTTGGAACCCTTGGCAGTGCTATAGCCATGGGGACGACAGATGAAACACTTCCCTTCGTTACACAAATTGTTCGGTTCGAGGCTCAATATGATGATTTTACAACCTTCACGTGAGTTTTGGTTCCATGGCTTCATCCATCTTAGTTCATGTTCTTAAGGACAATTTTGTAATAGCATCAGTTAATCTGCGTGTTCTTCTTTGGTAGGCTCTTTGTGATTGTGAATGCAATTGCATGTGGATATCTTGCTTTTTCTCTTCCGTTGTCCATTTTTCACATTATAAGAAGCAGAGCAGGAAAGAGTAGGGTTCTGCTGATCATTCTGGATACGGTGACCTTCTAGCACTAAATTTCTTACTTCTTGATATGCCCGATTTACCTCATTCTATCTTTATTTCTGGTGGATCTAAATTGTGAAGTAACATTATTTGTCTGTAACTTTAACCTTGCAAAATCTACAAAGATAATGCTAGCCCTTCTGACCGCCGGGGCTTCAGCAGCAGCAGCCATAGTGTACCTGGCACACACTGGGAATTCTTCAGCTAACTGGTTTGCAGTTTGCCAGCAGTTTCAGAACTTCTGTCAGCGCAGTTCTGGATCTTTAATTGGTTCTTTTGTCGCGGTTGTTATGCTCATTCTACTTATCCTTTTATCTGGCATTGCGTCGTCCAGGCGCTAATCAACTGGGAGGAACATATGATCAGATATTTACCTATTTCTGGAATCAATGTGCCAAATTCCCAGTGCTGTTTGTTTGTGCATTTCTCATTTGTATAATGTTGTTGGTTTACTTCCTTCAATGCAGTGTCAGCATTATCAATACAAAGAAATCTTTCTGTATTTTGATCAAAGCCAGATTGATAGAAGTTCCAAGCTATGATCAACTACAGAGCATCAAATATTCAAAAGAATATGAACATTAACATTATCAGGTGATTCTTGATTTGATTTCTATATACGATCCTCGAATCAATCCCTCCATCGCATACATAAATTTGACATAAAAACTATAGTCAATCAAATTTGAAATTGTACTTAATGTTAGAACGAAGATACACATTTGACAGCAAAACTTGATTCAGCAGTTGATCTTCTAACAGCTGCAACTTCACTCAAAATGAGATTCAAATTAGACTGTTTGCAACTAACTGCGTCCATATACAAATAGAGAAATTTTTTTCCTTAATCTTCAATAAGAAAATTTCAGGATTCATAATTCATTTGCTAGGCTACTAAATCAAGAAATCCTCGACAGCCAATTTCAGCAAGATTGACACTCACTCTATAGACTGGCACCAATGTTCAGCATGTTGTATTATGGTAGAAATGCCACAAGATCATCTATTGATTTCAGTGTCTTCTCATAGTACAGATAGGATTCGTATATCTTTGGTGTGCGAACATAGTGATCAAACTGAAACAAAAAACATCACCAGTGAGGATACTTCACCAAAGGTAAATTTAATCTACCATCAAACTCTGATTTTTCCGTTTCTTTTGTGAGGTGTGAAGAAAATGAAAATTTGAAATAACTCGAAAGACAAGTCCATACCTCTGCCATGTTATCTACCAACTCATTGGCAGTGCTAATATAGGACTTTCGCTGGCCTTGAGGCACCACGGAGAGTGCATTGGTCATATCTTGCTCAAGATAGGACTGCTTTAGACGAATGTAGAAAAGCACATACCTCCATGACATGTTCTCCAGCATTTCCCTGAGGCTATGCAGTCCATCGGCAGTCTGTCGAATTCGAGCTGCGGCATCTTCAGGAGACAAGCCTGGCTCAAAGAACTTTTCCCTCAAGAATGAACGTGTTCCCCAGTTCTCAGCCAGTGCTTGTGGGATGCTGCCATAATTCAATCCTAGTGCTGCTGAAGCTGCTAAAATTGTGGTGAAAACTCTTCGCGGGAGATTCGTGTTATCTTCATTAGATGCTAAAGTTGCTTGGATTTTTGGCAATGAACGGCAGGGTTGGTTGTGGTGCTGGTGGTTTTTGTCTATCTTGAATTGAGGATTGAATATGGTTGTGGGATTTGTGAAGCTGCTCATGGTTTGGCCTATAATTAGTTGAGATAGGAAAACATTGAGGAGCAGGAATTGCATTGGTCGAGTTTTTGGCCAGTCTTTTCTCGAACACCTTTGCTGTTGCTGCCCTTTGCTCCAAGATGGACCTCTGCTTTTGGTGACATGGCATTCGTTATCTTCTTTTTCAGTTCAAGTAGCCCTCTTCTCATCCCGTCAGCAATCTTTGACCATCCCCGCAAAACGGATTGGGCCGCGCAATAAATTGCACATTGAGTTGCGCGTGGTGATTAGGAGAAATAAATATATGATAGTTTATAAAGTAATCGGGGTTTTTTTAAAGCAAAAAAACCTTATTATTTTTATCAAGTATAAATTAATTTGTTCATTTAATTGTGAGTATTAGATTATAATTGTTTTTATAGTGAATTCATCGTATCATAATAATTGTTTACAATTGAAGTTATTTATGAGATAAGAAAATTTAAAATGAATAAAATTATCGGATCTTGTATTTACCAGAGTGTTTGTTAGGGCTGATGGGAGTAAGATTTTCGTCCTGCTTGTGAAGCCCATCTATCAATTTCCTTTTGTGAAAACGTCATAGTGAGAAGCTTATTATGGAAAAAAAACAGTTCTCAACTCAAGCCAATTAAGAAGGCATAACAATATGAACTACGAAAATGCACTAAAATTTTGCTGCTGCCTGTAGAAAAAATGCCAAACATCTGAAACTCGAGGACTCGATTGGATTATTGAAATGATTCTTTTGCAGCATTCTTATTGTTTAAGCTTGGAAATATTCTCATCCGCTTGTTGATTTGTAGGACAAACACTGCTGAACTTCAATTTTGATAGCATAAACTACAGATTTTGTTACTACTTAAAATCAACAAAAGCAATCTCCCTCAACGTCTTGAAATGGAAACCTTTAATCCATTTGCCATTGAGAGAATTGTCATCATTCTGTACTTGACTAGATGCCCTTTCACCAGTTTAAATTCATAAAATCTACAAAGAATGGCAAGCGTCATTTTCATCTGTAGATACGCTGAATCCTTCCCAAGACATATCCTTGGCCCAGCCTGAAAATTAGTTTGAGATATTAGCAAATATTTGGTAAAAGTCTTATCACAGGACTTAATGAATTTCGTAATTGAGCCAAGTCTTGCAGAGGTAGGTTAAAAATGTTTCTGGTTATACCTGAAATGCACTAAATTTGAATGGAGATGCATTTTGAAAGCATCCATCTTTGAGCCATCTTTCTGGCTTAAAGGAAGCTGCATCAGGACCCCAGTTGTATTTCATCCTCCCCATGGAGTAGGGAACATATGTAACCATGCCTCCTGCTTTTACCCTTGTTCCATCCGGTAACACATCATCCTTCAGGATGCCTTTGGGATCCTACAAAAATGGAAATGGTTAGATGAGACTCTCTCTCAATTCATTCATTTTCTGCTAACAACTTGCAAAATGGTAACTTAACCTGTGGAACAGCAGGGTACAATCTTAGTGTTTCTGTGATTACAGCATGCAAGTAAGATAGTCTCCCTAATGAATCATAACTAAGGAGTTCTGAGAATTGCATTGCTCTCCGATGAAATGATTCGGGATCTTCAATACAATATGGATGCAGTAGGACATTTTCTTCTTCAGCCCGAGATACCTCAAGAGATTGTAATTCCAAGAAAAGCTTCTCTGCTACATCTTCATGTGTCATTATCATGTAAATAGCCCAAGAAAGAGTTGCAGCTGTTGTGTCACGACCAGCAATCACAAAATTCAGGACAACATCTCTAAGGCTTTTATCAGTCGTATTGCTTTCGGGATCTTTACTCAGCTCAATGAATCTTGACAACAAGTCAGGCTTGATCTGAACATTTTTTTTCCCAAGGAGCAACATCACAATTTACAAGATAGAGATGTAGTTTATCTGATTTAGCTTTATAACTAATTGCCAAAATTTACCTTCTTGTTCTTATCATTAGCATCTCCACCTTCTTGTATCTCTGCTTTTCTCCTTCTTATCACACTGTATGTGAAGTCATCTATGGTTTTAACACTCTGGCCAAGAATAGATTCTGATCCCACATTTAAGAATTTCTTTATTTTCCATAGAGGATCAATAAATCTTAGAGTTACAATTATGTTCGCAGCATCAAATGCCCGTGCAAAGGGATTATCTGGTAAATCAGGAGCCAGTGTACCTATTTCTACACCAAAGCCCACCTTACATATGGAGTCCAACGTCATCCTCATCAACAATTCCTGAAAAGAACAAAGTCCAAACCACGCTTAGCTGAGTGCAGCTATAAATGTTATCATTGTTCAAGATCAAAAGAACCAACTTTAAATTATTGCAAGTTATCTAACTTTCCCTCTTTTTATAAAGCAAGATAGTACCATGGCCTCCAGTTCGTACGTAATTTAAAACAATTGGAGAAAAACTTTAATTGCTTTCACGGTTGTTCCGGTCTTAATAAAGAATGCTAATCACCTGCATGTCTATTTCTTGATTCTGGTAAGATGCTTTACTCAGAATTTCATAGAGTTTATAACTGTACTCTCTGAACACTACAGTGCTGAAATCCCTCAAATTCTTGGAAGCAAATTCAAAGCTTGCAGTCTTCCTTTGTTTCCTCCATAGCTCTCCATCAGCATTAAAGATCCCATTTCCAAGCAAGACTTCCATGTATGAATGGTACATCTCGCCCTACCCAAAAAGAAAATCAAAATCAATTTGGTTAATTTCTTAATTCTATGAGTCCTTGTAGCTAGGGGCTTTCTTAATTCTATTCAAGGGCGGTGATGTCCTCCCGTTACAAGAACCAACATCATTCTTGGGGCATGGGACCTGTTGTGATTGAGTTTAAGAAAGTCCGGTCCTCATACGACTTCTATGTGCAAGAAGAATTTTAAAGCTACAAATCAGTATCCATTGGGCGGTTCTTTACAGTTCAGCAAGTCATGACTTGATTCTTCAAGCTTGATGAAAATGACTCAAAATTAACAAAACAATAACAAGTAGAAAAAAGATTACCTTTGGATAATTCAGAAAGTTGGTTTTGAGCACATGTTCTACATTCGCTGGATCTGCAATGTACGTGTAAGTTGTAAACGGCATTGGGACCACGACAGTTTTTGACTCGGCCAGATATTTGACGAGCCAATCGTGCATTTGGTCGTAATTCCACAGCTGCGCGATGGCTGCACCAACCAATGGCCAAGTTTTCGGACCTTTACTGTTCCTCTGCCGAAACCTGTGAAAGAATACCCACGAAATCACCAAACAAGCCACTGTCAACATTCCCATGTAGCCTTCCTGAGTAGGGAAGAAAGGAATACCCATCAAATCGTTTTTGTTATTTCCCATTTTGGCTTTTTATCAAACAAGATAGAAGCATATGTATATCACATGTTAACGCAGACTTTTATATGAAGATCGTTTGAAAATAAGGTGGTGAAGCGTGGGTACACTGAGCTTGTCAACCCTCTTTGTATGCTTCACCTTGAAAAATGATTCACACCCTTGGCCACCCTAACCTAACATTCACTGCTACACCAAAAAGCACCAGGGAATGTCAATGTTATCCCATTAACAGAAGTTTTCAAGAATAGCCCACAAAATATTGGAACTTTTACTATAAGTTCTGTATTGATATCTTCTTACATACTTTAAAATCCTAAGATACATTTGCTATAGATAATATATCACCGATACTTTAGACTATTATTTTTATACAAAAAATGGACGAACGTGAGTTGAACGCTTCTTATCTTTTATTTGATTTGAGTTATATGTACTAACAGTAATAGCAGCAGCTGAGAGAGATGGCGATGACATATTCAGAAACATTAGTTAATGATATCTACGAATATAAAGATTTGAAATATAATAGTACGATATATTCTTGCCTAAATGTTAGAATACCAACCAATGACGTCAACAAGGCTTTGTTTCTAATGCACGCAGAGATAGAGAGAGAGAGAGAGCTTCTCTAATCACATGAAACAAATAAAACTTTAAAGAATAGAATAGATTAAAACTTGATGCTTATCCAACAAAGCTCATTTGCATTACGGCGATAGTTAATTTGCTTGATGGTCTATTCCATGTTTGAAAAGTAAGGATGTCAAATGCCAAAAAAAAAAAAAAAATGTTATGGTTTTGCTCATGCATGAACCAAACTTTCTGGCCCCAAAAACATCATCAAAAATTCTTACCGGAAGTGGTCCAGTAGGTCTATTCTTATTCTTTTTTCAGGAAAATGTCTCTGACGTGTATTGACCATTTTGTGTCTTATCTCTTTTCTGCGTTGTAGTAATCTCTGAAAACTGGTTCCAATTGGTTAGGAACAAGAAGTATTGCTTTCTTTATATGTCCACTCCAGACTTTATCGCATGCCAGAAAGAAGATATGCAGCTCTGAAAAATGAAAAATTTTAATCCAAGCACACACGCCATCCTAGAATGTTTCTTTTTTTTCTTTGATTTTTTTTTTAAATGTTTGGAGTTGTTTGTATCTATGCAGAAAATTGCGTGTGGAAAAGGCTGCTCTCAAATGAAAACTTCCAATTTCTAAACTTCCGATCATATTGCACTTTTAGAATTAATAGGAAAAAAAAACAAAAAGAATCATGTTAATAATTTAAGATCGACTTATATTTTTAAACGTTTAATATTCACTCTATTTGGTACAATACTCTTTTATTAACTATTAAATTAATTATATCTTTTGTTATATGCACGTTTATATTTATTATAAATATGTTATTTCTTTTAATAAATTATACTCATTTAAATAAAAAAAATAGAAATACAATATTGATGATGATAATATATAACATTAAACCCATAAACATGGAATTAATATTGGCCAGATAGATTCATGTCTCATGAACAGCCTCAAGGGTATAATTAATAGTAAGCAAACTTTGATGACAGAAAATGTGAATGATTTTAGGTAGAACTTGTGAGTTGCATGAAATGCTTAGCTATCAATCCCTACCAAACCCAAAATTATTAAGTTTTTAGCTCATAGGACCGTTTAAGGAATGCTAGATGGCATTTAGCAGACTGCTTCACATTTAAAGAAACCTTAGCCCACCAAAAAAATATGGTTTTGATGCTTCCACTAGGAATACTATTATATGAATTTTCTATAGAGATTGCTGATATCAACTTGGAATGACTTGGAAGATACTGTTGTTTTCATTAATGGAGAAGTTCCTTTCTTTTACAAAGATTGATGATATCAATTTGGAAAGACTTGTAAGATATTTCTTTGCATAAAACCATTAAAAATTTTACAATTGTTTGAACAGTTTGTTGATGCTAGCTGCTACAGTCCATTCTCATCCTAGCTGAGTCCTGACCATATCAATCCACATCCCATTGGCCATTTTCCTGTTGTAATTGTCAAACCCAATGAATTGGTCACTGGAATTCAAAAACTGGGTTCACATAAACTGGCTGGTTTCCTTGGAACTTCGTGGCATCTGAATATTGGCTTCCCACTTCGCCTAATTGACGGGGAACATTTCCATTGTTGTTCGTCATCATATTCTGATCAAAGATCGTAGTATATGAATTTTCGCCAAAAAGTTGAGGGATTGAACCCATGTAATCCAATTCCCAGAGAAGGGATAGCGAGCATGGCCTTGGAAATTTGAATGTTGGCTGTTGTTCATGACTAGCAAGTTCATTTGCCACCACTGTTTCTGGACTTTGATCTTCGGCTTTAATGTCCAGAGTTTTTGCAAGATTTTTCTTCTTGTAGATTCTACAAAGAACCCAATCGTCCAACTGAAAACGCACAAAAAACACAATCAATATGACCTTCATCCATCATCAATTCGATATTTTACTCGAATGCTTACGATTTCTTACCCTCATGGAACCATTTTGCCTACTGGGTTGTGATCTTGAATCACTCAAGCGATACTCATGCATAATCCAATCAGTCTTGATACCCTTTGGTGGTCTGCCCTTATAGAACACGAGGGCTTTCTTGACACCAACATATTTGGAACCACTGTAAATGGATTTGTCAGTCCCTGTGGCCTTCCAATAACCAGAAACTGCTGCCCTATTGGGACGAACCCCATTTGGGTACTTCCTATCTCGAGGGGTAAAGAAATACCATTCATTTTCCCCGAATTCGGTTTTCTCTACAAAATCAAGAAACAGTAATCAATAGGGGTACCATCTTTTAAACAAAAATCTCTCAAAAAACAATCTTTTTCAAGCATACTAACCAGGCAATTCCCAAGGATCAAATTTATAAATGTCAACTTCGGGGATGATTGAAACCGGGCATGGCCTTGAAGTAGCCTGGTTTCGAAGGTAGTACATGATTAGTTCCTCATCCGTGGGGTGGAACCTAAAACCAGGAGGGAGATCAGAGCTGTTTCTTCCAACCATTTCTTTTTGCTTTTTTGGGGGAAAGTATTCTTAGTTTTCTTGCCCTTCTTGAAGATCAAGATTGTGGGCTGAGGAGGAGAAGAAGAGGGCTCGTTGGATACCAAGAAAAGAACATGAAAACTAGGAAAGGTTTTGAAATTTTGCAAAGGAGAGGAATGGGCATTTTATTGAAGAGGGATTTTGTCGGTTTGCATGATTAGATCATGTTGTGATTGGCTGTTTTTGACTCGCTTACCTCGTATGAGCATTGCTGCCATACTTGCAAGATTAGGCAAACTCCTTTACTCTTCCTTCCTCCTATGGATAACGTTGTATCGGAATATACTTTCCATATATATTCTTCTCGTGCTCCTTTAACAAACTAATTTCCAATAATTTTCCAGCCCTCAAATTTTTAATCTTCTTTTCCTAGTCAAACCTATGCTCCTCAAACTAGGGAAGCAAGATGATTTTGGACTTTTAGGACCATTTTGTCCAAGTCCTTTTGATATCCCATATGGATGAAATCATGCATGACATAAATTTTGCACATAAAAGATAAGGGAATTAGAAGCATGCTCCCAGTTAGTCGTTTATAGAAACAAAGTAATTGAGTTAACTTCATTAGTCATTTCCTTTATCCCACCAACCACATGTTTTTCTTTATTTCTTTTGACCTAAAATTAATCGATTTCACATATGTTTACATTACGTAAAAATACATACAAATTATATCAGATTTGTAATAAAATATTAATTGATTATATTGTATTATTTACTGTAGACGTTAATTTGATAAGATGTATAAATTTTAATTTTAACATGTACAATTGTTATTGAAAGCTTGCATTCAAAAGCAATTTAATGCATCTGATCTGTTTTCCTTTATGTAGAGCTCAGAATTCTCAGCCAACTGTGATATCTTGCAAGCTATTTGGAATAAAGAGAGTTGAACAATAGCATCTAATGATAGCATCAGCCTATAGAACATTAGGCTTCGAAAGTTGTACATCAATGGGGGGAATATGATGTTGTACAGTTGTAACTTGCTTTTGGCATAGCATCTTTCTTGTTCCTCAAGTACAAGTACATCTGCATGCTTCACTCAAAAGCCAAAAGAAAGAAAAACACCAAAACGCTGCGTAAGCCAAGAAGAATTCCCCAGATTTGTACAGCCAGTCAATAGCGTGAGGCCACTACCCTGCCTTTTTCCTACTCGCATAAGTAGAGCTATTTCTTCTCAAACTAGTACTAATAATTAAAATATCAAGAAAACATTTAAATACCAATAGATTATTAATTTTACGACACGAAATAATAGTTTGCGATTAAAATATTTGTAAAAAACTTTTAATACTTTGATATAGTTAATGTAATAAACATTTTTTTCTTATAGTGACGGTTTTTCAAATAAAAAGATTACAGTAAAAACGAATTTATGTCAAATATTCGCGTGGATAGTTTTCTTTTTTTTTTTTTTAACACTTCGATAAGATTATTAGAGTAATGATAAAGGGATTTGAATTATAAAATTTACCTTAAATACTAAAATCAAACTTTATTGATGACATAAATTTTACTAAGAAGAGAGACAATATGATTAGCAATTTATAGTATTAGCCCAAAGAACTATCAAACTATGTCACTCTCTCATTTCCTATCTTGACACATGATGTTTAGGTTGATTATTCAACTTGTATACTATATTTGCGAGATAATTATATATTTGTGATAATTATTAATTGACTTCTTTTATAATTATCTTTTTATTTGATTAAAAGGAAAAAAACTGACTTAATAGGATTGTATTGACACAAAAGTTTTACTTTTTCTTACAAGTATGATTCAAATAAGACATATCATAACAGAAAATAAACACGTATAGTCCCGTAAAGGGCAGTTATATTCGTGGTTCCTCCAGTGTGTTCTACTTCAAGAAGAAAAAAAAAAAAATCAAAGAAATGATGTGATTTTCCCCAAATGTAACTATAACCCCACCTCAAAGTGACACGTGTTAGAAAATGGGATCTAGACAAAGATAAGCATTAGAGAGAGAAAAAAAAAAGAATTAAAAGAATAAAAGAAAGAATAGTATAGTTGAGGTGAACATGTGGTTCTTATCCATCCACCCCAAAGCACTGGGGTCATTATTGGAGAAAAATGGGTGGCTTTTGCAAGTATTTTTCTTGGGATTGAAAATTTTAATCATATTTATTTGGAGGCACGTGGTCGGATATCCCCCTTTGGATTGGATTGGATTGGGATTAAAGATCATCTATATGCTTCACACTTGGCATGGTTTACTCACCCTCTTAGCTAAAGAGATAATGAGGAATATTCTTTTCAAAAATTCAGCCCTTGAACTTTGATCAATACACTTGTTTTGTTTATTTATTTATTTTTTAAATAATTAATTTAAATAGCAATAAGTTATATAGAGAGTTTAAAAGATTCATAATAATAGGAAAAAATATCATATTTCGAAATTTATAGTAGATATAGAATAATATAAATAGAGAAAAGATAACAAACATTTAACAATTAATTGCTTAGTTTTCCTATTACCATCTTCAACCAACATTATTTCAACGAATTTAAACTCACCTAATTTTGTAAAAAGTAAGTTAAAGGTTCCTGAAAATATCAGTCTTCTTAAAAATTGTCTGAGAAGGAAATGAGAAAAGGAGAAAGGACCCAACTCAATGGGTATCAAATAACCTCTAAGTAAACGGAGAAATAATTGTAGATCTAAGCAGATCTGCAGAGAAGTCACGCCAAAAGGCTTGGGAGTTTGATAAACAAGGTTAGAAAGGTAGATGGTCAAAGTAGACGGTCTTTGCACTTGTTTTAGACTCCAAAGAGCCTTTAGATATTTTAATTCACAATGACACATAGGCTATTTTAGATGAGGTTATTAGTGTAATTTAGAGTTAACAGTGCCGACTTATAACTCGATTAATTAAAAATTTTAAGTTAAATAATAAGTTTTGAATTGAATTAAATTTTTTATTTTGTATATATTTGGTCGACTTTAATTTAATATAAAAAAATGCACGATTGATTATGTGAAATGATATGAAATAATACTAATAATAATTAAATATTTTTTAAAAAATTAGTATCAAAACTATGAATGGGGTCAAAAGTCATATCCTCTGAAATGAATGAAAAATGATTTAGGAGAAAAAAAACAAAGATCTAGATGGGTACAAAAATTATGTGGATAGAAATTAAGAAGCATTTTAGAATCCAAAAATTTGCATAATCAATATAAAAATAATTGTATATTTCCATGTCGTTTCTTGTTTGAGGTTGATGTTCATATAATTCAATAGCCTTAGGTTACCATGTATGGTTATCAAGTGACGGGTCGAAATAGTTAGTAGCATAACTAAAATTCTTTATTTTGTATTTAAATTTAAATTTCTCATACAATATAATTTTTTTTTTGAAGGGTCATACAATATAAACTTAATATGTAGGATCTGTATAGTATATTATATTTTCTTCTATACTTTTTTTATTTCAAGATAACTGTCACTTTTAAAATTTTTTATATTTTAAATTATTTATCACTTTATAAATTTAAGAATGTATTTATTATATTTTTTTCTAATTATACCTTTACTATTTACTATATTAAACTATAATATTAATTAAATCTTAAACTTCAAAATAAGTCTACAGTTTTCAATAAGAACAATTAGGTTTTTTTTTTCATTAAAAACTGTATACATATCAAAGTTTCCTTAATTTGTATGATTTGTATAATAGTGATCATTATTTTGAAATGAAAAAAAATATATTATACCCACTATTACAATGAAAAAAAAATATTATACATATCAAAGAATCTCTCTCTTTATTAAAAAGTAATTAAATTTTAAAATTTTATATATTGTAAACATATTTAATTTACTTTTATTTTTTCACTATAAGTGCACAATACTCATTATATTAAAGAGGGGGTATTTGTGAAAAAATAACAATTAATATCTTCTTAGTTTACTAATGGGACATAAAAATTGGAACAAAAATTTTAGTTAAAATAGACAAATAAAAAGAGACGAAGGAAGTATATAAAATCTGTGATGACAAAATATTTTACATTAAATTAAAATATATAAAAGTAATATATTATAAAGATATTTAATTACTTTATAATATATAATATATTATAAAATTTTTAAAAATTAATTAGAACTATATATTTTTTAATTAATTAATTTTAATTTACTGTGGTGTTGCTACTTGGCAACTAAAATTGCGTTACAGTACAAGGCATGGTAACTTCCTCTATAGGTAATTTAAAAAATCATGAGACATCTTTATTATTATTGTTATTATTATTATTCAAGACTTGGATAAAATTTTTTATTATTCATGAATTTAAAAAGTTACTAGACATGTCTTTTCGTTATTTGATGAAAATTTAATTTTTTAATTTTCAAAATAATATTAAAAAAGACATTTTTTTTTTATAAAAAATTATACACTTCAAAATTCAAAATCAAATTATGAAGAATTTATAAATTTTAATTAACAAAAAATAGATATAAACATTATATAATTTAAATTATAAAAATAAAAAAAATTTATCCGAACAACATTCCGTCTTAAACGTCATATGTTTTACGTACTAGAATTAATATTATAATGAGATTAAAATTTATCCACACGCAGTATCGGGTAGGAGGCGGCTTGTCGGACGCAAGGTTTTATTGTATATCATCGACGTGGCTTTGCCTTTTGTACTTTTGCGATGTATTCCGAGAACCATGCTAAGGTACAATTAATGATGCGTCCTTTCCGAAAATAACTGCGATAAAAACCCAAGCAGGTAACGACATCGTAGAATGATGTCAGCATTCGATCATGTGACGTTTTCAAAAATCGTTCTCCTTGGCGTGTGGAGGCCACCCTTAATGTGGGTCCCACTGATTTAAATAAAAATCATAGTTAATTTTTTTTTAAAAAAAAGGGAAATAAATTACAACAAAATAGCATTTTCACGCATAGACATAGTCAATTTCTACCTAAAATGGGTGGAAATTTTTTTCATTCCAAATTTGGGAAGAAAAAGTTGGAACACAGTGATTATTAATTTATAGCATTTGAATATAACAAATATTCATTTTTTTCAATTTTAAATGAAATTATTTATAATATATAAGCAATTAATAAAAATTTCATCAAATAAAAATATATATTCATATAAATTATTTAGTTAATATTTTTTACATTGCATAAGGAATCCTAAGCTAAATAATTTATAGTAATCACGTTTTTAATAGAACAATAAATTTGTATTATAAATTAAATACAATAAAAAATATCTGTAAATACAATTACAAAAACATCATCATTCAAATGATTAAGGGTAAAACAATCTTTAAATTTTTTTCCCTTGATTCTAACTATTCTCCTAAATAGAATTTATCATATAATGATTTTATCAACCAAATACTAAAATAAAAACAAAAGTTAAAAAAACTATTTCATTCTAACACATGTTGATATTCTCTATAATTATATCGGCAAAAAAAATAATAATAATAATCTAATAGTTTTTCTGTGCCCTTGAAATATTGTTGGTCTTTTACTAAGGTTATCAAAAAATTTAATTGCACTAAGGTTTAAATTTTATATAAACTCATGCAAAGTTCATTAGAAATAAATTAAATTAGAAAAACAAATGGAGTTTTCCAAGAATCTCAAAATAGTAATATACAGCATGGGGTGTTTAAATTGAATATTCATTTGATGCCTGCTTTTTTTTCTCATACTCCAAACTACAAACCATAAATCTATGGAGAAAAAAAAAAAAAATTGTCTGCTGGTCAACAATTTGACTTGAATGGATAGTGTTCTTGCTCTTTCTATCTCAACTGCTTAATCTACTTATATAACTCACGTGATTTTTTTTTTCAAAAAAAAAAAAATAATTGTTATTAGTATTTTTTGGAAATATAGATGAGATTTGGTCAAGACTGAGAAAAGAAAGAAAGGTATGGAAGAAAGAAAAGTATATTAGTTTTGGGGTGGAAAATAGAGAAAGAAAAATTCTTTGGGCGGTTTCAGTGGAAGAATTAGAATTCGATACTTGTAATTGGATAAGTTTTGGGGTTTTACTTTGTTTTCCTCTTTGCATCAATCTTCATGCCCTTTACCTCTTTCCGACTCTTGCCACTATACCTTGGAGAATTTCTTTAAAAATTAAAAATGATATTTTTCATATTAGAATATTATCCATCAAATGAGAGACATAATCATGATAAAATAATCTTATGATCACAAATTTCTTGTTAAGAAATAGTAAAAAGAATGGAAAATAAAAGTAAATATATCCATAATAAAAAATAAAAGAAGGGTAAAACTTTATAAAAGTCAATAGCTATATAATTTTCTTCATAACCCCTTTCACTTGGAACTTTTCAACATACTGAATTTAAGCACATGAAAAATTTGTTGAACATTCTGTTCATTTCCCTTCACAAAAGATTCCTTATTGAATAAATTTTAGACCTATCAGTTTCTCCTGAGGTATCACTAAAAGCAATACTCTTTACATTCAGTTGTCCATCCACTATTTATGTATAGAATGACATGCTTTTTAAATTATTAGTGTCAGCTCGAAATTATAAACCCTTAATTATGGTAGTTATGAAAATTGAACAACTCTTATAAAATTAGTTCACAGTTGACAATAACATCTAGATAACCCTTGAAATGATAAAAACTCATTAAAAAAAATTAAAGAAATCCAGCTTTGTCAAATTTTGCCACATTAACATTTGATGAATAAGGATGCAGAAGTCTACCCACTCAAATGCCAACACCAACTCCCAAAATCAACTGGCCAGTATTGGACATAAGATGAAATCTCCCCTACCCTTCTTGGGTTCTTATCCAGAAAACTTTGTAGATTCCCAGTTCTTTCTTGAATTCTGGCAGCCGACAGTTGATGCCAAGAAAAAAGAAGGCAATGAAAAGCCAAGGGAAGCAATAGGCCAATGTAAGATGAGAGGAATAAATAAAAGCCATGGGCAGGAGATCTTCTTTTTTCTCTTCTCTGTGAAGAATCAGCTATTATTTAATCATCAAGATTATTGCCAATAAACAATCAAATACAAGAAATGCTTTAATTTGTGGAGATGATCATGATTCCATGAAAGAACATGATCAAATTAAAAAATACAGTCAGATGTACTTATCAAAAAGACATCATCAAGAGGTTAGTGCTCAAGAGAACTTGAACAAAAAAGGTAATAGCAAAATCAAGAAAACTTAGTACTCGAATGTGAGTTCAAAGCTGAAGCAGAGTCCTCAATGCTTGTTTTTTCATGGTTTTACCATAAATCCCTCTTCCAAACTTCATTGCTTTCTCCATTTCCACCATTCCACACCCAATAGAACCATTTCGCTTCAGACCTTCCAATAAGACCTTGACTACTCTCTCATCACTTCCCACTGCATCCACAACACCATCCACCACTGTCTCCATTGCTGGTATTTTCCTTCCCCATCTCCTCATTATTTTCTCTGATTGGTAAGCATCTGAATAAGCTGTCCAAAATGACGCTCTCATGTAGCACTTTCCTTTCCCTCTCACCATCCATCTCTTCATACCTTCCTCCAGTCGATAGATGACGCCCCCCGTATCTAGTCCTTTTCCAAGAATCATTTCAACCTCTCTCATTTCTTGTTTATGACACAAATCTTCCTCAAAACTGCATCTCCTGCAACTACAGCTAAACCCCCAATTTTTGGCCTGTTCATTTCGATTGTGGAGTGGCTGGAGCACATCAAAATAAGCAAACGTGATCTCTTCACCTGCTTTGATATCCCTAGATGCATGAATTATTACGTGATCACCAATATGCAAGCGCCTCACATTAGGATCACAAGAATGGTTGATGAAAGAAGCTAATAACCACAGGCCAACACCATAATAACCACTATATTTACCTAAAACCTTTGCAGAAACCGAGTCTTCCACAAGGGAATTCACGTCCAAAATGCTTAATATCTTTTGAACATCAACTTTCTGATCCAAGAATTTATTCTCCTCTGCTTCAGGCCTAAACAAACCCATGTCAGGAACCTCCTTATCAGTTTCATTTTCACCGGTGGATAACATATTAATCAAACTGTAGGTTCTACTGCATTTGGTGGCTGATTCAACCACTTTGTCAATGAAATTCTTCCACATAACTAATTGTGCATTTTCACCTGAAACTTCCACGGGCAAAATGCCCCTTTCAGTTGCAATAGCTTTGGTGGCCAGCAACACAGTGCCATTGTCAATGTTCTTTGTTGTAAATAGACCGCGCCCACTAATCTCAGAGATCTTGATCCCCACCGCCCCAATGTACTCCGGGAGTTCAGGAATCTTTTCGCGAAATCCACTAAGAATCCAATCAGAGAGATCAAAGGCTCCAGTTTTTGACAAAAACTCGAGTTTCTTGCATCTCTCCAAGAGCTCATTAAGAGTTTCAAAATTGACAGTGGCCTGAGGATCCAGATTAGCTGATTTGAAACAATCCGAGGCAGCTCCATATCTGTTGAGATTGAATAAGATCTTACCTTTGCAAATCAGAGTCTTGAGATGGGAACTCTCAATTTTCAGTGCTTCATCACAATCTCTCAATGCTGCTGCATATTCTCGCAGGCGAAATCGTGCTTCGGCCCGATTTGACAGAGCTAAGCAAAGGGATTTTTGCTGCTTCGAGAGGTTGTCCGGATCTGAGTGTTGATGAGTCTTAAAAATGTGGTCTTGACAGACAGAAATGAAATTTGAGTAAGCCTCTATCGAGTCCTTCCATTCTTCTCTTAGGAGGAGCTCTTTGGCTTTGGATCTCAAATGTTGCATCTTTCCTTCTTCAGCCATGTCTGACGGCTGCTCTTCTACTTCTCTCATCTCTGGATGGGGATTTGACTATGTTTTACTTTCTACCTCTCTTTGATCTTACTTTCTTGGCTAAGTGTGTCAGTCTTCAGAAGTTCTATGAAGAAATTTGAATATGGGGAATGTAACGGTCATGCTATAGTAAATACTCTTTCCAGGTGGCCATCGCATGTAAGCAACCATAACGGCTATTTTCGGGGCCACGTTTGATTCGGTCAAAATCCAGCAGCTTGGATTTACACTTGAACCTTAAGGTAACACTAATAAAATAAAAAATTATTTTACATATTCGTTATAATTTTAACAGTTTAAATAATTTTTTATATTAAAATTCGACTTAAATATTTATATTCGCATATTATTACATCGTTTCAAAATTTTTTTAAAAACTAATGAAATCAAAGAAATTAAATTATTGGACTGTGAAATTGACATTGAACCTATAATAAATGAGGTTTCAAACCCAAGGTCTAAGCGAAGGTTATGGAATGGTCCATCTTGACATTCTAATGATACAATATGGATAAGACTATTGATACAACATCAATCTATATTCAATCATCAAAGCTAATTAGACTAAGTTACATAAGCCAATAAAATTTCCATTTCATTCAGCCTTCCCTTCTTCTTGAAGTGTCTTGGTCCACAGAGTTGGGAGCAAAGCCTTCCCTCCGATAGAGTTCCAGCTATTTTTAGCTTTTACCCCATTTCACCGTTGTTTCCTCGTATGACAAAGGATCTTGAAGACTCTGCAATGGTGAATATTCTCACGGGTGCCGAAGAATGGCAGAAACATGAATTCCAAAAGTTCACTTTTTGAGAAAATACATTCCATCTCTAAATTCTAACTTCTCTTCTGCAACTAGACCAGATAAGAAGCTCTGTAGCTGTTGGAGTGATTTGTCATACCGAGGATCGGCTATGCAAAACATCTGCCGCAATCATGTATTTTCCCATTCACTTGTTGCTCATAATATGATATCATTCTACATGAAATACCATGTAACTATGGTTACCTTGAGGGTGTTATGAATTCTGTCCAATGCCATGCTGCCAAAATTGGTGAGCATCCCCGTAATAAATTTCTACAAGCAAAACCAATGTCATTTCAGTAGTATGCAAGGCTGCATAAGGCACTGAAAGTACATGCAGCTAGTGCAACTCAAACCTATGTGCTTTTGCATCTGAATTTCTCTCTGGAATCATTAGTGCCTGCATCTGCAGGCATCTTATTTCCTTACGATCATTAGCATATTAGCATTTAACATCCGAGTAAGATTACCAAGATGCAAAGTTTCTAGATGCTGAACTAAACAATGAAAAACCCTTGGCTCTATCCATATAAGAATTATGCCAGATTCTGTAATCTTCCTTGCTGTAAACATAAAAGGAATACACCTCATAGAATTTCAGAGTACACTAATTAACTCTGAAAGCAGAACGATATAAGCAAATGAAAAGCAAACAAAACTTGCATGAGCACTAAGCTAACTAATTCTGAACTGTGGAGCTTTATACAGAAAATATGCCTGTGCATGTATTATTTTGTCCTTCATTATATCTATAAATAAGCAAATCTGCTTTACAATAACAACCAGAAATTATGAAAAGAAAAACTCTGATTTGCACACATTTTCCCAATTCCCCATGGTATTAATTTTGGTCTTCATTAAATCTACTTTACAATAACAACCAAAAATTATGAAAAGTAAAACTGATTTGCACACATTTTCCCAATTCCCCACAGCATTAATTTTGGTCTTCATTATATCTATAAATAAGCAAATCTACTTTACAATAAAAAGGGCAGCCCGGTGCACAAACGCGTTCCCGCTAGGCGAGGGTCCGGGGAAGGATCCCACCACAAGAGTGTAAGGGAGGCAAGCCTTCCCTTGCATTTTTTGTGCAACAGGCCACGCCCAAGACTTGAACCCGTGACCTCACAGTCACACGGCAACACCACTACCGGTGCGCCAAGGTTTCCCTTCAAGCAAATCTACTTTACAATAACAACCAAAAATTATGAAAAGTAAAACTCTGATTTGTACACATTTTCCCAATTCCTCATGTTTCATTTTAGCTCCAGTGACTTCGTTAATGACTTTTAATCCTCCTCCCCCCCCCGGGATTCTTTTGGCTAATATATTACCCTCCGTTGTTCTTGGCTGTTGAAAAATATATAACCTAACACCACAAAAGAGGCCTTATAAGTACTTTAATTTACTTTAACCTAACTAGCTGATATGGGATACCTCAAACACCCCCTCTTGCCTAGGGCCGTATATCTAGGACGTGAAGTTTACAGGGGTAACTAGCCAATATAAGATAATTCAACATCCCCCACACCCACGGCCGTACATCTGGAGTGTGAAGTTTGTATGGGTAACTAGCTGCTATGGGATAACTCCCCCCCCCCTCTTCTTTCTTTTCTAATGCCCAGGGCTGTACATCTGGAGCGTGAAGTTTTTAGGGGAGATTGCCAAAGACATCTAAGAAGTACTTTAACTCACTAGCTAGCTGGTGTGGGATAACTCAATATTCCCTCCCTCAAACCCAGGGCCGGACATCTAGAGTGAGAAGTTTGCACAACTAGACATTTGCGGGTGGCCCAACAGTAGACTAGGTGACTTTGGTAGCATGTTAAAAACATGTGAGCCCAACTGCACCCTAAAAGCTGTTTTGTAAGGGGGATTGCCCAAGACTTATAAAAGGTACTTTAACTCACTAATTAGCTCACGTGGGTTAAGTAAACATTGGCAAACAAACATCAAATTTGTTCTTGCAGCATTTGCATAGTCGTGATCTCCTAGAGACGAGCTACAGTCTAGAATCTAATAAAGGCGAATAACAGGCAGGGAAAAAAAAGGTTAGGGAAATATGTTTGCGTAACTTAAATATTTTGGCAAGACATCAGCATTTTTTTGATAGAACAAGAAAAAGAAGTAAAAAAAGGGTCAAAATTCAACTAGAAATAGCATGGGACTTCATTGCATGGAAAATAAAAAAATATGACCAATCTCCAGACACATCCATATAAAGCATATACCTCATACACAGTCATTTCCTTGCGTAACTGATCCTCAGCAGAAGCCACTGCTCTTTCCCCATCTTCATCAGCAGCCATAACCTCCTCACAAGTTCCACTGCTACCAACAGTTTTAGCATTGTCAGTCATTGCCTCCACCAAAGTAAATCTATTATCATGGGTATCCACACCAGCTGATTCTGCAAGAACTCCCTAGTTGATCAAGCAAGAAGAATTTATCACCAAATGTTGCCTTTTTATCATTTAGATCAAATGAGAGACATAAATAGTAGCTATGTGGAAGCAAGAAAAGAGGTAATAAGTCAAGAGATCTAAAAAATGAAAATGGAAGCTAAAGAACATATAACCAGCCATAGAAATACAAAGACAAGATGAGCCCCTATAAGAAAAAAGATATTACTTTCAAAATTTAAAAACATAAATAATAGAAATATGAAATTCTTCAACCTGGATATTAGTTCAAACTAGCTGGCTATCCTATTTCCCTTTTCATGCCTCATCAATTGCTAGCAAAATAGACCCTGATCTAGGATCCACACATAACATGGGTGCTTGAGCAGGAGATATTCAACAGCACAGATTCTAAATATCTTTGGTTTTTTAAATAATTCTCTTCATCAGAAATGGAAATACTTCAAATGGGATACCTAATTTATTTGTCCTATATACTTCTTACCCCAAGTCACAATCAGAAGACCTTTCTGATTATGGCTAGTTTAATACCACATTACAAAAAATGAGAAATCTCATAACCAGTGGTAGAGAGAGTGAATATACTTTGCTAACCCAAAAGCTCATTCTCCGGTTCAAGATGTCCACAGGTACCCCAAGGACAGCTGCTAGATCCTTGGAATTCCAACTGCAAGCATGAAACAAAGGTTTGGGTCACCGAGCTGTGAACCATGTGCTTTTCATAGCAAGTTAAATTTGGAAGGGGGCCGGGGAGGGGTGTGGGGGAGGAAAGAATAGCCTGGTGACAACCTTTTCTGATCTTGAAATTGCATGATAATTGAAGCCTGAAGAGGAGTGACTGTGAACTGTAGCTTTCTATCTTCAAATTGCAACTCCAACTAAAACAGAATGAGGACCACAAACAAATACAGTATATTTGGTTTAGTTTTACAAAATAAAAGAAATCATTTTTAAGGTTTGTTTCCAAGAATAAATAGACCTAATGCAAATAGGGTATCACTTTCTGCTAACTGCTTTTTTAACTAAGCAGAAACAATAATTAAGATAGAACATTGCACTAAGTTCCACATGAAATTCTGCAGCAACAAACCTTTACTGTACCAAGATTTTTCTTCCAAAGCAATTTACGGGGAGTCTTAATTTCATGAAATCTATTGGCGTAATCACTTAAAAGCTCATCCACAGGTACTGGTAGCTTTAGAGCTTCATCCTGCAAAATCTTTGATAATTACTATTTGCATGTATGAATATGGTAATGATGACACCAATTAAAGGCGCAAATAAATAAATAAACCTAGTGGGAAAAATAAGCAAACACTCACTCCACCAATCCTAAATTGATGTCCACATTTTTACTTTGAACGAATATTTGGGACAGAATCTTATGTGTTAGTATTTTATATTAAGAAAATAGGCATTATTGTGAAACATCACAAAAAGAAAATGAAGACATTCATTTTGGAACCAATGAAGCATTATAAATATGAATAACAGGATCATCTCTAAACCCTTCTTTCCCCGCCTAGTTGCCATCGAACCCCAAAATCCTCAAAGAAAGAAAGAGCAGGAAGAAAGATGGAACAAATTTAGTGAGATATTTATTCGTAAACATATCATCCAGAAAAAAATCTTGAATAGAAGCATTTTACAATAAAGCAATATTTTGATAACTCCAATATTTTAGACGCTTAAGACCTACAAATGGAAATGCCAAAGGACACTGCAACGAAAAATTAAGGCATTTAATTTTGCCAGTCACCTACTCTCCCACTGAATTAGCAGCTTATGGAGAAAAACCCTTGAATGCTAAATACCCTCAAAGGCAATTGACTCTTAGAGAAATATTTGTCAAGTGTTCAGTAATTTCCCTTTCTTCAAAGCTGCTGGTCTAAAAAAATTGTAGGTAAAAGTAAGGGACAATCTGTAAACCTGGATAGGAGGCCAGAAATTTGAAGAGATAATGGTAGAACTAAGAATATCCAGGGACAAGTCATGCTTCTCTTCATCAGAAACTGTACCACAGGTTCAAAAGATAAATTGCCGAATAGATCTCAGGAACACAAATTTAAAAAAAAAAAAAAAATACACAAGCTGCAAAAGAAAATTAGTGAAAACGATAACCTGGTTGAGGTTGTTGTTTGATGGTTGCTTTTATATTTGTGTTTGTCCTTTTTGAATCAATTAGATCATTCAGCATAATTTCACACCTCAGCATGCTACTCTCTCCGAAATGAATCTGCAAATGATAGCATAAAGTCAAACTTGAAAGTTATTAATTCTGCAAATTTAATGTACAGTGAGAGAACTCATGTAATTGAAAAATGTCCTATTGTCAACTGAATACCTTCAGGAGTTCCAGAGTGCGTATCTCTGAGTCAATTTCATAATCAGATTTGTTCAGAAGCTTTTCAGCCAACATCACACGATATTCATTTACCAGCTGATCTTTTGAACCAATTATTCCAACAATCATGCCAAGTATGTCGACCTTCCTTCTGTTCCTGCTTCCCTTTAATGGGTCAGCCTCTACAGGATCAGGCTCCCAGCTTAAGGGGTTCATTTCATTAAGGAAATGTCAGAAGTCATATACAATATGCAAAATTCATCTGCTTAAGTTAGAGTAGATATTTAATGCATGTCATTGCATGACAGCACATATATACCGCTGTGAATTGATCCAAGCCTGTTTGTCATCAGTGCTGGCATCTTCATCTGCACATGTATTCTCTTGATTTTCTTCATCCCTATTTAATTCTTCAAGAAGGCTATCTCCAGCACCTGCTGATCCGCTGTTACTTCCACCAGTTCCATCAGTGAGCATGGTAACAACGCATTTGATGGTATCCTTTCTGCCCCTAAGGTATTCCCTTATTGGTTCACTAACTGCTTCAAGGAAAACTCCAGCTGAGTCTATTGTTCGAAGGGCTCTGATGGTTGAAACATATTGGTGCAGTATATCATTGGTAGAGGCACCAGCTGTCAATAAGCGATATCGCAGTGAAGAGATGAATGAATCAACTAGCTTTGTGTGTTGCCCAGTATATTCAAGACATCTTTTCAGGTCTTCGATTGCAGGAGCACTATAAAATTTAACAAAACCTGGCATTTAGTAAATCCATATTTGTGAATCTCATATGAAATAGAACTAATTCAGCTGTAGAAAAACGTCAAAGAAAAGCCTCAAAGACCTATGCCATTCACTCATTCTTTCCTCCTCCATCCATCTCCCACCTATTCCTATATGTTTCTTGTCACGCCCCATGCCCTTGGACCTGCAACGTGACTCATAGGCCTTGCACTACCCATGGACAACTACTTGACCACTGTCCCTAATGGGTCAAAATGAATATCCCAACTTGACAATGGACACTTAGGCCCATGTCTACATACCATTCACACTTTCTATCATTATCCCATGTGGAATTAGAGTATCACATTTCTGTTGTTTTCTAATTGATGAAGTACAAATCAGAACTATACGATAGAGACCAAATGAACAATACAACGCTAATAAAGCCATCTTCAAACCATCAGATGATTAAAAATTTATTGCAAATTCGATTTGGATATTACTTTTTAATTTTAGCACGTTATTAAGCCATTATCATTCCTTCAAAATCTAACCACACGTTCTCAGACATGGAAAAATGCAAAATGTTTGCACCAGCAAACAGGAACTTCATTAATTTATCATACTACCAGCTAGAGAGTATAACCATTAGCCAATCAAGCTTACATTCAGCACATTATCCTTTGGGCCTTGCAATGGTATTTTCTTTGGAGCCCATGCCCATACTCAGGCAAGCGAGATAGCACAACCCATTAACAGGAATAACATGTTTGACAGCTTGGTAACATGTAAAATTGAAGATTAAGAAGTTCACCTGTCTGGATAATCCACAATAATCTCAAATAGCTTCACTATTCTGAGATCTTGCAAGGTTTCATAAGCAAAATATTCTAACCGCAACTGCCACCTAATAAGTCCCTCCGAAGGTGCCTCAGTTTCAAAATAGAGTGAAGAAGGGCATGATGCCAAAGGAGATTTCGCACCAGAAGAAGGGAAAGCAAAACTAGTAGAATCACCAAGGTAAGCAAGAAGTGCACGCAAGAATTGGAGGGGAACAGCCTGCACATGATACCTCCCTGTGTTAGATGTGGCTATCCCAAAATAGGTTTTACTCATTAGGGGAAAAAATTTTGCATAAAAACTTCGGCACATCATAAATGTGTCCTGCAACAGCTTTAGTTATTAGCTATCAAATGTTTTATTCATGTGCAAGTTACAAAATCTTTTAGCTTAATTGAAACCATACAAAGAATAAACGTTTTACCACAAAGAAGAGATTATGGTACTTACAATTCAATTGCCCCGTTTGATTCATAAGATCAACAGATTAGTACGGATAACTTTAAGTACAACTAGCACCAATCAAATTAGAAAGTAATTTATTTCAACATCTTCTTTTCCTAGTAGTAGAATCATATATGCAACCCATGAAGTTGAATATGAGCAGGCATCCACAAGTAGCGCATATATAATAAGCCAAGAGGCAACTAGCAGTCCACCACATTGTCAAATAATTTTTGGTCTACTGGAGAAACAAGTTTTGTCAAAGGAAGTTCTCAGCTTCTATTATAAAATAAGCAGGAAAGTCCAAAACTTCATGTAATTTATAAACGCAACCTGTATCCACCCTTTAATGGACTCGAGAACTGAGGTCCTGAAATCATCACCAGCGAGATCTTCTACTTTAGCCTGTCAAAGAATGTTGAAGAAAACACATAAAAGATGATGTGGAAGAAAAAAAATCAAATGGACCAAAATTTGACATAAACATAACAATGTGAAACTCGGTCACATAGTCAATCTTGAGACATTTATAATAAACAACAATTTGTAGTTGTAAACTAAAATTGATTTTCAAAAGTTATAATTAGATTACAAAGGGGAATATCAGCATAAGGTGTTCGAATCTATAGAATATTACTTGCATTTAGAAGAACTACTAAACTGTCAACAGGCATAAGAACAACTCACCTTCAAAAGTAAAAATATAGCAGAAGCATAGGCGTCTTCTGTCATAGATGTCAGGCCAAGATTTCTAAGATCACGAACAACAATTCCAATGCTCTTCACTAATTTGTTGTTATCCGAGAATCTTCGTTGGGAATGGTGTCCATCAATATCCATGTCACCACTTTGGAAAGGGAGTTTACTTTTTTCATCTAGATCCATGTCATCTTCAGCCAATAGTTCATTATCATCCTCATAATCCTCCTCCATAATTGTACTCAAATCCTCCAATCTTCCCTTGAAATAACAGTGCAATACCTCTAAAAGGATTGAAAGAATGAAACAACAAAACTTAACAAGAATTATTAACTTGAAACTCAAGAAAAAATATGATGTGTGAGCTTGGAATATGTCTGCAGGCGCATATGTAAGCAACGATGGACAGAATTAATTATCTAACATATTTATATCTGAATAGAATAGAATGCAGAGAGAATAAAAATGTTGTGTTCGTGTATTTGGATTGGAGTTTTTTCCTAGAAAACTTTTGGAAGTGAGAAGGAATTTGAATTCTTGAAAAAAGGAAAGGCAAAAACATGCGGGCCAAGGAGAGAACGTGATGTTTTGTAATTAAACAAAAGTTCTCGGGAATTGTGAACTATTTGGATTAAAATTATTTTCTTTTGTAGAATGAAAAGTTTTTCACCTTTTCATTTTGGAATCCAATCAAAATGCACCCTGATGCAAAAATTTGGGTGAACTTTTCACAGGAATGGAACTGCTAGCTTGATTAAACAAATTTCTAGATGCAAACTACTCTAAAATTACTCTCTCTTTGGTTTTCTATAAGTAAACCTTGGGTTGTTTTTAATGAGTGTGCAAAAAAGAAAATATCTAAAAATGACGGAGAAAACCTAAGAGATCAGAAAACTTGGTGTCCACAAGCATGGCAGAACTTTTGGGAAAGCAAGCCACCATTGGCAAAATCATCTTGTACAGGTTATACCAATTCATGCCATAATATTTTGGGAAGCAGAAACTAGTAAGGTAGTAAATGAGTTTAAAAAACATACCAGGAAAGTGCCTAGGAAGGCTTGCCATGAGAACAGAAGACACCATCAGTTGATATTTTGACAAAAGTGGGACATTCTTTGTATCTGTATTGCTTTGTCCATCTGAACTACTTCCTTTGTTACATCTTAAAGCATGGACCAATATCCACAAACACTTCTCCTCATACAGTTTTTCAGATGATATCTCGTCCAAAGCTTTATGCAGCACTTCTTGAATCTCATCTTTTTGTAACTGTTTCGAATATTACGATCAGGATTAAAAGGGAATAGATACAATGCCAAGAATCAAACGTGATCCCAATACAATACTAAAACCCAGCATATCACAGTAACTTCTTAGAAAACAAATCACTTGGATCAGATAATAGATATAGGAACCATTCACTGATCAAACGCAAGTTGAACACTAGGAACATTACCAAACCCCTGTTAACCCAAGTACAACAGACCTTATGTTGATAGATGTATCAGTAGTAAAAGTACATACAAATGTCAGAAAAATAGATTATAAAGGTACGAAACCCAAATTTTCTATCTTCTTTTCAGAATGGATAGCTTCTTTAATTTCATATAAAGTTAAAGACAAAAGCACACACTTCAAGCAAAAATTTTTCATTTTACAAAATGGAATGACTATTTTCCATATGATTAAAAAAAGACATTACCAATGAAGACATCAATGCGTACTCACTGGGTCATTATTTATTTCAAGGGCTGCCGCCACATTGCCGTAAGGTTCAAAATGCTGCCAAAACCTCATAGCCCCATTTTTCTCAAAAGTTTCCTGCAGAAAAAAATTAATAAAAAATATAAATTTCAGCACCTCTATGCAACAATCAATCAATATAACTAATCTTCTTTCCGGAGTTACTTCAGCAACTTTCTGTTATAACAACAAAAGATCACTTTTTTACAGAAAACCTTTCAACAAATTAATATATCTTCTTTCCAAAACAAATGAAATGGATATTATACTTCCTAAATCATAAGATTCCGAAAAAGAACACCTCAATGGAGCATAGGAAGTGTTGCTGAACTAGAGACTCAAGTCCGTGCTTGCAAAGAGTCTGAGCATGAGAAACGAACTCCGAGCTCAAAGATAAATCGCCTTTACCCTTTAGAAGAGCCTCCGTAGCCAAGCAAAAGCTGTTCCAGCTCTCCCCTATTTCATGAACCGAATCCTCACTCAATGAATCCAAAATCTCCAAATTGCAGACGGCCGACGTTGCATCAACCGTCATTTTAGAATAACAAAATCCCAAAACTCAATTAAACTTGAAAATTTTCTGAAAAAGCCTAAACCCTAGCTTTGTAACAATTCAAAATACAGAAAACGATTAAGAAAAATAACCATTGAGGATACAAATAGAGAGTGGATAGGATTACAAAGCCATTTCTACTGCATTAAGAGCTTTTTGTTCGAGAATTTTTCTGGAGAATTTTACGGAATTTATGGAAGAAATTTGCCGCCAATCCTAATTTTGAAAACCGTTGTTCCCTGCTTATTTATAGGTGCACCCAAGCTCCCTGTATACACAAGCAAGGGAGAATCAAAGAAGAAGAGCAAAGCCGACGAAAGCTACGTCGTTTTCGTCCAAACTTTTCTTGCTGAATTTCACATTTAGTCCCTAAACTATTTTATTTTGACATGATTGGTCCTTAAATTTTAATTTTAACTTTTTAAGTCCTCAATCAATTTTTATTCGACACACTTGGTCCTTATGTAAAAATTTTTGTCAGTCAATTCTAAGTCAACGTAACTTACTTAACGTTTGTCACATTACAAGACTATTTTCGCAATTTCTATTCATCCCATTTTCTTTTAAAAAAAATTTGCTATAATACTGATTTGGCTTAACCACTCCCAAATGCCCCAGATGAATCTTTCCTCTTGGCAGTTGAATCCTCTACCAAATCTTCTTTCTTACAACCCTAGATATGGCAAAATCAAACAGCTAAGGGTCCAACCGAATAATCCACGATGCAGTTGAAAGAGAAGATGATCGAGGATATGAGTATTCAAATTCAAGATTCAAACAAGTTGTTGGGATGTATGCTCTCTTAGACTAGGTTTTTGATGTAAAAATCGAATGTTTTAATTAAAGAATTTATTTTAAAAAATTATTTGTGAATTTACAATTTTATATGTGCACAATTACGTTTGAAAAAGACCCATTGTGTTTAAGTAAGTAGTCAATGTAAATGAAGGTCTTTCACAATAAGGTATGAATCACGAATTACTTAACACATAAACATTCGTTCTTAACCGATTGATGATGAGAATGGGAATCTCATCATATTTAGGTTATTATGTTGTGAATTCTAAATGGGGAATTGTTTATCTTTAGCCAGTGAGTAGTCCACTCACTTCATGATATAAACGTATTTCGAATACGTTGAACAGGACATGTAGTAATGGTTTCTAAAAGTACTATATAGTAGAAATATAGACTACTACCGCTACAACGTGGACATTTTAACTTTATAAATACATGTAATTGTTAGATCATTAATTTTTCAAATATATTTTTGTTTACATCTTAAGTTTTCATATATTAATATTAAAGAACTTGAATTTCATTTTAATTATTATAATTAGTTATTTTAAGATATATATATATATATATATATATATATATATATATATATCCTTCCTTATTAGTTAGTAAGTATTAGATTAATATATTATATAACATAAATAATTTTTTAATTACGAACATACATATGTGTGTACATATATACTTAGGTAGAGTATCATATCTCTTGATTATACATTTAATTATATATATAGACATTCTATCTATATATTTCGTTACCATTTATGTTAGATTTAAATAATTATTACATAATAAATAAAATATATGTTGAAAGTGACATTTTTCAAAAAATTTTGAAAGTGACACTTTTTATTTTAGCAAAAAATTATCTATTATCCTGAGAAATCAAATATATGTTCATTACTTTTTTAATTGAATTTTATCATTTATTATTTTATTAAATTATAACATTCTTAATTTTTAAAGTAATTTTATAATTTCTAATTAAAGTAATTTAATCTTTTTCTTTAAAAGTTTCATACAATAGCTTGTTGATTTAAAAATATTTCTTCAATTTACATCACTTGCATTATTTATTTTTCATATGTTTATAATTTTCTAATGGTAATTGGAAAAAATTTATAAAGAAAATAGTAGAACTTTAGTTATACCGTATCCTAATGCTTTAGATTAACATGTTATATAACATAAATAATTTTTTAATTACAAACATACATATGTGTGTATATATATATCTACATATATACTTAGGTAGAGTATACTATCTCTTGATTATTATATTTAATTATATATATAGACATTCTATCTATAATTTTTATTGTAAAAGTAAACTTTTATAGACATTCTATTTTATAAATCTCCAACTATTTCATGGTCTCCAACTTATAACAATTATTTTAGTGATTCTTGGCAACAGTGCATTATTTTAACATTTACAAATAAGAATGATGCCTTAGTGCCAATTAAAGATAAATTTAATTGTAGAGTTTTTTGTTTAAAACTAAATTATCTTTTTTGAAATTTGTAGAGCTGTTTTGAAATTAAAAAAATAATTAATACTATTATTTAAAAAAGTAATAAATGAAAATGGTACAATTACAAAAAGACAATAAATATATTCTTGATTTCATTAAAAATTTTAAATATAAATATTTTTATTTTTAAAAATTATAATTTATTTATAAAATATTATATTTTCTCTTTTTAATCAAATTTAATTATATATTTTTTTAATTCTCTTTTCAGATTTGATTCATATCAGTATAATAATTTTATATTATTTATATTATTAAATTAAGCAAAATAAAATAATCTAAATAATGGTAAGAATGGCCAAAATTATAAATTCCCTCAAAATAATTTAAATTCAAAAAATAGAATTTCATAAATCACATGCATTACACAATAATAATAATAATAATAATAATAATAATAATAATAATAATCATCATCATCATCATCATCATCATCATCATTTTAGAAATTTCAATGCATTTTAAAAAAAGAAGACAACTCGCAAGAATACAAAGTGGAAAAATCGTTAATAGTAAAATAGCACAAATAGTTCAAATTCTTTGAATAATTGAAAAGTCACTAATTGAAAAAGAAAAAGCTTTTGCTTTCTGCTTTCTGCTTTCTGCTTGCTTTTTGATTGTTTGAAGCTGCGTGGGATAGTACTAAAGCTTGTAGATAACTGTATTGTGCTTCAAGGATTTTTGGTGTTCCATGCTGTCGGTAGTGGAACTAGATCTGGGATGGGGTCCTTGTTGCTCGAGAGGCTTTCCGCTAATTACAGCTGGAAATCCAAGCTTGGCTTCACCATTTACCCTTCTCCTCGGGTTTCCATAGCTGTGGTTGAGCCATACAACTCCGTGCTCTCCACTCACTCCCTTCTAGAGCATACTGATGTTGCTGTTCGTCTTGACAATTAGGCTATTGCCATTCTTCAGGCACATACTTAACTTATGTTCTATGTTCAAAAGTTTCTTCTTGGGCTTTGCATTAAACTTGCCTTGCCAGAAATGTCTTAGTGCACCTTATAATTTCTGAGTTGGATGCATTTCTGTAGGTTGTATTGCCCTATTTCAAGTCAAAACTGCAGTCTGTATATAATAAAGAAAGAGAAGCTACTCTTCAAGCAAGTTTATGGGGTGAGACTACTGAAAGATTTGACAATATTGACAGCTTTGAAAGTGGTGGTGAATTCTTTGATTCTAGAAGCAGTTTTAGTGAACAAGCATCTGTTCGTGGATGCACAGTAAAGAGAATTAAGAAGATCATAGCTGCTTGTTACCCATGGTGAACGCTTTTAGGACAAAACAAGATAATTCCATGCTTATTTCACTTGGAGAAATAATTACTACACCATTGTGCTGCTTCCCCTCTATATCTAACACAACATCCTTCTTCCAATGGAAGCATTAGAACTGTTTTATATAACGCCCTCCAGTTCCCATCTTTTTCTTCTATCTCCTTTTAGCCACCCACTTTCACTGTCTTCAAACATCTTCAGTCTCAATCATTCGCAAACTGCAATCTATCTTTCTTTGTTTGTTTCATGCTATTCGAGCTCATTGGCTCTCCCTTACTGTTCTTTGAATAAAAGATAATATCTTCCTACTTTGTGAGCAAAACCCATTTCAAAGAACTGATTCTTGCTAAATTTTGGTTACACTTTGTTGGAATGGGGAGCAAATGGAGAAAAGTAAAAATGGCTCTTGGGATGAATCTATGTATATATGATCCAGGAAGTGAACATAATGGGGACTCATCTTCTACACAGTCGGAGAGGCTTTCTGCTGCCGCACTTTTGTTGCCGATGACTGATTGGAGCTTGCAAACGCCTGCCCTTCTTCTCCCGTGTCAAATGGGTTAAAGCTTTCTAAGAGCTTGAGCAAGCCTTCTAATGTTTGTTTCTTGGGCTTTCTGTTTTTCATTTTTTGTCTACTTTTGACTAAAGTGCTTTGAGCAGCTAAAAGTTGCTAAAAAATAAGGATTATGTGGTTCTCTTTTCTGCCTTTATTGCCTCTTCTTTTTCTGCTTGGAGAAATAGAAACAAGGGGAAAACCATTTCAAATGTCAGTCTTCTACACTCAACTAATTTGTTTGGTATCGGAGATGGTGGAGGAAGGTTGAACACCGAAGTGGGATTATTTAACGAGAAGAAATTGATCACCCGGGTCTTTTTGGTTCTTTATATGTGCGATGAACTAGAAAATGGAGATTTAGTCCTTGTGGTTAAAAGAATCACCAAAGTTGAAATGGAAAGGAGTGGGGAGGAAGGAGGTAGAAAATTTTGTTGCCTTTATCTTATTTCTGTGTATGAATTGTTTGCTCGAAAAATGTGTTCTATTTGTTCATGCTCGTCCATTTTTTTTATGCTCTATGAGTTTGAAATCATTTTTATATTTCTATGAATATTTCTGGAGCATATTTTTTTTGAAAATTCTTGTGTTGTTGAATTATTGGATGTTGATGTGTGGAATTGTTAGGGTGTTGAAAAGTTGATGTGGAGATTTGGTGTTGGCATTATGATTATTGGTGAAAGGGAACTGTAGTGTTATTGTGGAACATGTAGTGTTGATGTTGATTTGAGGAACTGCGGAACTGTAGTGTTATTGTGGTAGTTGATGTTGATTTGTGGAACTGTAGTATTATTGAAGTATGGTGAAAGGGAATTGTAGTGTTAACAGTTGGATACATTAACACTTACACATAATATAAAATAATACAAGCATATCCAAGAGGTAATACTCCCTAAGGCATAAATATCATAAGAAATTAGATAGTTGAATTTCTTCAAGAAAGGATTATTGTATTTGACAAGAGTATTCCACAACCTAAAAACAAAGCATAAAATAAAATAAAACACACCTTCAAGATCCAAACCTCCAAGATCCTCTCAAATAATGTTTTAACCGGTTACCATCGACTTTAAAGGTTTTTTTCTTAGTCGATCCAATCCTCCAAGATCCTCTCCATGAGTTTATAAGGAAAGATCTGTCAAAATTTTTTCTAGATCCATGAGTTTTCTCTTCTCATACTTGGCCTTGAAATATGCTTGTCTCAATCTCTTTGTTTGGTCTTCCAACTTCACATCAAGGATTTCTTCCATCAACTTCTTCTCACGTTCCAATATCTCAATGGCCATTCTCAACTTCTTCTCAGCCATATCATTTCCTTCTTCTTTTCGCAAACCTTGCAAATCCAAATGGAAGCTTTCAAATTATTATTTCTTTGTTAATTTTGGGGCTATATAATTATTAATTCTTCATGCACAAGTGTGTATGAGAAAGAACCTGAACATTCTTGATTAGGGTCTCCAAGCTCATAAATTTCCTGTAAGGCCATCGACGAATGTCCAACTCCCTACATCTTTTCTTGAGATCGGTTCGACAAACATTCAATTCTTTAGCTGCCCGAGTGAGTGTCATGTAAAAGTATTTCGAAATGGTTGCTCTTGATAGTATTTTGGAGGTACTACCCTTCTCCTTTCGCTGCCTCCTGATTACCTTCTTCTTCATAGGAACTTCGTCTAAAGTGATACCTTCAATAGGCATTTCCTCCACAGGAACCATGTTCTGGCTTTGTTCAAAATTCATTAGAGAGTAGAAAGGATCATGCATAAGTATATCCTCCATTAGAGGAACAGTATAAAAAATAGTCTATTGAATAAGTAGATTAAATTAGAAATCCAAAGCAGCATGTTCATAACTTTCACTGAATCATAACACAACAAACCAAACCAGATGAAGAAGATGGGTGAAAATCTAAAAAAAAAAAAATAAGGCTTGAAAAGTATTTCACCTGAAATTAAGAGGAAGTGGTTGGCTTGGAAAGGAAAACACATCAAAATCTTCTTGATTGGAAGCTAATTCAAAGTTTGTCCACATCTCAAATGAATTACAATTATCCATCTTTGAGAAAGAGAACTGAATAAGAATCCCAATCCCTTTGTGATTTCTACTAATGACTGATGACTAATAAATATATATATATTTGTGCGGGAAGAGGGAAGGGAGGACTGAGGAGAAAAAAAGACAAGGAGGAAGGGAAAAAGGTAAATGACAGGTGGAGGAAGGGATGACTGAGGAGAGAAAGAGACGAGGAAGGGGAAAAGGGAGATGAAAGGTTAAGTGCGGGAATAGGGGAGCGAAGACTGAGGAGAGAAAGAGACAAGATGGAAGAAAAAAAGGGAAATGAACGGTTACGTGTGGGAATATGGGATGGATGACTGAGGAGAGAAAAAGACAAGGAGGAAGGGAAAAAGTCAAATTTTGAGTTCTCTGTTCAATTCTTATCTGGGATTTCTTGTTCGGTTTTATTGCAGAAAAGGATAAAGAGGAAGGGGAAAAGATGATTGGTTTGCTCATTTTATATAAAATATTTTAATTGCGCTGCTTTGTCTTTTATTGGAGCCATGTTAGTGCGCAAAATATTTTAATTGCACTGTATTAACATTTTTCTGTTATTATGACTTTAAATATAATTAGGCTTTGTTGTAGAAAGGGATAAGCAGGAAGAGAAAAAGACAATTGGATTGCTCATTTTACATAAAATATTTTAATTGCACTGCCTTATCTTTTATTGGAGCCACATTAGTGCCTAAAATATTTTAATTACACTGCCTTGATATTTTTCTATTGTTGTGACTTTAAATATAATTGAGTTTTGTTGCAGAATATGTACATTAGTTTCATAGTTTAGAAAATTTATGTCGGTATATGTCTATATTTTAATATTTTAAATTTACACTTATACTTTATTTTTTTAAAGATGATGCGATGGTTTTCTATTTATTGGAATCATTTCATTATTGAGGCTGATCTCCAATTTATGTATTGTGCAGGTAAGGAGAGGTTCTAAAGCCCAACCCACTGACCTTGAGTTATGTTGCGTAAAAACTAATATTTTATCGAGACTGGGGAGAGGAAGAGATAAGGAGGAAGGAGAAAAAATGATACCGGGAAGAAATAAGAAGGAAGTGGAAAAAATGATACCGGAGAGGATTGACGTACTCAATTTTATTTCTTATTTTACATGTACTACTGTTTCTAATAGATTTCTTAGCATTTCCTACTTGTTATATATGTAGTATTACTTCTCTTGCGAAATTTAAAGATTATTTATTATTTCAATGTTCAAGAGATTGATTTTGATTTGTTTGGCAGTAAGCAAATTGTATTTTATTGTGATTGGTATTGAATGAATTGAACAGATTGTATTTGGTTTGAAATTGCAGGTGGATAGGCCTAAATTCCAATCAATTATTTTTTAAATTTTTTTTAATCAAAATTGTCATATTTGCTTATCAAATGCAACGATCTGGTAATGGCTTAACAGAATAAATAAGACAGTCCCCATAAATTTCAACAGAAATCCATCCTACAAAATACAATCAAAACCAAATCCCACAAATTACGACCAAATCCTTAGCACATATCTTCTGAAATTTCATCCATAGAAATACCATGTCTCAATCTTCCTTCCTAATCCCTATGTCCATCATACTTATATGAGGATGCAAATATGAACCCGGATGTGGGCATTTTGCCCAGTTGTTCCCAACTTCTCTGCACCAACTGTATCTAATGGTCTTTTTGACAACCTTCTTAGAGGTTTATGCAAGGCAAACAATACAAACACATAGCATAAGTATCAATATAGTAAGCTACAAACACTATTTTCAGTTAGTAAATCAGATGGAATGAACTTAGTGGCAATGTATTGTACCTCAGCATCCCGTTTGGCTTCTTTGCTTATGCCAGTTGTACTCATTAGCATGTCTATGTTAGTAGCCACTTGTGGTAGGCAAGCACTAGTGTTAGATCCAATATCAACTTCAACTGATTGGGCTAATCCATGAGCATTATTTATTCCATTTTGAGCTTCTTGCTGGTCACATAGACTAATTGGTAGTAAGGCAAATTTGGTTGTTTTAATTTGATCTTATTGTGTCTATTTCACCATTTTTATTGGAGTTTTCAGAAGTAAGAGCTTGGCAAGATCTTTTATTATGGCCAAATTGGTCACATTTGTTGCATTTGTTCAAATTTTACCCCGTACAATTTCACATGGTGCAATCTAGCCACCAGAATCAACACTTTCATTAGTTGGTTCACAATTATTAAGCTGCACTGAAATATTTTGTGGGCACTTCCTGGCATTATGGCCAATTTGCCCACATTTTCGACACTTATTATTTATCTTGGCAAGCCTCCTTATCTTCTCTGTACCATCTGAATTTATCTTGAATCTCTTCTCACTAATTTTAGGCCTCCTCTTATGATTGGGCCTTCCATGAAGCTTGATATTCTCAAGTGGCAGCAATAGGGTTCTTTTAGACCTGAGCTAGTTATTATATTCATTGGTTAGGTTGACAATTAGAGTATATACCCTATCAAATGTTTGAAGGCTATAACATTGATCCACAAAGTCTTCAGGGTTTCCTTTTATATATCCTAAAGCAGATATAGCATGAATATATAGGATGCCTGACAGCTCCCATTTTTTGCATGAGCAAGTCCTCAAGTTAATATCCACTACGAACTGCTCACTGTTTGTCTGCAATACTTGGAATTTGTTGCTACCAGCATAGGAAGCGATGCAATGGCCAGATCCTTCTTTCAAATCCCCTAACCTTTTTGTGATTTATGAGTAGATCTTGCCCTTTTGCCTGGTGCTCCACTGCCTCTACTTTTGTTGTTGTAGCATCAGGTAAACCCTTGTTCTTTCAAGTATATGCATAATAGGTTTAGATCTTGCATTCAAAATTTGTTTGTTGAATGATTCATTGTGGTTATTGAGTAATATGTCACAGGCCGTCACTACCTTGAAATGGGATTTACTCCAATGTTTGGGATCTGAATGGCTTAGTAGCCACTTGGGAGAAGAATCATCTAAATCCTTTAAGGCTTGCAATTTTACATCAAACTTATTCTTGTATGTTGCTTTGGCACATCTCCAAAGCTGATCCTTCAATGCCTCTCCTGGATAGCCTCGCTTCAAATTATTGTACAAGTGGCGTACACAATGATGATATTCAACTCTTGGCAGCAATCTTCCAATAGCTTCTAGTAAACCCTGCAAAGATAGATAAAACTTATTAGCATAATAATTCACAACTTTGCATAAAAAATACAAAGGTTGGAGTGTACCTTTTGTTTGTCTGACATGAAGCACCAATCTTCTTACTTGTATATTCCAAGGTCTTCTATAAGACCTTTAACAAACCAAGACTATGATGCTCGATTTTCTTTTTCAACAACAGTATAAGAAACATGATGCATGCCATTATTGGGATCAATACCCACGGCTATTAATAGCACACTTGGATGTGGGCCCTTTAAGAATGTCCTGTCCAATCCAAGAACCTTTTTACAGCCAACCAAGAATCATTTTCTAAGTATATCTAGACAAACATATATCCTTTTAAAGTATTTAGCACCAGTCTCCTCTTCTTCCACCACATGAATGTAAACAGTTGACCCTAGATTACTCCTTAGCTCTTCACAGTAATTTCACAATAACTTATATTAATCTTTATATTTACTCTCAATTAGTATCTTTGCCTCTGCCCTAGTCTTGTATGCCTTCCTACTGGAAATATTCACAATTAGGTCTTCATGCACTTTGTCTTAGAATTCAGCTATCTTAACCTCACTTGCAAATCTAAAATCATTACTATATCTTGTTGCAATATATTTTACATTAGCAAGTGTGTGGTTGAGAGATCTAGAGCAATCACACTTTTTCTGCAATGTTCTTATTTGAAATGTTAGGGTATTTCTTACCTTACAGCCATATACAATCCACCCATAATTTACCCATTTGCACTTTGCCATCACTTTTTCTTTATCATTTTTCTTGAAAGCCAATTGTTTACTATACTTGATGCCATGGTTTATGATGGCAGTCTCGAGGTCCTCTTTATTGTTAAATAACATGGCCACCTCAAATTGGGGGTTCTCACCATCTTTTTCCATGTTGAATTTCGGGTAATCCCTGATTCTCTTATTCTTCGAAAGCCTCTTCTTACCATTAGCATCTTCATAGGAGCTTGAATGTGATTTATTAAATTCATCATCAGAGCAATCATGGCTTGATTCATCAGGAAGTTCCTCATTCATTTCATCATCAAATTGTTCTTCCTTGTTTTCAAATGGTTGGTTGTACATCCATGTTCTCTGTCGACCCTTTACACCCCCTCGCATATTTTTCTTTAGTCTTTGAACATTTGTCGAACCTTCTAAGTTTAGCAACTTCGTAGAAACTGCATCCTCCATTACCTTGCCATTTGCTGGCAACTCACTATATTGGTCACTTTAATTCTCATTTATTTTGGCATCACTAGGTACAATCATGCTCACATGCTTGGCCGCCCTTTCCATATATGAGTCAAACTCTTCAATAGTTTTATCCACAAAATCTTCAAACATCTCATCTTCAGTTACTGCGTAGTCAGAGTCCTTAAAAATCTCACCATCTAAACTTTTAACATGTTGGTTCTCATTACTATCGTCCACATTAGACTGCCCATCTTCTAAGTCAGATATAGTCCTTTTCAATATTGTCTTCCCCTTGGTAGACATTGAGGCATCAACACTGCATTGTGAGACATTTTCTTGCTGCTCAAAACCCTCCACAGTTTGACTAAACTTATCTGCGATTTGGCTGTTGTTGGCGATTTCCTGAATTGCCTAACTTTCAACATCCATATTATGCTTATGATGTGCATCTATTGCTCCACCATCACTCAATTCTTGGGCATTCATATTCTCATTGTCACCTCCTTTATTAGATCCATTCAAATCGTCAATATTTTCTACACCTGAAATAGCAAAAGCTATTACATTAAATGTCTGCTCAGCCTCAGCCTCCACTTCTATGTGATTATCATTTGGTTGCTGTAGGTTCTCTTCATGTGGATTTTCAGCATTAGTATCGAGCATCAAATTGTACACATTGTGAGATTCAATCACATCGTATAAACGAAGTACTTCTGCATCTTTATCATGGGCATTCCTTGATCGAGTTTCTCCTTTTTCTGATGCTTGATATTCAACACTGTCACTTGATATTCTAGGTGACATATCGACACATAAAGACTCATCCAAACATTGCCTTATGTTGCCTGATGCTAGTCCATGTTTAAATGAAACCAAATCATCCATGGTAAACCAATCTTCTCTCATCTACAGTGAATTGAATTAGAGTATATAAGTGGATAGAACACGAAGGTATTATCAGGCCAAAACATCAATAGAAAAAAAGAATAGAAATAGTAACAATATCATAGCTATAAAGTAGGGGTAGCCATTGTGACACCCCTCATAAAATGCACCTAGAAGTAGGGTATGTGCAACCTAAATGGCATGAACATTCTTGCATTATTTGGCATGGTGTAGATGAATTATGTGAGCTTATTATGTGAAATAAATGTTGTGCAAGAGATGATGGTAGATAGAATATTTTGCAGCATAATAATAACAACAATAACAACATATATAGAGTTAAATCTAAATTCGTGTATTGGATTATTGATTAGTTAGTCACTAATTCAAAAATAATGTAGGTAACTATTTAATATTTGATTTTATATAACTAAATACATATATATCATATATAAATATGTGTTCAAAATTTATTAAATATTCGTTATATGATTATTTTATTTAAGTGTCTAGATGTTATTTCATTTTGTAATTTAATTTTAGTTTAGGAAGACTTCCCTCTTAATTTATTTATATGGGTAAAAATTGGATTGTCTTAATTAAAATATTTAATTTAGCTAGAAGAATATTTGAGAAAATTTTGGAGAATATTTTTTTCATATTTTCTCTCCCATGTGCTGCCACCTAATTCTCCAAATCCCCTAGGATTTGTGACACAATAATTATAGGAAGCTTTTAATTAGATAAAACCTTGGAAAAATAGGCTTTTCCTTAATTTTTTCTCTATTTCCTAAACCTATCATAATTCACCTATAGAAACCTAACCAAATCAGGTTTTTGAGCCCTATCACACCCTAGAAGCCGTCTCTTTGTCCCCCACTCTCCCCTCACATGAAATTTCCCCTCCCCTTGGCCAGAGACTAATTATTGTATTCCTTACGCGGAAAATTCTACACATTGCTACACCATTGAAGCATCATTCTTATATTGAAAGCTTGAAGATTTAGGTGAAATCAAAGGCTGGAAAATACATTATTTCTTCCCTAAGAGTGATCAAGGATGTTGAAGCAAGAGGAAATAACAAAAGCCTTTCTTTTCCTTTAAACCCTAATACCGACAATTTTGGAAAAATTAGAGTTCTTGTGTTATAAATTGTTAAAGTAATTTTTCTAGGCAAAAGATGATTAAAGAATTATGTTTGAGAGTCGTACTTGTTTAAATCTTGAAAAATAAATATTCTTTCAAAGTATTTATAAAAAAGAAAACACCATTTTCTTTTAAATTGTTGTTTTCATAAAAAGTTAGATTTTTTTCTAAGAAAAGATGACTTCTTGATGTGTTCTTGAAAGATCTTAATGTGTGAATGCTAAAGGTTGTGTTGCCTCATCTAGAGTACCCTTGGGATGTGTTTTTCTTGAAGTAGTAAAACCAAGAAGTTGATTTCTTGAAGCCTAGAACAAATTACATACTTGTTAGAATTTTTTGTAAATCTGTGATAGTTGTTTGTTTTAATTCAAAATAAAATAGCAAAGTAATTTATTATTGTAGGGCCTTTTTATATTATTTACTATACATGTTTAGAATTTTATTTATGCTATAAATCATGCAAGAAAGCCTTGGTATAAAACTCAATAATTTTCGAAAAAATTGAAGGGGCAGAGTGCCCTATTTTTGCCGATCAGCTTATTTGTAACTGGTATGATAAATTTTGAATTTGAAGAACGTCAAATAGATAAAATGTAGCTTTAGGTGTGTAGAAGTTATTTGTAAAATTTAATAATTTTATGACTTAGGAATTAAAAGTTACGAATTTTTCTTTTAAACTAGTTTGTTCTGGACAGAATACTCCAGTAGTGAGAAAATAATTTTTTGAGTGCAAATAAGGTTTGATTTTCGTGCAAGACCACTTATATTTTGTTCTATATGTGTTTGGACATGTCTCTGTAAAATTTGAGGTTAATTCGAAGTGTTTTCATATGTGTTATGCTATTAGGAAAAAATATTACTCAAGTTGGAAATTATGTTGAACTTAGGAAATTTTAAAGAAACTTCCTATTATCAATTTATATGTGTTCCTTATGTGAAAAATTACATGTGTCAACATTAGGATGTAATAATGGATATAATGTCATCAATATTAATATTATCATTATTTTATTGTCACTGTTAATAATAATAATAATAATAATAATAATAATAATAATAATAATAAATATTATTATTATTATTATTATTATTATTATTATTATTATTATTATTATTATTATTATTATTATTATTATTATTATTAAAACATTACCATTAATATCATTACCAATATTATTATTTATTACTCAAATTACGTATCCCTTAATTGATATATTTCTTTAGTTATTTATTTTTGTATACTTAGAAACAATAAATATTTTAATTAACTAAGCAAGTAATTAAATAATTTTCTATTTACTTAGTTCTTTAGTTACTTAATATTTTTACATATTAACTAGCTTATTTATTTGATTGTTTATTTACTTTCATGAGCAACCTTTATTTTAATTAACTAATTATTTATTTATATAACTATATAATTACTCATTTGTTTGTCCGCTAACCTATATGTGAGCTTATCATTTATTTAGTAATTGTCTTAGTATATATTAAATTGCTAGTACACAATATTTCATATTTAGCCTACTATGTTTGAAATAGAGTTGATAGTTGGTCTGTATTGTGTAATGACTCGATATTAGAAGTTGAGCTATTCTTGGATACTATGGCAATATAAGGATTATATGGAAGTTTGTGACATGATTTTTGAATTTTCTCTAGACCGGACTAGGGTCCATTGATTAGGTTATCGGAAGAATCTATTATTTGTGAGACAAACAAATCAGGTAAGTTCTTGCATTAAAACTGTTTGTGAAATATAGCAATTGCAAGTTGTCAAATGTTTTGTGGTATCAATGAAAATAAGGATTGTTGTGATAAATGTTTAGCATGGCTAGTTTCCTTATTCTATGTCAACCCACACACTGTTTTCTAAACAAAAGGATTTTCAAAACGACACACTTAGTTTTCTTTTACACCAAATGTTTGAACAAGGTTTACCAAGTCTAGGGATGGCAATTTCCCTACTTAAATCGGGCACCCGACCTGGCCTGGAGATTCCCTGATTTAAGCGGGGATGGGGCCGGGGGTGGGCTTTATTTCTCGACTCGGAGATTCCCTGATTTAAGCGAGGACGGGGCCGGGGTGGGCTTCATTCCTCAGCCTGCCAACCGGGGGTAGATCGGGGATAGGAATTCCCCAATTTAAGTGGGGATGGGGTTGGGGCGGGCTTCATTCCTTAGCCCGCCAACCGGGGACGAGCCAGGGGCGATCCCCTCCCGGCCTAGCCCGCTCCACATATATTTTATATTATATCTATTATATATTATATTATACACACACACACATACACACACATGCATATAGAGATCGATTATATATGTATATAAACTATATAGATTTTATATATATTATATATGTATACATACTAATATATAGGTATGTATACCATATATATATATATATATATATATTTATTTATTTATTCATATACTATATAAATTATAGGGAGAATATATTCTCCCTATAATTTATATAGTATATGAATAAATAAATAAATATATATATATATAATAAAATAGAAAAGAAGAGGAAAAAATGAAAAAGAAAAGGACAAATTATGAATTATCAATTTTACTCTTACTAATTTAGTGATATGATAATTATGTGAATCATTAGAAACCAGCACAAAAGTTTTCAAAGTGATTAAAATGTTTTGAATAAAAATATATTGAAGATAAAAAAATTTCTAAAAAAATATTTATAAATATTCCTTGATGGGCCGAGACCGAGGATTGTTTTGTTCCTGACGGGTTGGGGGCGAGGATCCCCGCCTTTTTCTGTGGTGTGGATAAGCCAGGGATGGGGAAATGGGAGGGGGTATGTGGGGGAGGGGTCGGGATTTCTAGTCTCCGGCCCGGCCCAGCTCGGCCCCATTGCCGTCCACAACCAAGTCATGTTGGATAATTTCTTTTTGTCTACTATTTGATACTAATGGGTTTCCTTGATGCAATATCGTTGAGTATTTAATAAGGATAGGCCACTGATACTAGCCTAAAAAGGAGTGAGCTAACTTCCCAGTAGGTGGCCATCTTTGAGAGGTGAACTCAATCTTAATTAGGCGACAATGTTAGTGAGTCAGGCTTGTCTGAGCTAGCAAACCAATTCCAAGTGAGACTACATTTATATTCTCGCATGGACAATCGAAGTTAGCAGGGGTATGGGAGATGGAGGAGTATCCCTACTCAGCAGGCCGATCACTCACTGTACTGTGGTATAGAAGTATTACAATACAGTTAGCATGGGTCATGATGCAAGGTTTTATGACTTAGGGTTATGATGCAAGGTTTTATAACCCACGTTTTTGTTGAGTGGTTGATTTCCTTGAAATAAGGTTGATTATTGTAAATGCAAATTGAAAACGCCACTCTTGTGTTTAAAACTGTTGATTTTAATTGCGGCTTTTGGTATTTCAAAATTGCATATCACAAAACTTTTCAAATGTTCACTCACATACACACAAGACTTATTGAGAAATTTATTTTTCACGTTTTTTGCGTATGCTTTCAGGTCAAGAGCACTATTGACAAAGTTGGGTTAAAGTTCAAGATCTTGTACTTGATATTTTGTTCGTTTTGCTTCAAGACAATGTATTATTATCCTTTATTTTAAGACCCTGTATAAATTTTATTTGGATTGTAAACCATTTAAGTTTTAATTGAGGTATATCTTTGATTAAATCGTTTATTATCTCATTTGAAAGGCCCTTTATCCTTTGTACGGGGCGACATCCTTATCTTTTTTGGGTACGTAGGTAGCGGGGATGTTATAGCTATTGGATATGCTGAAAGAGTCTGGGGCATTCTTCATAAACAAGTAAGTATAATATAAAACATATCTTTCACAGTCTTCCCTATTGTCCTATTGCAGAACCTAATAATAAATTCACAACCTAATCAGTATAATTTTGGAGATTCAAAGAAAGGAAAAGATATGTCTATCCATTGGAAGAAATGTAACTTGACTGTGGCATCAGAAAAGGAAATTTTTTTTTTTTTTACTGTTTCTCTATCAACAGGCCTCCCATTTGCTTTGAGTATGTCCAATACAAAACTACGTACAAAAGTAACTCACTTTAGTGCTCAGTTACAACACTTGAAGTGTTACTTTCTAACGACGATTCTAATGGAATAAAAGTAAGAGTATAACATACTTTCTAATCTTAGGCTCATATATTTGCTCTGTTGATTGAAGAGAGTCCAATAACAGTATGCACAGATTTCTAGACTTTAATTCCTCATCAAAGTTGCATAATATCAGCAAATTCCAGTGAGACCTACAAGTTAACAAAAAACAAACAATACATTTGTAATAGAAGAACAAAATGTTTGTTGTAATGACTCTCACAACATTTAAAAAAAGATTAAAAAATTTAAAACCCAACTACATTACCATAGTACAATCGGAACAATAACATATTTTTTCGAGAGAATTTCTTTCCTCTTATTTATCCAATCCAACACTTTTTCTTTATTATTACATGTATAAATGTAAAACCACAATGAATCAATAAGGGCAAACGCACTTCTTTTCTCTTCAGCAATCCCTCTCCACATTTTTTTGCAAAATTCACATATCTCATTACAAATGGTATAATGCAATCCAACATATTCAAATTTAAAGTTATCTAAAAAATTATAATTTAATCTTACTCCATGATGTGTTGAACCGTCTCCGAGCCTAGCATCCCTTGCAAAATATCATCTTTGCTTTCCGCCTTGCCCTCTGACCTACATTCACCATCTTCACATCTTTGCTGCCTCATCTAGCCATCCTTGAAACAAGACAATCGTTTCCAGCTTCGGTAGCTTGAATGAGCTCACAGTTTGTATCAATTGAATTTGGGTTTCTCAGATGAGAACCCTTGGTTCCTGTCTTTCTTTCTTTTTCTAAATTTTTCCACATCCTTTTTCTTCTATTTCCCCCATTTATACCAGTGTCTAAAACCCAGCAAAAGGGATAGGATCAAAGAAAAAGATAGAAATAATAAGTGGCAATGAAGGCCAATAATTAAACTGAAATAATATTTATTTTATTACTTAAATAAAAAACTTATAATTGGTAATGAAGGCCAATAATTTATCACAAAAAGGCAGAAAAAAATTAAAACACTTAGCTTCAAACACCAAAATGTCAACACTACTAACATGATAAGTATGAAAAATTTCAAATTTGGAACATTAATACAATAAAAATTGGTTTCAATTTCCTTTTCAGCAAAACTCTCCTTGATAAACAATTAAACTAACAAAAACACAATCTAATATTTAATAAACAACAAAAATACTCTAAAAACCCAAAAGGCACAAATCTTTATATGTCACTCTTAGGTACATTTCTAATTTTCATTAAATTTCTGCAACCAACTTTACAAGTTCACCAAATGAAATACTTAGTATAAGCTACAACTACTAATTTGAATTCTGAACTCTAAACAACAGAAATAACCCATTGCAGGGGGGAAAAAAAGGGAAAAGGGAGGCTAAAATGCTAAAACCATTGGCAGAGAAGCCTATAACAAAACTGCAACTTTGAATGCCCACAAATCCAAAAGGGTTGCCAAAATTTAAGATTCTCGCTTTGTGATTTTTCAGTAATCAAAAGATAACCCTAATAATAGAATATATGTATAAACCTGTCTGAAACAATTTAGACTTACAAAATCAGAAGGAAGGAAGAAGCTTAGAAGTGATTACAACAGAAATAGGCTGGTATAAAACGACCACCGAAAAACTCAAAGAGGAACAGCTTCATTGCTTTTTTTACCACGACCAAATCCCGAATAGCTGGAGTAATTCCTGGTGAAAGTGGGTAACTAGACGGTTTAATAATTACCGCAAAACCCAAAAAATACCCTTATAAATTTGGATAAGATAACAGCTAGTTCAGTTGACTGACGGAAAATTCTATAAAAGGACTAAGTGTGTCGAACAAAAGTTGATTGAGGACCTAAAAGGTTAAAATTAAAGTTTAGGGACCAACTATGTCAAAATAAAATAGTTTAGGGACTAAATGTGGAATTAGGCCAACTTTTCTTTTGCTTTTTCTTTCAATTTATTTATTTTTTAAATGACCCTACAAATGATGGCATGTGTCCTCCTTTAAGACATCTTTGGGCAATTTCTTATATTGCCTTTAGCTTTGCCAAAACTATAAATTACAGTAGTTATTTAATTTTTAGAATAAGAATGACTGATTGACGAATTTCATTTAGAAGGTTCAATCCCTGAAGATATTTTTAAACCTTTTTTTTTCTCCAATATACTTTCTTTCAAATGTTTTCATCCTTTCGATCAGTTCTATAGTTGTTTCTTGTTAAAAAGAATATACATACATACATATATATATATATATATATATATATATATATATGTACTTAAATAAGGATTGGATTGAAATGAGTTTGTTAAAATTTAATAAAATATTATTAAATATGAGGTAAATGTGGAGTCCAATCATTAATAAGAAAAAGAAAATATGATGTGTTATGAGTATGCGACAATTCTCGAGAAATGAAAATTAATTTAAATTATTATTATTTTAAATTTGAATTTTAGTTTGAATTGGGAAGACTTACACTAAATTGACATGGGTAAAAATAATAAATTATATTTTTCTTTGCTCTTTTTCTTTCCTTCATTCTTTACTTTTTTAATTATTATTCCTTCCACGTTACAAACCCTAACCTCACCTATGGCCAACTACCTCCCTCCCTTCTTTGCCCTTCCCCCTTATGTCACCCACTGTAATGCAATTCTCCCTTTTAACACAAAGAAGAAAACTAAAAAACTAAAATATGTTCGCTCTCAAATTGTAGAGGGCCAAAGATAATTTTCATTTTGCGCTAATATCACAAAAACTTGAATACCTTCAATTTTGATTCAACAAATAACACCTCTAGAGACCTCCCTAAGCCAAATGCAATCTTTACCTTTATACTTTAAGTGTTTGAATTTTGAGGATTGAAGTATTAAGGAAGGCTCAAGAACTATTTGAAACTCATCTAGATATCATGTCGCTCGTGATTAAAGTTTGCTCAGTTGTTGCGTTTTATGCTTCATCAAACAAAAGATTTTGTTATCATATTGTAATCTTCTAGAATATGTTAATGTTGATGGTAATAGTGTGGCTGCTTTTGGTTCACTGTCGTTGGCATTTCTCAGGGAGCTCAGAGTTCTTTTTTGAATAGAGTGGCAAATATTTTGGACCTAAAATATGATGGACCTAAAATATGATACCCCAATCGTATATGAAAAAGTGATAGAAGTGTGAAATATTATAGAAGTATGAATTTAAGCAATTATTACAAACTTGAGATATCTATTTTAACTTAACGAGAATAGTCATCAAGTAGTTGTCTGTGGATATTACCAGACTTATGAATCACATTCTTAGACCTAAAAGTAATGGACATGATAATTGGTATCAGAGTAGGTTGGTCCTGAAGTGTGAGATAGTATATGAGTATAAGTCTAAGTACCTATTGTCAATTCGAAATATCTATTTTAGCCTAACAATTGTGATAAAGTAGTTAACTTTAGGTGCTATTAAGTCCATAGGTCATGTGTTCTTGGTGATGAGGGCACAAAGCATGACACAATGGTTGACTACTAGAGCAGAATGAAAAGGCAATAGAGCTGGTGCCCTACATTACTTTGCATTGTGTAAAATTGGAAGGTAAATTTAGGCCAACTATATAATATGTATCTGATTTGAAGCGAGTAGTGGCCCTTTGTAATCAAAAGAACCCTAGTAAGCAATAATTCTTTTCTTTCTTGTTCTTTCATCATTAGTAAGAGTAATTAGTTTGGGACAAAAGTTATATTGTTCTTCTTGGGTGGGAATTGTAAATTGTTTCCTCAAGGGGTTTGATAAAGATAGAGTGAGAGGTAATTATGGCACTAGGGGTAGTGAAAGGGCGAAGACTATATGGAGAAAGCATATATTTTTCCAATTGACAGAAAATGAAGGGTGAAAAGGAGATGGCGGTGATGGTACGGATAGTAAATGGGTTGGAATGGTTTAGGGATTAGAAATCCTGACCTCCCCCACATTTTTATATCTCAGCCCATCCTCAACCTATCTTGGCAATAGGAAGAAGCAAGGATGTCCTGCCCTAGCCCTTTCCTAAATGGGAAATGCAAGGGCCTAGCACTCTAGAAGTGGGGGAAAAAATCCTTGATATGCTATAAAAACTTAAATAAATGGAAAACTAAGTTCACATTAGAAACCTTCAACAAACTCACAATTTGAGAATCCAAGCAACTTATAATAAAATAATGAAGTGTTAAAATACAACTTCAGTCAACAAATAAAATATATCAAAATCCAATATCAATAGTAAGAAAACATAACAAATTATAAAAGGGTAAAATATGCTGGTTACCCTTAAACTTTTATAAATTTTGATTTATAATTTTGAACTTTAAAATATGTGATTTTAGTCATTGAAATTTGAAACACCTAAAAAATAGTCCTTCCATTAATTGAAATTATTAAATGCTCACAGAAGTTCATCACATATATCTCACATGACCTGTTTTGTGGGTATTTTCATCCACTCATAACCTTCACGATGTGACATCAAGTTTCCTTCTAATTCCTACAAAATAGTTTTTGTATATAACAAAAAAAAAAAGACTGTTGCGACTTACGCGTTTCTTGTTTCTCATTTCAAATTTTTTTTTTTTTGGTAATTAACTTCTGATTTCAGATCTATTGTTCTTTTCTGTAGAGATACCAATAAAATTGTTATCTATCGAGAACTGAATTTGGATTTTTTTGCTATCCATCGAGAATGAAATTTGTTTTTTTTTTTAAGCTTGAGTTTTGTTTATTAAATGGTGAAATTTGTGATTTTTGTTGTATGGTTGGATTCTGTCCTTGTTGGATTGTATGTCCTCTTAGACTAGGTTTCTGATGTAAAATCGAATATTTTAATAAAATAATTTATTTTCAGAAATTGTTTGTGAATTTACTTTTTGTTTGTGCACGATTTTCGTTTGGAACAGACCCATTGTGTTTAAATAAGTGATCCATGTGAATGGTGGTCTTTCACGGTAAGGTATGGATCACGGGTTATTTAACACATAAACTTTTTTTCTTAACCTATTGATGAGACTGGGAATCTCATCATGTTTAGGTTATTATGTTATAAATTCTAAATAGGGAATGGCTTACCTTTAGCCAGTGAGTAGTTCACTCACTTCATGACATAAGCGTATTTCGAATACGTAGGACAGGACCTGTAGTAGTGGTTTCTAAAAGTACTATATGATAGAAACCTAAATTACTACTGCTACAGCGTGGACTAGTACTCTACGACTTGAGTATGAGTTGGTAGTCTGGCGAAGCTGGTAGCATATACTTTGATTTGCTATAGTTGAGATTATATCGTAGGGCCAATATATTTGCATGTTGGGTATGTGTGACTAGTTAGTTAAGAAAAACTTATACAAGATAATTTCTGCACTATATCACCCTTTGTGGTTGTCCGAATGGTTTAAAATGTCTAGGGCCCTGGGAAACATGACTTGGATGTTTGCTTTAGGGTAGCTCCCTTGGAAAGCGAAAACACTCCAGGAAGTCGTGGATCATTGGATTAGAAGCCTAAGGATGGTAGATGTCATTTAGAGGGGTATTAGTATACTTCTTCCTCTCTAAATGTACGGTGATGTGTAGAGGGGTATTTTAGTCATTTCACCTGTAGGTCGGAGACTTTGCTAATGCAGCATTGTCCTTGGGGTCAATATTTCCTTATGGTGATATTAGGAAATATTTAAAATGCAAAATACAACTATTTATATAGCAGAGGTATTTTGGTCATTTTAACAGTTAAAGCGATGTGTCTTTTTGGTCCTCGAAATAGCCCGTAAGTCTTAACTAATTTTGGGTTAAGGAATTGGTCTCATTTTAAGAGGATTTTATTTTATTTGATTTTATTTGATTTTATTCAGGATGTCTAATTTATTATTAGACAGGAATAAAATAAATAAATAAAATAAAATAGGAGTTGAGAGAAATTAATTATCTAGTTTAATTGGTTAATTAATTATTTAGGGCCTAGGTCCAGTATGAGTAATTAAGAAATTAACCTGGGTTTAAACTAGGGGAAATAATTAATGTTTAATTATTTATTGGGTTATTTATATAGGTCCAAGAAATAAATAATTAAAGATTAATTATTTTTGGTTCATTTGGGCTCATTAATTATTTATTGGGTCATTTATATAAGCCCAGAAAATAAATAATTAATATTTATTATTTTGGGCCTTTTGGATCCAAGAAAAATAATAAAATTTATTTTGGCCCAATAAGTTGGACCTTAGGGTTTTTCCCAAATACGATTAAGAAGAGTTTAGGGTTAAGCCAAACTTATTCTCAGGATAACATCCGGGTGTTTGAAATTTGATATCCCGGGGATATGTTTATTAAATAATGAGAGACCTTTTTTTTTTGGCTAACCAATTAAACAAGTCTCTGGTAGAGGAAAACCCTAATTTTCCCTAGCCTAACTGAGCCTCTCGTGTAGCTCTCTCTGGTCTCTTACGCCTCCCTCTTCTGTGTCTTCTTCTTGTTTCTTTGTTAACTAATAGAAAGAGAACCAAGGAGATTTGAGACCGTTTATCTTCACCATTGTGTTCACCGGCTAGAGGTTGGGCAGAGAAATATTCCGAGAGCTAGAAAGTTTGGCGTTCATACAAACAAGGCGAAATAGAAGGCTAGCGGGTTTTCAATCGGAAGCTTCTTCAAGTGGGTAAAGCGAAGCGATTCCAGTCGTTTAAGCCACTTCTACTCAACCTAGAAAGCTTAAGGAGCGCAAATGTATGATCTTCACGCTTCCGTGTGACCTCTAAGGCTTGCGGTTTTTTTTCTCTGATTTTTTTCCCGTGGATGCATGGCTCCCCTGTTTTCCGTCCCTCAGTCCTGTGATCTACTTTCGTGAGCACTTAACTATTTAAATTGACAGAATGGTTATTTTTTAGATGTTTCAAATATTTGAGGATTAAAATTAAACATTTTAAAATTCAAATGTGAAAGTCAAAATTTGAGAAAGTTCAACAGTGGCTGAAATATTTTGCCCATTACAAAATAAAGTACAATTTTAAAAAATCTCAACGAAGACTTATAGAATTAAAAATCAGATATGAAGATCATTTGGTACTATAGAATCCAACATTTATTGTATTTTACTTTTAAAATAAAATATAAAAATTTTTCATAACAATTAAAATTAATTCTAAAAAATAATATCTCTCACACAAACTAAATGTTATAATTTGTCTTCTAGAAAATTTTAGAGGTGTTTGACTATTTACTATGTTTTAAATTATGAGAATGTACTCTTAAAATATATTTATAATTTATACATGTATATGTATTTATATATACTTATATATATATAAATAAATATATATAACATAAGATATATAAATCTAAATATAAATATTAATTAAAAAACTACATGATGGGCCTAGATGAACTACAATGAGTTGAGAATAATACAATCTCTATCCTCGACCCGCCTCCAGCAAGCAGATCGAGGAATAGGGCTTGATCTCTTCTCTATTTTAGCTTAAAATGAGGAACACCCTAAAGTTAAGTCAGACCCCCTGACTTAAATAAGGAAATTATCATCCCTAAGTGCTGGCGAGACAAAATAGGTAACGACAATGTCACAAAAACGGTGAACGGACGGTAGAGGGAGTTGGCAACGATGACTAAGTTTGGAAAGGAATGAGGAGGAAGGAAGGAAGAAAGAAATTTCAAGTAAAAAAAGAACATGAAAAAAATAAAAATTACAAATTATCATTTTTATCCTTATTAATTGAGTCGTGTGATTCTTACATACTTCTCTTTGCGAAACCAATATTAGAAGTAACCGAAAGGACCAAAAGATTTGAACAAAAATACATTAAAAATTAAAAAAGTTGAAATTATCTTTAGGGACCAAACCTTCCAAATAAAAAATTTTCATGGACTAAATTCCCAATTAGTCGTCTTAGAACATAAAAGTACTCCTTTGTGTGTCTCCTTTTCAAAAGAGATTAAAAACATATATATGAATCAACAAATTGAAGAAAATGCTCAACAAATGCAATAATCATAAGAGATGATGGCAATAAAAATTAAATAAATAGTCCTTCAAAAAATTGTAGAAGTCCTTACCTACATGCTATGATTCCAACGGTCCAAATTATAGATTAATGGAAGGTAAACATATTTAAACTTTCAAGCTTAATCCAATAAGAGAATTCAAGTTCATAACATCAAACGCAATATCATTCATCGAAAAGCTTACAATACAAATATAACAAGATTTTTATCAAGGCCGTTCAGAATAGAGGAAACTTTGTATAGGAATTTCAGTACCAATATTTTAACACATTTTAGGCTAATACTTTCACCAACAACTAATTGTTTTTCATAAATACCAAAACTTTTGCCAAGCTTTAAAAACAGTTTCCAAAACATTACAGATAAATTGAATTACACTTTAATTCCCAATTTTCAAACACAACCAAATGCTTCACAAATGCAGACATTTCCAAAACATCACAAACAAAATGAATTATGCTTGAAGTAAGGTTGTGGTTAATTGATATCCATCTCCTAACTACTGTATCCTGTTAGGAGAAGGACCAAAACAGAGATTAGGTATTGTATCCTCCTAGACAGGGGTCAGAATAGATAATTAATTATTATATTCCCTAACCAAGGGGCTAGAATTCTTATAAGTTCGGGGAATACCAACTATAATCACCACAAATATCAGACAACCCTCAAAAATAATCTTCATAACAAAATAGAATTTTCGTACTTTACCAATTCATAAACGCATTTTGCAAAATGTTAGTATCATATACATACATGACTTTTGTATTACAGAAATCATAAATGGTATACTTAATCTGATTGATAATCAAAATATAATATTTTTATGAATTAAAAGTTATCAATATCCAAATGTGAGTAATATAAAAAGCAGGAAAACTAAATCTCCTTGCTTGGACATCCAAGAAGACAAAACAATTCATCTATTGCGTCCAAGAATTTCAACCCACCTACAAACCTCGAATTCACGACTAGAATTAATATTCAAATATAATCTAGTTTTCCCCCAAGTCAAACCCTACGCAAACCCTTATTCTTTTCAGAAACTAAAATCTCAAGAACAATAAAGAGAATTCGTCTAAACGACAATCATATCGTGAACTTACCTTAATTTTGAGTTTCAAAAATTATAAATAATTACTAATAAGTCCCTAACTCAAAATAGTTAATATCTTACCCTAACTAAAATATTGGTTACTAATTAGTCCAAAATTTAATATAATAAATCGTTAACTCCCAAACTTCATAGGCTGCAAACCCACATCATAAGTAAATCCTTAAATAAGAAGAGCCCAATAGACTAAAGTTCGGTGGTTCACGCAAATACACCTAATACATACTCATTATAAATTTGTCCAAAAAGGTTACCTAATTGGCCGCTACCTTTATTTGCCTGGCTATATACTCCCTCCGTCCTAAAATATCAATTCACTTTCTAAGTTAATTGTTATCCCAAATTATTTATCTTTTTAGAAAATCAAGATTTAATATTACAAATTTAACCCTATTTAACAGCATTCTATTTCCCAAACATATTAAAATATAGTCAAAAACTCATTTTACGAGTTCTGCTATTCATACTCATCTCGTTAATTCCCAAGAAATATCAATTGCAACTTGGAGAGAGAATTAAATACTCAGCAATATTTTGACCCATTTTCTAGTAAGAATTAAATATTTAAGAGAGAGAAGTAATTTTGAATTATATCAAAGTTTTAAAATTTGTGTACTTCTTAATATAAAGAGAGATACTTATTATTGAATTTTAAGGGTAAAAATGAAAGAGAATGTTTAATTAACTAAAAAATTTACTTTTCTTAATTCTCGTATAATCGATTAAAATGAACAAATAATTTGGAACAGAAGGAGTATTTATTACCTCTTTCAACTTCCTCTCTTGAAACCACTATAAGCTACTTTAAACCAAAACTGCTATAGATAAAGACCTCTGGTACCAAAAATCTTCAATATCACTTTGTAAGTGCAAACATTTGATAAAATACTAATGTCACACTTTAATTCAGTTCAATATTACAAATTATATATGCATATTAGGTGCATATATATGTAACTATACACATGGATATTTAGTTAGTTAAATCAATAGAATCAGAAATTTTGAATTGGGGTGCCAAATTATATAAAGTGATACATTAGAAGATAATGTTATAATATTTAAAAAAAAATTAGATGAAAAGTGAAATTCAAAAGGATTTTTTAAAAAAAAATTAACTTTGTTAAGATAATTTTTTTTAAAAAAATTTGAAGGTAACACCACCCACCGCCCATCCCTTCCATCTGTCTCTGAGTTAAATTGAGTTGAAATTGAACCAATCCATGAATTCACTTTGAAGTCCCACTATGAGGACAACATGTGCACATTGGATCTTGTTGCCTCAGTAAAATGTTGTTGCAAAAAACACAATTCCATATTACATTGACTTGAAAATGCAAATATTGTTAAGACTATAATCTCCCCGTTTCTCTCTCTTGAGTAGATTCTCCTCCCTGTTCTTCTTCGAACTTCTTCTTCTGCTGGCATTTCCAGTGTCCTGGGTGGTCTCTTGCTTTTCTCGATCCTCATCTTTACAACCGTGCTTTTCGATGATCTATAAAATCTCCTTCTCCCAGCCCTACACTCCCTTTCTGCCATGTCCTCTTTTGAGGTTGATATTTCTGCACTTACTAGTACTCTCTCATTCTCTCCAAGTATTCAGTAAGAGTCTCCTCATTCGGCAACTTCCTTGGTCCTCAAGATCCTGTCAGATAAGAGATTTGATTTGAGGACTGATCAGTCTGTCTTAACGGCAGCTTGGAAATTGAGGGATACTCCTGTCTTCTCCATAGTAGATGTAAATACGTTCCTTTGCTCATTTGCCTCTAGATATGACAAAAAATATATCTATTCCTCTGGGCCTTAAAACCTTAAAGGTGCCCATATTGTCCTAAAAGATTGGCCAACTCACATCTCATTTGAGGACCTGGATTTCACTTCTACTCCCTTTTAGGTCCAAGTTCACAATCTTCTACCGAATCAAATGAATGCAAAAAATGCTCAGCTCATTGGGAGATATATTGGCCACTTCTTATCTACTGATAATGCTTAGTCTACTAGTAGACTCCTTAAACGATTCCTCAGAATCCAAGTTGTGTTGGATTGTATACCCTCTTAGACTAGATTTCTGATGTAAAATCGAATATTTTAATAAAAGAATTTATTTTCAGAAATTAGTTGTGAATTTACTTTTTGTTTGTGCACAATTTTCATTTGGAACAGACCCATTGTATTTAAATAAATGATTCATGTGAATGGTGGTCTTTCATAGTAAGGTATGGATCACGGATTATTTAACATATAAACATTTGTTCTTAATCTATTGATGAGACTGGGAATCTCATCACGTTTAGGTTATTATGTTATGAATTCCAAATGGGAAATGACTTACCTTTAGTCAGTGAGTAGTCCAGTCACTTCATGACATAAGTGTATTTCGAATTCGTAGAATAGGACCTGTAGTAGTGGTTTCTAAAAGTACTATATGATAGAAACCTAGATTACTACCGCTATAGCGTGGACTAGTACTTTATGACTTGAGTATGAGTTGGTGGTCTAACGAAGTTGGAAGCATATGCTTTGATATGCTATAGTTGAGGATCTATAGTAGAACCAATATACTTGTGTATTGTGTATATGTAACTAGTTAGTTAAGACAGACTTATACAAGATAGTTTCTGCACTATATCGCCCCTTGTGGTTGTCCGAATGGTCTAAAATGTCCAGGGCCCTGGGAAATATGACTCGGATATTTGCTTTAGGGTAGCTCCCTTGGAAAGCGAAAACACTCCAGAAAGTCATGGATCATTGGATTAGAAGTCTAAGGATGGTAGATGTCATTTAAAGGGGTTAGTACACTTCTTCCTCTCTAAATGTACGTCGATGTGTAGAGGGGTATTTTAGTCATTTCACCTGTAGATCGGAGACTTTGCTAATGCAGCATTGTCCTTGGGGTCAATATTTCCTTATGGTGATATTAGAAAATATTTAAAATGCAAAATACAGCTATTTATATAATAGGGGTATTTTGGTCATTTTAGCAGCCAAGGAGATGTGTCTTTTTGGTCCTCGAAATAGCCCGTAAATCCTAACTAATTTTGGGTTGAAGAATTGGTCTCAATTCAAGAGGATTTTATTTTATTTTGTTTTATTCAGGATGTCTAATTTATTATTAGGCTAGAATAAAATAAATAAATAAATAAAAATAAAAATAGGAGTTGAGAGAAATTAATTATCTGGTTTAATTGGTTAATTAATTATTGAGGGCCTAGGTCCAGTATGAATAATTAGAAAATTAACCCGAGTTTAAACTAGGGAAAATAATTAATACTTAATTATTTATTGGGTTATTTATATAAGTTTAAGAAATAAATAATTAAAGATTAATTATTTTGGTTCATTTGGGCTTATTAATTATTTATTAGGTTATTTATATAAGCCCAGAAAATAAATAATTAATATTTATTATTTTGGGCCTTTTGGGTCTAAGAGAAATAATAAATATTATTTCGGCCCAATAGTTTGGACCGTAGGGTTTTTTCCAGATACGGTTAAGAAGAGTTTATGGTTAAGCCAAACTTATTCTCAGGATAATATCCGGGTGTTTGAAATATGATATCCCGGGGGATATGTTTATTAGATAATGAGAGACCTAGTTTTGACTAACCAATAAACAAGTTTCTGGTAGAAGAAAAACCCTAATCTCCCTAACACAACTGAGACTCACGTCCCTCTCTCTCTTGTTCACGCCTCCCTCTTCTCTATTATTTCTCCTTGGAGCTTTGCTAACCAATAGCAAGAGAACCAAGGGGAATTGAGACCGTTCTTCTTCTCCGTTGTGTTCACCGACTAAAGGTTGGGCTGTGGTATATTCTGAGAGCTGAAAAGCTTGGCGTTCATGCAAATAAGGCGAAGTAGGAGGCTAGCGGGTTTTCAACCGGAAGCTTCTTCAAGTGGGCAAGGCGAAGCGATTCCTGTTGCTCAAGCCACTCCTACTCAACCTAGTAGGCTTAGAGCACGCAAATGTATGATCTTTACGCTTCCGTGTGACCTTTAAGGCTTGCGTTTTTTTTCCTCTGTTTTTTTCGTTGGTGTATGCTTCCTCTATTTTTCTGTCCCTCAAGTTGAAATACCTATTAATACTCCTTTACCGATTGGCTTTTTTCTGCATTGAGATTTTGATTCCCTTGTATGGATTCTGTTAAAAAATAAACGGCTCGCAGACTTCTGCTATTCTTGTGGTTGGCTTGGACATAGAGGAAGAGTTTGTCCATATGCATTTGCTGGCCTGCTAGGACCTATAGACCCCCGTTGTGCCTATGGTCCTTGGATGGGGTTGTCAGTCTTTTCACTCCCCAATGTAGTGCTCGATCCCTACATATCCTTTCTAATACCATTCCAACTTCGTCTTCTCGGCGTCCAAGAGTGCTTATCCAGTCAGACGTTCCTTCCGGTAAGTGCGCCCTGAATGGGATGGAAACTGTTTCGGATATGACTAAAGACCCTATTGCACTGACCACGACATCTACTCCCCCTAATTCCTGTCCTTTACTTGACACCACCTCTGTTACCTCCACACCCACTGCTATCACATCTTCCTTCCCATCGCCCCCAGTATTACCCATCTAGTCTATTGTGCATGAGCCGTGTCCTCTTTCTGACAACATAGTTGACAACCTCTCTACTGCCCTTGCCCCTAATCCTAGTATGCCGCCTATCATCATCCCTTCCTGTAGCCCCTTGAGCAGTCTACTTCCTAACTCTGGGTCCTTGGATCTTCCCAGAACTCTGAAACATGGGCCAGCTTTAGCCCAGTCGGGCAAAAGGCCTTGCTTATTTGGTCTACCCCTGCCTAAAAAATTGAAAGAGTTCCCTTCTACTTGCCCCAATATTAACCCTGATTCTCTTAGTCCATTCTATCTGGCCTACACTCCAAATTCTCGTGGACTAGATGGGCTTCGTATAATATCCACTCTACCTTCAACTTACATCCCCCATGACACAACTCTCTCCTCCTTGACCAATCCATATACTGTTACTCTGACTTAGACTCCTCTGGTGTCGGAGGAGAATATAGTTCTTATCCATAGGAGATTTATTCATGTAAAACGTCATGCTCGAAGAGGATTGGTTGATCCAAGTCTAATGCAGCAAGATGGAGAGCGTGTCTCTTTTTCTGATGTTGTTCTTTCTATTGAGGCTGAGGAGGCGAGCCAACCCATGCCCCCATCATCCCCATATTAGTCCTTGCTTGGAACTGCTGAGGGCTTTCTCAGTCTAAGGCAGTTAGAGCCTTGCGGGTGTCTGTTAACTCGCATCATCTTGATATTTTGTTTCTCTCGAAGCTTAAATTCTATTCTTATGATAGAATTTCTCAAATTTTGAATGCGATTGGATTTCCTGATTTTCATTTTGTTCCTACAATTGGTCTTGCTGGTAGTTTAATATTGATCTTCAGATTATAGTTTCCAACACAACTTGATTAATTGCCTGATATTTTCTGCTCAATTGAGTTCCCCTTGGCAATTTATTGGAGTATATGGCCCTTATGTGCATTCTTAGAAGCAGCGATTTTGGAATGATCTATTAGGGTAGAGTATTTTGTGGACCTTTGCTGATCCTGGGAGATTTCAACAGTATAATACACTCTCCTGAGAAACATAGGGGTCGTCCTTTTGCCTGTCTTATGGCTAGGGGATTTCACTCTTTTGTTGATACTGCTAGCTTAATTGACTTGGGGTTCAATGGTTTTCCTTTTACTTGGAATAATAAAAGATCTAGTTCTACAAACATCCAAGTTCGTTTGGACAGGGGTCTTGTAAATGCTTCCTGGCGTGTTCTCTTTCCTCGGGCATCTGTTTCCCACCTCACTGCTCTCTTCTTAGATCACAAGCTTCTCCTACTTGATACTTCTCCTCCGTCAAGTCGGCTGGTTAGACCTTTTCGGTTTGAAAAGACTCGCGAAAACTCTTCTTATGACATTATCTTGGCTGCATGGTCAATTCCTATTCGGGGCTCGCCCCTTATTGCTCTACTTTCCAGTATTAAGAATACAAAAGTGCCCTTAAATATTAGAACAAGACTGTCGTTGGTCTTATTCTTCAAATATTGTTGCAATCCGTAAGGAGATTGATACTCTTTAGTCTCTCCCCCAATTCATTCTTGTCTTGGAAAAGGAGAAGTCTCTGCAGGAAGCCTTAGACGATCAATTGAAAAGAGAACAACTCTTTTTGTGGAACAAAGCTAAGATGTCTTGGTTGGAAAATAGTGACGCCAATACCCGCTTCTTCCACCTTTCCACCATTGTTCACAGAGGACATAACCTTATTGATTCTCTCCTTACTGTTGAAGATGGCTGGTAGATAAATTAGGATGGTATTGGTCATGCTTTTGATCAATACTACCATAATCTGTTTACCTCCTCTGTTCCCCTCTGACCTGGACAATCGAATTTCCCCTTCCATTACAAATATACAAAATGAATTTTTGTGTGCTATTCCTACTGCTGAATTTATTCATCAAATAGTTTTTGAAATGAAGATTGGTAAGAGCCCTGGCCCTGATAGTATGACTCTCTGTTTCTTCAAAACTTACTAGTATATTGTTGAAGCAAAGGTTGTGGCTGCTATATAACATTTTTTTTGTTCATGGACATATGATTCAATCTCTAAACCACACTTTCATCACTCTTGCTCCTAAAAAGGATTCTGCCTACAAAGTCAAACATTTCCCACCTATTGCCCTTTGTAATGTTGTTTATAAGATCATTTCTAAAATCTTGGTAGATCGTATTAAACCTTTCCTGGATAGCATTATTGCCCCTTCTCAATGTGCTTTTATCCCTTCTCGTGGTATGAGTGACAATGTGATTATTTGTCATGAGGTAATGCACCATTTAAACTTTAAAAGAGGTAGTTTAGGTCTTATGACTCTTAAGATTGATATGGAGAAGGCTTACGACAAAATGGAATGGTCTCTTCTCACAAAGATTCTTTATTGTCATAGTTTTACTGATTGGTTTACCAACCTCTTTTTAGAGTGTATTTCTTCTGCCTCCTTCTCTATTCTAATTAATGGTTCCCCTTTTGGATTCGTTAAGGGTTTTAGAGGTCTTCATTAGGGGGACCTGCTATCTCCATCTTTATTTGTTCTATATTTCAATCTGCTATCTAGATTGCTCACGACTGCTAAATCCACCCACTCCTTCCATAGAGTTAAAATTGGACGGACCTGTCCTTACATCTCTCACCTTATGTATGTGGATGACCTGATCCTCTTTTGCAGAGCGACTATCATTGAGGCTCAGGTGGTGCAGGGTCTGCTAGATACGTATTGTCGATGGTCTGGGTTAACTGTCAATCTTGCAAAATCTTCTATCCACTTCAGCAAGAATGTGCTGCCCTCTCTCAAAGATGCAATCTGCTCTACATTTCATATGTCTAAATGTGCACATAATAGCATCTATTTGGGAGCTCCTTTCTATAAGAAAGCACCTAAGTCTGTGGCTTTTTAAGGAATTGTGGAACTACTTTGACAAAAGGTCAGTGGTGGGAAGATTCACACTCTATCTCAGGCTAGCTGTTCTGTGTTAATAAAGAATGTTGCACAATCCTTCCCTATTCATATCATGCATTGTTTTCTTCTTCCCTCTTCTATTTGTAACAAATTAGATTCTTTAATGAAGGACTTTTTGGTGGGAATACAAGGCAGACTCTGGTCGGCACCTTTACCTTAAATCTTGGGGCGCTATTTGTACACCTAAAAGTGACAGTGACCTAGGCTTTTGAAAAGCTTTGGACAACAACTTGGCATTGCCCTCGAAATTATCCTAGCAACTATATACTGAACCTCATCGTCCTTGGGTTAATCTAATTCGATCTAAATATCTTCAAGGTCAATGATTGTTGGATTTGGCCCCAGTAGGTCCTCCTGGATTTGGAAAGGTATTTGGAAATGTAAAGGTGTACTGGAAGTAGGATTTTGCTTTTGAATTGGTCATGACTCTTTGGTGAACATTTGGGATGATTCGTAGATCCCAAGTTTTCCTAGTCTTCGTCTTCCTTCTAATCCTATAGCTCAACAACACCAGATTTGGTTCGAGATCTTATGCACTCTGAGCACCATTTATGGGACTGTGACCTTATTTTTAATTTGTTTCCACTAAATACAGCTCGGGAGATTCTGAAAATTAATATTTCTCGGATTGGGGAACCCGACTCTCTGGTGTTGGCTCTCTCTAAGTCAAGGAGATTTTCTGTCAAGTCAGCTTACAGAATTATTCACTAGCAGAGGCACAATACTATCCCCTCCTCGTCCCATATGGCCCCTTCTTTATCTGCTCCTCCTCACTCCTACTGTATGTGAAAAACTTTGTGGTCTTCCAATCTACATAATGGTCACAAGCACTTTTTATGGCGAGCAGTTTCCCAACTTCTGCCTTCTAAGTCTAGATTGGCTAGGGTACTGGATCTGGTAGACCAATCCTGTTGTATTTGTCAGTCTAATACTGAAAGCTTAGAGCATCTCTTTCTACACTGCTCCTTTACTAAATGCCTATGGTGGCATTCAAAATGGAAATTCAGAGTGAAAAATTTTTCAACCTAAAAAGTGGAAAACTGGGTAAAGGAACCGCTGAATATGGATAACACCTTCTTTTTCCCAAGTGAGACAAAACGAGAATTCCTCAACTATGTTGCAGTGCTGATGGAACAAGTGTGGCGCTATAGAAATCAATTACGCCTAAGGGAGGTGTCTCAATAATGGGATGTACTCTCTACTCATATTGCAAGGACGGCTAAGGTATATTGGGATGCCAGTCTCAGCAAAGTCTGGAAGAAGCGAGCTCTCTCTCTCCCTCGGACTTGGCAACCCCCTCCCTTACCTTATGTCAAAGTTAATTTTGAAACTGCCTTTCATGATGGGATTGTAGTTTCTGCCTGTGTTTTCCGTGACCATGTAGGGAAGCTTCTTTGGGCTTGGACTGGGACAGGTTTTGCTGCTGAAACTATTGCCGCCCTCAATGCTGCTTTGATAGCTGAGATGGCCGACATCTCTAATGTCATCTTTGAAGGTGACTCTCTCAACATTATAAGGGTAATAACTGGTGTTCAATCGACAGAATAATGGCTTGGTAAAGGATCCACAGATGTTGTGAAATTGATGATCAGCAGTAGAGCTCATTGGAAGTACGTTTATGTTCCTAGGTTTGGGAATGTATGTGCTAATGAAATTGCTAAATGGGCTAAACTCAACAATTATTTTTGTTACATTACATACCCCCATCCCTCCTTCCCCCTACTATTTTATGTGATCATGGTTATACTTTTATGGTTCCCCAATCGAGTCCTGTACTGGAATAGGAGGCTGTCTTTCTTCTGAAATATAGGACTAACACTTTATCTAGCAAAAAAAAAAAAAAAAAAAATACAGTGACTCCACTGTGATTTGTAACTTTCTTTTAACAATAGTAAATAGTACTACTCTCTCAATCTACAAATAAGCGATCTAATTGGCAAAATTACACATATTAAGGAATTGTATAATTTTATAATAAAAAAATTAAAATATTTATTTTACCTTTTTTTAAATTTTAACAAAGTCTTATATCATTAATTACGTCCCATCACTTTAATTCTCATGAAGAATAGTACTATCTCCGTTTTACAATATCAATCATTTTAGATTTATGTACAAAAATTAAGGATTCATAAATTCTATATAATTTTAAAACTAAACTTTCAAAAATATCCTTAATTAAGTCTTTGTCTATTTTGGTAATTAGAGAGAGTTGGGTCATAATTAATGGAAAGAAAGAGATTGCAGGAAGGGGTAGGGTTAAAAAAAAGTAATATATTTTTATAAAACTTTGCAAAATGACCTATATTGTGAAAAAAAAATTATGTTTAAAACGATTTATATTGTGAAACAGAAGTAATAATTAAGTAAAATTTTGACTTTTTTATAGAAGAATGTGTTGTTATTATTGGTTAAAATGAATTTATTATGGGTAATTATAATGCTAATTAAATGATGAAAAATTGGTGTATAGGTAAAATTGAAAAAATAAAAATAAATACGACATATATTTAGAAAATAAACTGTTATTTTTAACAAATCAAAAAGTGTTATAAAATTAGGGTAGTGTTAGAATAAAATCTACACACTACACACTAAGAAAATTCTAACTATTCTTTGCACAAGAATTTCTCTTCAAACTTCTCTCTTTCTTTCTCTCACAATTCTTTCTCTAATCTTTCTTTCACTAATCTTTCTTTCACAAAATGATGGTGTATTACAAGCTTAGAGAATAGCTCTATTTATAGAGCTCTAATTAGTGGATTACATCATGTCATACATCATCTTCCACTAATTTTAATTAGTGGTGTCTCCACTAAATGGTGGACATCCATAAAAATCTTCTATAATAATTCACATAAATCCATAATTAGTGGAGCCTCCACTAATTAATAAAGATTCCAATAATTCATAACACTCCCCCTTGGATGTCCATCCATACATAAAGAATATGCCTCGTTAAAACCTTACTAGATAAAAACCCAGTGGGAAAAAAATCTAGTGAAGGAAAAAGAGTACACTATTCTATATGTCTGTTTATTACTCCCCCTGATGAGATGATTCCTTTAAATCTTTAAACCGATGCATACCAATTTTATATCTCAACTTCTCAAATGTTGCAGTCGGTAAAGTCTTCGTGAAAATATCTGCGAGGTTGTCACATGACCGAATTTGTAGCACATCAATTTCACCTTTCTTCTGGAGTTCATGAGTAAAGAAGAATTTTGGTGAAATATGTTTTGTCCGATCTCCTTTAATATATCCTTCTCGTAATTGAGCTATGCAAACTGCATTGTCTTCATAAAGAGGAGTTGGAATACCTTTGATTGATGATAATCCACAACTTTCTCGGATATAATGAATCATGGATCTTAGCCATACACATTCTCGACTTGCTTCATGAATGGCTATAATTTCAGCATGATTTGAAGAAGTAGTCGCTATAGATTGTTTCGTAGAACGCCATGATATAGCGAGTATTTCCACATGTAAATAGATAGCCCGTTTGAGAACGTGCTTTATGTGGATCGGATAAATAACCAAGATCTCGCATAACCTATCAATGTTGGATTGGTTTTATTTGAATAAAATAATCCGAGATCAATTGTACCTTGGAGATATTGAAGGACTTGTTTAATTCCATTCCAATGTCGTCGTGTTGGTGAAGAACTCAATCTTGCTAATAAATTGACAGCAAAAGCAATATCAGGTCGTGTATTATTAGCAAGATACATCAATGCACCAATTGCACTGAGATATGGTACTTCAGGACCAAGGAGTTCTTCATCATTTTCTTGAGGTCGAAAAGGATCTTTATCCACATTTAATGATCGGACGATCATTGGAATACTCAATGGATGTGCTTTGTCCATGTAAAATCTTTTTAGCACTTTTGCTGTATATGTTGATTGATAAATAAATGTTCTACTCTCCAGATGTTCAATTTGTAAACCAAGGCAAAATTTGGTTTTACCAAAATCCTTGATTTCGAATTCTCTTTTTAAATAATCAATTGTTTCTTGGAGCTCTTCAGAAGTTCCAATAAGATTAATATCATCAACATATATAGCTAATATCACAAATTTAGAACCAGATTTTTTAATAAAAACACATGGACATACTTGGTCATTTTTAAATCCCGCTTTCAATAAATATTCACTAAGACGTGTGAACCACATGCGCCCAGATTGCTTCAAGCCATATAATGATTTATGCAACTTGATGGAGTAATTTTCACGAGGATAATATTTATATGCTTCAGGCATATGAAATCCTTCGGGGATTTTCATATAAACATCATTTTCTAAATTTCCATACAAGTAAGCAGTGACAACATCTAATAGGCGCATATTTATCTTTTCATGTACTGCCAAACTGATAAGATATCGGAGTGTAATAGCATCAACAACAGGAGAATAAGTTATACCTGGTCTTTGTGAAAAACCTTGGGCTACTAATCGCGCTTTATATCGAACGATTTCACTCTTTTCATTGCGCTTTCGTACAAATATCCATTTGTAGCCAACAGGTTTTACACCTTCTGGTGTTCGGACTGCAGGTCCGAAGACTTCACGTTTTGTCAGTGCATTTAACTCCGATTGAATCGCATCTTTCCATTGCAGCCAATCTTTTCTATGCCGACATTTATCAACTGATATTGGTTCAGGATCATCATTATCCTGTGTAATATCAAAAGATATATTGTATGCAAATATATTATCAATAACAGTTTCTATCCGATTCCAACTTCTACCGGAAGTGGTATAATTGATAGAAATTTCAGTGTTACTTTCATCAACTTCTGGTTCTTTGTCATCAGTTCTCTCTTGGTCTTTATCATTCATTTCTTCAATATGATCTTCTGGATCATTTAATCCTCTTTTCTTTCGAGAATTTTTATCTTTAGAACCAAGAGGTCGGTCATGCTTTTGGCATGCTTTTGGCTCAGCAGCTATATGTAAAATCTTTTGTTCTGTTGGAACTTCAATTAGAATAGGAGCATTTATAGCTGGCATATGCGATTTTGTTACTTTTCTAGAATCAACGAAAGCGTCTGGCATTTGATTTGCAATGCTTTCCAAATGAATTATCTTTTGAACTTCAAGTTTACACGTGCTTGTATGCGGATCAAGATAATTTAATGATGTTGTCCAATCACGATCTTTCTTGTACTGTTTCTGTTCTCCCCCTAATTTAGGGAATAATGATTTCACAAAAGAATAAGAAAAGAAATATAAGAAAATGATGACAAGCAGAAAATGCCAAGAAAAATATCTCCTTTTTTTTTTCACTCTTCCCGGTACCGACTTTTCCTTTTCCTCTCTTGTCTTTTCTTCTCCTCCGACCCTCTACCTACCATCTACCTCTTCTTCTTCCTCATACGATATATATATATATATATATATATATATATATATATATACATATATATATATATATCGTATCGATATATATCTCGATTATCGATCATTAGTAAACATCAAAAACAAAAATCACAAAGCGAGATATGGAGACTCGTAATTCATTTGAGACATGGTCAAATTTTGACTCGGTTTCTGCAGCAGATGTTGACGTATTTTCCTTTCCAAACCAACCGCTTCTGCCTAATTCGAACACAGAAGATTTTGATATGTTTTCCTTTCCAAACCAACCACTTCCTCCTAATTTCAGGTGAGATACCTTTGAGGGCTTCCATTTGTTTTTAGTGTGCTTGATAATGAAATTAAACTCTCTTTTAGTTTGTTTTTTATGTAAATCGATGGAAGTTTTGAACATACCGCTTTGGACCAAGTTGATCTCGCCCCTACAAGAGACTCGCTTTTGATACTGTTCCTCTTGATGCTATTCCTTTGAATGAGGATATGCTTGTGCATGATCCATTCTACTCTCTAATGGATTTTGAACAAAGCCAGAATATGATTCCAGGTTATTATACATTTAAACATGGATTTTGAATGGTATTACCTTTACTGATATTATTTTCTTTTTCTAGGAGAAATAATGAGTGGTCTTGGCAACGAAGTTGGAGTAAGTACTCATGAAATGTATAATATCGAAGTTTAAGATATTATTGCAAACAAAATTCCTGGGGAGAAGAAGATGATTAAGAGGCAGAGAGAGAAGAAGGGTAATAACTCCCAGACACTATTAAGAGAAACAATTTCGCAATACTTTTACCTACCAATCAAGAGCGCAGCCAAAGAATTGAATATTGGCATAACCTGTCTCAAGAAAAGATGTAGGGAGTTAGGAATTCGTCGATGGCCTCACAGAAAGTTGGTGAGCTTGGAGACCATAATTAAGAATGTTCAGGTTCTCTCTCATACATACTTATAATTTGCAAGTATGAAACTATGAAAGGTTTATAAATAAATAACCGATGATATCACTTCGATTTACAAGAGATGCAAAATAAAGAAGAAGGAGGACATATGGCTGAAAAGAAGTTGAAAGAAGCCATTGCGATACTGGAATGTGAAAAACAGTTGGTGGAAGAAAGTCCTAATACGCAGTTAGAGGACCAAACACAGAAATTGAGACAAGCATGCTTCAATGCCAAATATAATAAGAAATTTAATTATAATAAACTTAAGGAGATCATAAAATCTCAAGACTCATTTCGCAGTAATTTTACGGCTAATTCTGCTGCTAGTCTCGATGCTGGCTCAAAGGGGAAAGAAAAGGAGGAGAATGCCGAAAAAGAGGAGCTGAAGTCCATAATTACTAATTGTTTGTCTTCCTCTAATGTAAATATTGAAAAAGAACAATTACAAACCTTCATATTAAATTTGTCAGCTCAATTACAAAAGAGCAACTATAAGCATGTATCTTCAAGTTCATATGAACACTAGTGATATGAATAAAAGATGTGATACTTATTATTAATGGAAATATCTTTTTCCCTTATTATCTTTTCTGTTCCACTTCAAGTGGCCAGTATTTCTCTGTGATAAGAGAAATATCGAGTGTGTCCATGACCATAACCACGGCCACTGCCACAACTACGACTATAACGATGGCTTCTGCTGGAGCCAACAGCATTTACTTCTGGGAGTGCTGTTGAGCCAGTTCATCTGGCTTCATGATTTCTCAATAATAACTCATGTTAAAGCTGTCAATTTTGGATACCCTTTTTCTCGATATTGTTACTGTAGAACATGAAAAGTGGAGAATGTCTTCTTCAATATAACTTCATCAGTAACTTTTTCTCCGTAAAATTTTTAACTAAGATGTAGTTTTATACATCACGGAGTTCACGGTTTTACAATCTTGCAACTTCAGGTGCAACCATTCATACCGTGCAGTGGGTAGTACGACCATCTTCAGGTGGTCAAATCTTTCTTTTTATCCACATGACATATGGATCTCTTTTTTTTTTTAGCATTTAGATGCATTTCTGTATGACATATAATTTTGTTTCAGAAATATCAAGGGTTACAAATTCGAATTTAGCGAGATCAATAAATGCGTACCTGTCTTCTGGCTTTAATAACGGCAGAGACTCGTGCTGATAACGTGTTATAAAATTAGGGTAGTGTTAGAATAAAATCTACACACTACACACTAAGAAAATTCTAACTATTCTTTGCACAAGAATTTCTCTTCAAACTTCTCTCTTTTTTTCTCTCACAATTCTTTCTCTAATCTTTCTTTCACAAAATGATGGTGTATTATAAGTTTAGAGAATAGCTCTATTTATAGAGCTCTAATTAGTGGATTACATCGTGGCATACATCATCTTCCACTAATCTTAATTAGTGGTGTCTCCACTAAATGGTGGACATCCATAAAAATCTTCTATAATAATTCACATAAATCCATAATTAGTGGAGCCTCCACTAATTAATAAAGATTCCAATAATTCATAACAAAAAGAAAATTAAGTCACTTATTGGCATAACAAAATAGACGACCCATTGAGACGAAATGTCCGCCCTAAAATACGCCCCAAACACATTGCTTACATAAATACCACTACAAAGTTTTCCGTTGATTTTATTGCTTTCACTGTGATCATCAATTCATCTTCTTTCACTATTTCAATTCCCGCCAGCGGCCACTATACCACAATCCCCCTTCACTCCCCCACCCCAGCCCCCTCCCCCCCCCACCCGGCCAGGCCAAAATATAAGTTTCACAACCAGCCTTTGGTTTTTTAAATCTCATTTTCATTTCAGTAAATGTATAACAGAGAATGTGCACATTTTCAAATACCAAATGTATGAAATGAAGTTAAGAACTCAAGCCTCAATATTCTTGTTGTAAATTAAAAAATTTCGTGCGTATTAAATACAAACTCATAATAATAGAGAATGCACATGTATAATATAGAGTGCACACATATATAAATACATATTGTATAAAATGAATTTGTGAACGTAAGTTTCAATACTCTTATTGTTAATTAAAAGATTTCGTGCATTTTAAATACAAATTCACAATAATAGAAAACATACGTGTATATAAATATCTAATATAAAAAATGAGTTTACAAACACAAGTTTTAGTGGTGTTATTGTTAATTGGAAGGTCCAGTGTGTCTAGCTATCCAAGAGGTTGATTCGCGAAAGGGAGGAAAAGGGTAAAAGAAAAAGGGACAAAT